>JBAMBL010001540.1:0-356668 GCA_037043405.1 Drosophila subquinaria
ATAAATATCAAATCAAGTGCCTTTCCTGCTTAATATCCTTTTTTTCCACTTTTAATGCATTCACTACTATTATTTTGACCGCCCATGTTTCAGACTATTACAAGAAAAAAATTGCTAAGTCGAAAAATAATAACTGTTCACTATCTTTGATTTCTCAGATGGATTTACAATATAATAACGTATCTTAAAAAAATTAAACAAAAAATTTGGATAAATTAAAAGACTTTAAATTTTGAGCTTTTGTAAGCTCATTGCAGGCACTACTATTTTTTTGACCGCAGCTGTATATGCATATTTAAGAAAGATAGGTCAAAAAGTTCATCCCTTTTTCAATTACTGTTGCTCAAAATTCTTATTATTTATCTGAAATTCGGTAACATCTTTTAGTGTGAATCAAAATCAGTTGATGGAGTGAAATTAATTAATACATTGTCTTAATATTTCGAAAGAGAAAATGAGATTACATCATTTACAAATTTGAATTTTACGACTCAAGAGATAAAAAATTAATTCTGCAGTTTTTCAATAATTGTTTGATTGATCCAAAATTGATTTAGTTTTACATTTTATTGAAATCTATGTATAATTTTTCTTCTTTTGGTTTTCTTAGGTATTATTGTTGGCATGGCGATTCCCCTGTTCTTCAACGAGAATGCGCGATCGGTAGGCGCCACAGTTTGGTTATATGGCGAGCACGGCGAGGTCTGTTACATTTTCTTCCTGATTACAGTGGTCTCCACCTTGACGTGGACCTTGACTTTAAATTTCTACAGTCGACGCTCGATTGGCATCTTTTGTTGGATCCTTTTATTCATATTTCTACTCTTTGCATTCTGCATCGAATGGAACATTATACACGGCTTTCAAGTCGACGCATATTTTCCACCGCAATAATTTGAACCAAGAAAATTAAATAATAATAATGTATTATTTTATTTCTAATTATAAAAAGTAACTTTCTAAAGAATATTTGTTTGCGTCAAACCATTCTTTAAATGAATACACCTTATAATTTTCTACCCTAACTTTTACTTTCCATCTGATGTTGTTGTTATTATTCTTGTTGTTGCTTGAACATAAAAATTGCCAACAAATTTGTCTAAATTAATATGCAATTAATGGCGCCACTTGCTGCTGGCTGCTTGCCACGCCTACACCGCATCCTCCGCCCATCGGATAGTCCGTACCAGTTTTCAGCACTTTTCCGAGCTAACCACGCGGCGTATGCGCAACGCGCTTTTTAATTTATGCACTTTTCAGTTTTAATTTATGTGCGAAGCAAACGAGGCAGCTGCCACGCCCCACTCCCCACATCAACCAACACACCAACTTTGATGTTGTTGTTGTTGTTGTCGTTGTGTAGCTCTAATTTTATGAATTATTGCTGATTAATTAGATTGTTAGGCGAGGCAGCGATGCTTGAGGAGTGTCCGTAATGTATTCAATATATTCACAGTCTTCTTTTTTTTATATGCTGAGCAAGAGAGAGGAGAGAAAGAAAGAGAGATGGGGTCTCTGGTCAGCCTCAGTGTAACACGTAGCGGAAATTGTGTGCGGCGTGAATAACGGAAATTAATAAGAAAATAAATCACATGCCTGCCGTTTTTACTTTCCTACTTTGCCTGCCTTTTCCCCATTTCCCATTTCCCCGTTATTCCGCATCTTCCTCCTTTCCATGTCCATTGCCTGACTTGACTTTCTGTCAAAGGCAAAACCAAAGGCACAGACACAGACACAGGCGCTGCGGAAGGAAGTGTCTAAAGTGTTGCGGTTGATTTACGGCAATTTTTTCTTGGACTCGGAAGTGTTTTCGGAAGCTTCCGGATGTCCGAGCTGGCTGAATACGGGCGCAAGAGCGAAACTGAGTAAAAGGTCAAAGGAGTTTTCACTTAGTTGGTGTCATAAAGAACACGAACGGGTTGATTTTAAGTAATTGCCTTTGATAATTGTATTATACGTTATAAATTTCACCCCTCTTTGTTTTTGAAAACATAATTTCCGCTTTTATTATGATATGGCAAAGTAGATTGACATCAGTAAATTTGGAGCGAGAGCATCAGCGATTTGAATCTCGTGTGAAGTGCAGAAGCTTAATCAAGCAGTGTAGATCCGCTTTCACTCTTACGTGTGCTTGTATGCCACCAGTTCACTATGGTAAAAAAGCTCGATATTTTGGCATAAACTCTAAATATAAAGATTGAAATTTGAGACTTGAAATTTGGCATGAAGTTAAGTTAGACTGATTTAGAATTTAAAATTTTTTTTTGGATTTGGACCACGCGTTCACCTCCTCCATCCCCATTCGACTATGCGAAAACTGAAAAAATTTATTTAAAATCTAAATATAAAGCTAGAGGCATAAAATTTGACACGAAGCTTAGTTATAATATTCAAAAATATATAATTTTTGTTGTTATTTAATTGGACCTTGTCTTTATCTTTATTAAGCTTAAATATAAAGCAATTTATTTTAAACTTTGCATGTTTGCTAATTAGACTAAAGTAGAATCTACAATTAAGTTTGTTTTTTAATTTGACTACGTTTTCACCTCGCCCCTCAACTGAATCTGAGAAAAATCCGATTTTCCAGCCAAAATTCACACCTACAACATGCGATTTTTCACGAAAAGGAACAAAATCGAACGAAAAGGATTATTAACATCTGATTCTAGATGGTTTAGTTAATAACCTTTACGCAAAACTCTCGTGAGGTTTTGTGATGCACTAATGTAGATCTCAACGGAACAGGAGCACGTTTGTTAATTTTTTGCTAAAAATACACATAAGCAGCACATTGGACAATTGCACAATAAACCACAAATACTAAAAATCTCTTCTAATACCGTTTTTTAAATACCTTAAAGTTGATTTACTTTGTCCATTTTTATACTTTTTTATATAGTTTACATAACACACACAATTCGCTCTGAAAGTTGGAATTATTTTTCTCGCGCTTTTTCAGTTCATATGGCAACACTCAAGCAGCTGACTTAGAGCGCGCTTAAAATATTTAGGGTGGTCCCGAAAAATCTAAAATAATTATTTTTGTTTGCTTTGGAGTTTTTCGATTTGGAAAACAAAAATTTTTTTAGGATTGAACAAAACAAAATTTGAATTAATGCCAAAATATCTGACTTTTTTACCATAGTGCAGTGCTGATGCTTGTATCGAATTGCAAGCAGTGCAAATGCAAGCAGAGCAATCGCAGCTCCATTTGAATAGGCCAGGCATTGCATGAGCTTCTGTGAGAGCATTCTCATTTAGTTTGTTGCATTAAACAATTTTAAAAACAGATATGATGGCATTTAAAATAACATATCTCATGCACTCTGACCATAAGCCCTTTTCAGCTCAGCTTTTCATCAGTCGCTCAATCTGCTCCAACATGCCGCTGATGATGATGATGATGATGATGATAAAAATCCGTTGTTATTATTGTTTGTCCGTCCGTGAGTTTGTGGTTTGCCGGTTGTCCAGGCTTACGATATATACTCCCATGTTGTACATAAGGTATTTTGTTAAATATTTACAAGCATCGGCAAGTAGTTTCAGGCTTTAAAAAACAGCAATACATTTGCTTAATGCATACTTATGATCCGGTTCGTTCTTTTTGTTGTTGTATTTTCAGCTCAATTTGCCGCCAGTGTGGTTTTAAGCGCTTGTAATTGCTTTACTCTTGAAATTCAGTGGTAAAAAGCAAAAATCCAGTAATAACCACGCAAAATGAGAGGAAGAAAGCGAGATGAGAGAGAGTCGAGTGACTGCAGAATTGATTAATTGCGTTGAAAAATGTTGAAAATGTGTTAATTGTTTTGCCGGCGCTTGTCAAAGGCAATGTGTCTACGTTTTATGTACATGTTCGCACACACATATGTTTTAAATATTCAAATTAAATTGAAGTGATTAAGAGACGGGCGTAAACATTTATCTATATAAATGCCTAAAGAAATTGAGGAAAATTGTTGAGCAAATACCGCAAAAAACGCTGAGAAATACGAGTGTGATTAAATGCACTCTCTTTCGCTGTTATTCAACACTGAAGAACCATTGTCAATTGTCATTTCTAATACGCATATCTAATGCCTCCATTGATTGTGAACTGAAAAGTGTCATGTGGTCTTGAACAATTATAATGATAAAATCAACAGCAAGCAGTTGACGAATACGAACAGTAAGCAGTTGGCCTCAAATCCTTTCGCATTCCGCCAATTGAACATTTACTGCTCACTTTGCGAACCACAAAACAGCGCTGTTGTCGTTTATTATTCACATTCGCATTCACATTCGCATTCACAGTCGCATTTCGGACTCACATTTGCACATTTAACACTCACACTCTGGGGCAACAATTACAGACATTTTTCGGGTACCCTTTCTGAAATTGTTTCTGGGCTCTGGTTTTATTTTTTGAAAAGAGCCGCACATAAAATCGAAATGCCATCGATGGGAGCAGTCACCATTATATCGAATAAAGGGAGTAATAATAATTTGTCAAATGCGATTTTTGTCTGTTGTCGACGTTTATGTAATGAGTTTTTCTGCCCCCTTTGCACCGATTCCTCTTATTTGTCTCTTGCACCAATCGCAATCTGTCTAAATGAATTCTGACGATGACGATGACTATGACGATGTCGATGCGAATGATGATAAGAATAATGATGATGAGAATGACGATGATGATCAGAATAATTGCGTGTGCGGTTAATGTGATTTTTCAATTGATTTCCCATGTGCGAGGCCAATGAAATCGAGTTATAAATGACCAGTAAATGTGTGTTGATTTTTATTGGCCATGCCAATTGTTTATGGCATCAACAGATTGATGTTGAAACACACTTAAATACTCTAATAGAAGGCAGAGTATTAAAATGACAGTACCATTTAAATTGTTGGCTACTTTATTTGTAGAAAATTTCTTGTTTTTTTAAGTGCTTAATAAAATTTCAGCTCTTGGCATTAGGCAAAAATTCAAATTTGAATCATCTCACATTTGCAAGGATTCTCAGACTAATGCTTAAACTCACACAGGTCTCACCCAATGTCAGACCACAAAATCCGCACTTAAAAATTCATTTCTGATGTTTTCATTTCCAACAAATTTAGCCAAGAGATGACGATGAACGGCAAAGCAGTAGAGGAAAATGATGGAAAATGCGTACACGGATTGCACTCGGGTTTGCGTAAATCATAAAGAAGAAAAACTCTCGTAAAAGTAATAATGCGATTAAGTCTGCTTAAGCGACCCAAAGCGTACTTAACAAACTGAGCCTCAGACGGACGGACGGACGGACGGATAGATACGAGTTGAGTTGAACTCGGAGATGAGTATGGGTATGAGATGATGCTTGAGGATTGCGTAAACTTTTCATACAAACAACAACAACAGTAACAACAACGCGAACAAGGCTCAAAGTTGAGGCGTGGCAAAGCTCGGGACGCGATAAAGATGCCGACATTAAGGACAAATGAAAGATTAAAAGTCAAAATGATTAATTGTTGTTGTTACTGTTGTTACTCGTGTTGTTGCTGTTGAGTCTGACTGAAAAGTTAAATAATGACCAAGGGCAACAGCAGCAACTGCAGTTTAATCAAGCTGTGAACGAGCCGCGGGTTCAAGCAGAAAGTTTCCTTCTCCTCTGCCTTCTCCTTCTCCATTCCCATATCCTTCCACCATACTTGGCAACTCAACTGCAATTTGCTGGCGACGCTTTTCAAGTGCGGAAAACTTCCAGCATGACGGCCATTGAAATTGATTTCGTTTCCTGCTGCAGTTTTCACTCTGTGTGCAACTCGCACGTGTGTCAGGCTGCTGCTCTGCGGCTTTCTTAACAATAAATTAATTTCCAAACTAATATGAGGCCAGCAGCACTTGGCTCATAATTGAACGACTAAAGAGTTTTCTATGATAACTTCTTTAGTTTGGCATTTAAGCTGCTTTTCGTTTAAGGCAGAGTTCTGGCCACAAGAACTCGCGGAATTTGCATCCACAAATAGTGAGGAAATGAAGAAAAAAGATAGAGAGAGAGTAAGATAGAGGGAAAACCCGTGCTAAGTAGCTTACAATTATTTATTTATGTTCGCTCAGGCTTTTTGTACTTGCCAACTGCTTTTGACAGTTGTTGCGGCTTAGCGGCCATGAAATGAACTCCAAACAGCAGCTTAAAACTGAGAACTGCGAATTGAGCGAAAGAGAGAGAGGGAGAAAAAGAGGGAGACAGAGAGGATGTCTGAGCTGCTGAATCTGTGCTATGTCTGTGTCCTGTCAGGAGTTCAACTAGCCCAAGAAAAGTTTTGCATAATTTGCTAACCGGATTGCGATTTCAGATTTTGTAGTAAATTGTGGCTAAGAAGCAAGGGAATCAGCAGCAGGTATTTAAGTTGTATTTACTATAAGATGTAATTTAATTCATCTTAAAGGGAAGAAGAAAACGCAGTACAAATAAGATGAAATAAGCAACAATTTTGTATAATAAATATACAGTCCAACTTCCCTAACTCGAATCACCATTATCGAAGAAAAAAGTTCGAGTTAGGCATACTTCGAGTTAGGGAATTATTTTTTTAAAGTCTCTTAACAGAAACTACAATTTCATTCATTCTTAAATACATTTCAAATTGTAAACTTTTCTTGTTATTTTCAACAAAAAATTATTCCACTTTGTTTAAGAGCAGTCAATTTTCTCAAAAATTGTTTTTTTCGTTCTTTTGCTGTTTGCAGAAGAAGTTCCCGATTTAAATGACATTATAATTAATTTAATATTTTTTAATATAATGAAAACTGTTTGCTCTGAGATATCATACTTTTCAACCACTTCAATAATTTTGGTCCAGTTTCAAATTTTTTAACAAATAAGTTTAAATATTTCTTAAAGCGGTAAACATTTTAATACAAGTGCTGGTGCTGTGGGAAATAGTCTTGAGCTGAAGCGCTGAAAAAGAAGTACATTTATTGTATCTTCCCTATAGCACTTTCAGAAGTCTAAATAATTATTGATGCAATATTCTATCATATTGCATCCCCATTACATATTAAAACGAGCCGGTAACATAAGCATTAAATAGAAACGAAAAAAATGCAAACTTTATTGGGGATATTTCTGAAAAAATCGACTTACAGAAGTACGGGCCAATATTTGTGTTCGAGTTAAGGAGAAATTCAACTTATGGAAGTTCAAGTTACGGAAACAGAATTGTATGAAATTTGCTCAGTAAACGCTATTGCCACTCAATTTAGTTCGAGTTAGAGAAAATTTAAGTTAGGGAAGTTCGAGTTAGGGAAGTTCGACTGTAATTTTAATCCGACATAATTTTTTTTGATGCTTAAAGGTATTTTATAATTAAATATTAAGTTTTAAAAGTTATAGTTTACATTTAAATAATGCTATATTTTAATTGAAATTGACATTGTTTTAGATTATTCAATTGAATGAAATATTGGGATTGGCACAACAAATTTATTAACAAAATATTTATGTTTAACTACGAATATCCATTCAAAAATTGTTGTCCGACTGAATTTCTGTGTTGCTTTTAAACAAAGTAATTTTAAATAAATTTTACGCAACAATAATATACACAAACAAAATTTTAAATATGTATTCAAATATAAATAAAATAATTTAAATTGAATATTCTATAAAATATTTAATTGTAAATATTAATTGAAATACTTGCAAAACTTTTGACAAATACTCAAATGATTGAACAACTGTGATTTTAAATTCAATTATTTTGGTGTTAGCAAACTGCACAACAAATGTCAAGCAGGGCACAAATGTGTTTTGTGTTTTCTTAGCGTGAAAAACTGTGGGACAAAGCAGTGTGAGTGTGAGTGAGACAACGTTAAGAAGTTGCGACAATGTCTTTTCAATGAAATACTTAAAATGCCATTAGACTTGTAGTCGAGTTGCAAAAACACTTGACACTCTCAGCTGGATGACTGACTGAATGTTGCCACTTGGCGATGTTGCCACCCGCTGGCTGTCAACTGCTTGCAGCTGCTGCTCCCTTTCCCCCCTTGACTATCGCATAAATACATGTTTTATTCATCAGCTGCAGTTGGCTGCATTGCCGTTGCCGTTGCCGTTGCCGTTGCAACGGAAGTTAGTTTATGCCAAGTTGCAAAAATTTGCTGCTAGTCGGAGTCGAACTGGTGCCACGCCCCCAAAGTTAGTGAATTAAATCAAATTCACGCTTCAATTGATTCTCATGCTGACTTGAACTGAACTGTATTAAAGTTTTTTGCGCCAACAGCCAACAGCCAGCAACAAATTTTGCTTGAGTGCTTTAATTGAAAGCACAACTTGGCCAAGAAACTTTATGGCCAGTTCTATACTTAATTCTTTTACCAGTTCTCAACCCTTACGAGGTTTCAATACGAGTAGTAGTCAGTTATTAGATATCGCTTCAGCTTCACGAGACACTTGTGAAATGCAATAAACACTTCATGCATGTCATTCAAATAAACTGAAACTGCAAATAAAAAAAAAAAAAATAATAAAACAGGCAACGAGTTGGCCACAACTCTGCTGTGGCAGGAGCGTAGCTAGGGCCACAGTGCAAACAGCTGCAGCTGGTCTAGACTCTAGACCAGGCCAAAACCCAGCAAACTTCCCACAAGTTCCATGTCGTTGGTCGTTGGTAGCTTCGAGTGGCCCTGCGGTGATTTGAACGCCAAACACAGTTTGCCATATAATTGCAGTTGCCACTGCGATGAACTCGTGTTGAGCTCGTCATGTCCAGTCAAAGGGAGGGCCGAGGGGGTAAGGGTGGAGTCGGACAAGGGAGGGCGGCAGTCGCAAATGGGCGTGACAAATACTGGGCCAAATAATGGACGGCGCGGCGTCTGTTTAGAAATGTGTTAACAAAAAATTCTTGATACGCCGGAAACTGACACCGGATGTGTCAACTGTGACAAGACTCACAATTCACGTAATCACAGTATATGTTATTCACACACAATTGTTGTGGTTACCTTGATGTTGTTATAATTATTTATTATGCAATATATTGAATAGTCTGTATAAAAGAGTATCATGGATCCCAGAAATAATATATACCATATTATAAACTGGTAATAAAAAATAAATAAAAAATTTAACATAATTTTCTATACGTACAACTCAATGTCCTGATTGACTGACTGACACATCATTGTGTAGGTCAAACGGTTAAATCTTGAATGCTGACATTTTCACAAGACGGCGTTTCGTGAAATTCGATCTGTGAGTGGGTCGTTAACATATAGATTAATAATATGCTTTATTATAACTATTTGGTGAAAAAATATTTGAAGTATTCCTCCATTTAACCCTTTAGTTCTAAGAGCAAAGCGACCCGTGGGTTGGCAAAATATTCAATTTTAATTTATAACTGAAAGATTAAAAATTCAAGTAACATACATACTATACATATTATACATTCACGTAATTTAGCCATTTAGGTATACTCGAAATAATTTATTACCCATTCTAATTTATCTATTCATGAACATTTAATAAAACCCCCTTTTCGTTCTATGTGGACATGAATAATTAAAAAGTCTTTATAATAAAGTTTCTATATAATGAAGTGATTTTTATGTTTCCGTTCAAATAAATACTTAGAAGGAATGCAGATATGAGTCGTAGCTTAAATCACACTACAGAAATTTGAGTGCATACCTTTTAGTCGGATTCTTTGTAAGTAGTAAAGGTAACAAGTCTTGCATAACCTGTTAACACCTTTGCAGCTCCTCCATCCCCTCTCCCTCTCTCTCTCTTTCTCTCTCCATCTCTTCTTCTTGTTGTTCTTCAGACTATTGTGTGCGTGTGGCAGGCCCCGCAAAATGGATTAAATCAAACAACGCAGCGTAGGCGACGATTTTGCAACTCTTTCGGTGCTTAGACGCATAAATCAGTGGAAGAATCAATGAAATGCAGGCGCAGAGTTTTGAATCGGGATCACAGCAGCAAGAGGACACAGAAAAAGGACTCGGGAGGAGGCGGGAGGACTCAAAAGGAGCCAGCAACGAGCCTGCAAATGGCCAATGCCAATGTGTCCCGATGTGCGCTGTTTTCCCGTCGCTGATTCATGTGCCTCGGTTTGCTGATAAACTGGTACAAAAAACAAAGAGAGGAAGCTATAAAAGAGAAGGAGTTAGAGTTAGAGTGAGAGAGAGAGAGTGAGAAAAAAGAGAAGTGAGTGGCATGCCACTGCAAGGGGCAAGAGGCAAGGCCACTCACATAATTGAGCCAGCAATTTACAGGCCGGGACAATGCGTGGAAGCTATTCAAAGTTGTTTGTGCTTATGCAACTGCTGCTATTGTTGTTGTTATTGTTGTGTATGTGCGTGGGTGTGTGATTGCGTGTGTGTATGCGTGTGTATGTTGTGTGTGGAAGCAGCCTCGCTTAGACAGCGTTGAGTGGCAACAATACACATGCGTGCTATAATTTAGCTATCTTTCACACATAATTCACAGCAACTACAACAAAGAGAGAAAGAGTGAGAGAGTGAGAGAGAGAGAGAGAGAGAGAGAGTAGGGGGAGAGTCATTAGCATTTCTGCAGTTGACTACTATGCAACAACGGAAACGGAAATCGCGCTGCATTCAAAATGACAGACAGCACAACAAGTTGGCAACTCAATAAGAAACCGGAAATGAACCCAAAAGAGCCAACAACTTTCGACAGCTGCTCGACAATCTGAACTAAGTTACGCCCGCATAGGGGGCGTGGCAATTGCTAAAATAAATGCGACTTTTAGCATTGACATAACATAAAAGAGGGAAAGTACAGTTGGACTTTGGCTCCGATTGATTGCTCCTATTCTGTTCCTTGGCTCCTAAATTGAAGTCTTAGAATTAGTACGGAAGGAGATCATTAACAGATCATTGTATTTCCTAAGCAACTACGAAATCTGTTTAAATGAAATAAAAAATCTTATTCAGGCATGCCACAGAAATCTCTTTCACTTGACTTTCACGTCAATTTCATTTCTCCGTGCCACAGTCCAATCACCTGAAAAATTTTGAGTGAGATGAAATCATCGCTCAATTCACTGGCATCCGATGCCATGAGAATAATGTCACATTTTTTGTCCGAATTTTTGAATTTAGAGTTGTCAAGAAACTTTTTTTGTTTGCCGCGCCAATAACTTTTAAATTTTTTTAAGCTATACAATATCTATTATTATACAAATAAATTGAATTATATAATTTAAATAAGAATAAAAATGAAAATTTGATATTCTGCAATGATAAACTTAAAAAAGTTGCTAAACAAACCCTTGGGAAATTGAATCTGAGAAGGGGCCAACCCTATCAGACTAGTTCGAAAAGGTTGGTGAACATGCTAAAAACTATAAAATATTCGAAGTTCTGTGGCACGGAGAAATTTTTGAAGTGGAACTGCTTTTCTCTGAAATCGCTTTCACTAGTGATTTCTGTGGCATGCCTGATTATATCGAGAATTATTATCAACTATTAAATTTGTTTAAATGCAGATGATAATAGAAAATTAAATTGAATATTTTCTAATTATCTATTTTCTCTTGGTATCTTTTTCACGTCTTCATCGACATCAAATAAATGGAAGAAAATTAAATAAAATAATTATTTGTTTTCTTGCAAATCATTTAAAAAGTAATGTTATTATTATTATAATGAGGAAATCTGCACTGCGACCCTTTGGATCTATTGTGCCCCATTCTGAGCCTATAGCTCGTCCATCAACCCAAAAAAAACAAGTAATGTTTACATTGATTTTAAAATGTGCAATAATATAATAAAAAAATTCTTCAAAATGTGTACAAGTGTTCGAAGCTTTTATTTGCAAAGCAAATAAATTTTAATAATTCTGTCACTTAATTCAATACAAAAAAATATATTTAATAAAAATTACTTTTCAATTTCAACCTTACAGCTTTGGCATTTTTCATTATGCTTTTCAATACTTATTATCTGACGACTTTTTAGGTAAATTTTCTGTAATCTTATTGAAATTGATTAGATTTTTTCCCAGCTTATGATTTAAAAAAAACTTTAGCACATCGAAGTCCAATGTCTGGCCAGTGTAAAATCATATGCTTTGCTTTATCACAATTTCTTTTGTTCTCTCAAATTACAAAGTTGTTTTCCGCTTCATCTTCTTCTTCTTCTACTTGTTCTACTGGTTTCGGTTCGGTACACAAAAATTGCATTTTAAGCATTAAAAAAGTATTTCAACTATCTAAAAATTCAATATGCCAGCTCTCTCTCACTCTTTTCTCTCTTTCTCTCTCTCTCTCTCTTTCTGAGTATCTGTTGCCTTTAGCCAGACCAAAATTTTGTATGCAAAATGCTTGAAAAATGCATAGTTCACATGTTGTGGACGGCTGGGGGGGAATTGGTGGGGTTGGGGAGGGGATGAGTTACGTGGGCGAGTTCGGTTCAATATTGAAAGTGCACTTGGTTTGTGTGGTTCAGCCGCAGCAGCAATAACAACAACAACAACAGAAACAGCAATAACAACAGCAACAGCAACGAGACAAACAATGTGCAACAATGTTGTAATCAACAAAAATGTCATCATCAACGACGCAAGCAGTGAGTGGGGTGAGGGAAAAGCAGTTGTGGGGACAACTCTGGAAAATGGTCAGTGACAACGTCAGGCGAAGAGCTCATCGATGTCATCAACACGTAAGCAGCAAAAAAAACTTGATACAAGACATGAGAAAACATATTTGCCAGCAAGTTGAACTTGTCAATACCCTGTACAAAACATGCTATAAAATATAAATATTTTTAAAATTTTATATAAATATATTTAAGTTTAAAAAAAATCAAAATTTGTGATTCAATATTATTATTAAAAAATTTAAGGATAGTTTCAATAAATTTTAAAAAATGTGTGGAAGTTAGAAGTGGCTTGATACATTAGATATTAATGTATCAATAAGATCTAATAAATTTAAACAAAATTCAAATAATTTTACTAGAATCTTAAATTGTTAATTATTAAATTGACTTGGCTGATTTGAGTTCTGTTTTCGGTATGACATAATATCATAAATATTAAAAGAAATAAATAAATAAATAATTTAAAAATGTATACACCAATTTTAAGGAGCACGAAGTTTTTATTCAACAACTTTTTATAATGAATGAATAAAAATGTCACACTATTCTCTATAATATACATACATATATGATCAATTTCTGTTCCACTTTTATATCACATTCAAACCACACTTTACAGCATTAATGTAGGGTATGCGAAACGTCAACAATTTTGGCCAATAGCTTGACCATAGTTGTCTGCCTGTTGTCAACACACCGCACACACACACACACGCACACATGAAAGGATAGACACAGCTTCATGTGGCCACCGGAAATGTCAACATACACTCACACACACACAGACGCGCATATGTATTTGTATTGGTGGATGAAACTCTGATGCAGTTGTTGTTGCTGTCGTGGTTGTTGTTGTTGCTGCTGCTTCTGTGTCTCTTTCATAATTCAACTTTAGCTGCTGTTGTACTTGCCACGTCCACTGCATACGCCCCCCACTGCATCACAAGGCCTGTTATTGAATTTATGCAATAAAAGTAAAGTAAAGCAAAATAAGACCTTTAGTAAAAAACATTGTGAGATACAAACGAATTTTTAGATTTTGCATAACTCTTACGAGCTTGATTGAGTTCAGTTTTTGCGGAATTTGAATAGATCTCTGTATATAAACAAGTTTTGCCAAAAAACTATTACACAAAAAAGTTGAACTACTGAGAAAACAAAGGAAAACATGGGGAAATTTATGTGTTTATTAAAAAGTTCAACTTAATGCACTGAATTTAAAACAACAATTAATTAAAAACAATGTTAAATATGCAAAAAAAATAATAAAAAATATTGCGGAAAATAATTCGAAAGGAATAAAGGAAATACTGGACACTTTGTTTTTCCTAAATACTTTTGGAAAAAACACATCAACTTACTTGCTACTTTTGAACCATATCACTATTATAAGACACGTCTGGTCTAATGACTGATAAAATAAAAATATCTATTTAAAGATGAAAATAAGAAATAATAGATAAGATGAAAGGAAATAATCCGAAATAAAAGACTCACAGACTTGCAATACCGGTCATTAAATACTGTATTATTTATCAAAACAACAGTGGAAATAAGTTATAAATATTAAATGAATTGTAATTATTAAGATGCTCCAAGAAATATTATAATTATTCAAATGCGACATAAATTCTTAATGAGGATTTATTTGTTACTTATTTATGCCATGATAAATATAAGTAATAATATAGTACGAGTAAAAAGCACTTGAAATGGCGTCTCCAACTCCAGCTCAGGCAGCACATTAATTAATTGCTTGTTTAAGTTTCACATCAAATAGAACTGTCTATTCACTCTGTGGTTAAACAGCCCCCGAACACGCCGCCCCTCCCTTCTCCCGACCACGCCCCCTTCACACAATTTAATATTTATTGCTTTTTATGTTGTGCGCACAAAACGCAGGCGTCAGATAAATAAACGACAATAATAATAAGTATACGAACAGGCAAAAGGAGCAGTCGCAGGAGAAGATGGAGATGGAGATGAAGAAGAAAGAATTGGTAGTAAATCACTCCCCTTTCCTCTTCACTTCCACTTCCATCTATGCTCAGACATAGGCCAGTTTCAGAACATAATAATAACAAAAGCGAGCGGCGATAGGATGAAAACCTCAAGTAAAGCCAAAAAATTGAATTGTTCTCAGTTTGTCAATGTGTCTGAAAGGGCTTTACAGCAAGTGATTGGGACTAGGCACTCGAAATTAAGGAACTGCGAATGAGAATAAGACTTAGGAATTGGAAAGGCCTAGGCACATTCAAGGCTGGTTGGCATATGGATATAAGTATGATATAATTTCATGCTGGAGCAGACAGGCTGTACTCGGAGGAAGCATCATCTTGTCAGCTCTCTAGTCCAACAAAAAGGAAAAGAAAATCTGTGGTAGTTTTACGTTTTAATTTGCTCAGTTGTCAGCCACAGACAAAAAGAGGAGAAATGAGAGAGAGATGGAGAGAGCAAGCTGGACAGCAGTTTAAAAGTTTAAACTTTTTGGCCCAAAAACAAAATGCTGCAAATGACAAAAGCAGCCGACGAACGAAATGAAACGAAGCGTCGAGTTGTGAATGCAGCTGATAATCATTTTTTTTGGCAAAAGGTTGTTGGTAAAAGGTGTTGCACCTCCGAGTAATTTGCATCATTTTACGCTTAACGCGCCCGGGCAGGACACCATCAGGACGCAGGATGCAGGATCCAGGCGTTGCCAGACCAACTGACACTCAGAGACAGAGGCTGCCAGGAGCACCCACAGAAAAGCCCCAGTAAAGAATTGGACAACGCACATGATGGGGCCAACAATAGAGGTGAGAGTTGCGGAGACAGACAGACAGACAGACAGACATATGTGTGTATGTGCTGTGCTGCAGTTGCAGCTGCAGGTGTAAAAGTTTTCCCCTACTCCTACATAGTGTAGGTGGATTAAGAGGAATAAGTTCTTGGTAGCTAATATTTTCAGCTATTCTGCTTCTAAATACACTTATTTTTAAATTTATCAAGTGGTTTTATTGAAAATAATTATTATTAACATTCCCTCTGTAAACTGATGCACCTGCAAATATATGAAATGTGGATGCTATTATGTCAAGCAGTTCTATTTTGGTAAAAGTTTCAGTTAGTACTACACTTATAAACCTATTTCCTCATAATACAAATATTTTTGAGCACTTTATTGAACATATATTTAAAACAAATTGGTTTTATGCAACTGTAATTTAGTGAAGTACACTTCAGTGGATTATATAAAACATAAATGTTATTTTTACATATTTATCAAGCAGTTTTAAAGCAGTATTTTATGTGCATTTATTATTCAATGATCCTTTTGAAAATAAATGTTGTTGCTATTTTTTCTAGCAGTCTACTCTTCAGAAGCAACTGCAAATAACTGATTTGGTAAAATGTTGACTATATGATATAAAACCAATTGTTTGTCTTAAGCATACATTTGTAGATTGTAGATTTTTATCAAGTAGTTTTAATGCGACATTTAAAGTTATTTAACTACAAAAATACCTAAAGCTTTACGAGTGTAATAAATTATGTAATAAATTTAGATTTTATTATTAGCTTATCGGATGCTTAGTCTTAAAAAATGACACATTCCACCTCCCACTATTAGCAGCACCCATTCCTTAACTGCTTGCTTTATTCGCTGAGCAACATAAAACAAGCAGTCATTGACACACGCATGAATTGTTGCCAGCCACACACACACATACACACACAGTCCAGTGCTACAGGTGCAGACAGCAGATATTACACATGCAATTACAGGTTATCAACGCTGAGCTACTACCCCTTACTTTCTATCTCCCTCCCACTCACTAGTGGTACAAGCATCACAGAGTTGGCAACGGAAATGACTTTATTATTACGCTCAAACAGTTTTTGGGGGCCGCGTTGCCAACTGTTTGTGTGCTGCACATAATTTTAATTAAGGTAAACAGTTTACGTGCAAAAAAGGAGAAATGCGATCAGCAACAGCAAAGGCAAAAGTAAAAGCTGAAATGAAAGAGCGTGTGAATTCAAATGAAGATACAGAACAGAACAGAGAAGAGAGGGAGTGACAGATGCTCAGGTGAAGGAGGGGCAGATGGGGAAGGCGCTGAGTTGGACGCGGCATTGAGACTTGACAGTTGTGTTGACAGTTTGACGTGGAAGGCAGCAAAGGCAGAGGAGCGAAAGGGCGAAAGGGGGAAAGGTGAAGTCAGTTTCCAGCTCACGTTGAATGCTGTAATTTAAGTGCTTGTTAAATAAATCGCATGTTAAATGCTGAAAAGTTGATGATGTGCATGTTAACGCGCACACACACACACAGTCACACCCACACACATGGTTACATACACGAATGTATGTAGGCTACATTAATTTACTGCTTTTATATAGGCAGCTCAAGGTTAACGCCAATGCATTGTTAATAAAGTGTAGATGATTTAGCAGATACATATGTAGCTGGACATTGAAGAATAAAATACACAGAAGTAAGTTAGCGGACATATATAATGACCAAGCAGTGCCAACACTTACAGTCTGTTTGATCATACTGCAAGATAACATAGTGTTAAACCTTATTCCATTGTTAATAACGGGTCACAGCTAAAATTCTGGACAGATCACTGCGGACGGCAGTCCGCGCTAGTGACGAAATCAGCACGAAGGGTGCGAAGGCGACTAGAATATATACACAGGAAAAATGTTAAATTTGCTATTGCTGTCCGATCAGGTCGAGTTATATACCGATCGAAAGGTATCAATTAAACTTACAAATGTGCATACTAAGACTTTTGAAAACTCACCTGGTTCGTGAGATAAACAGGTGTAAGTGGGTGGGGCAAAATTTAAATGATTGAAGCTAATGGGGCCGTTGGAGCCTTTCTGAATTTTTTTTAATTTTTTACTATTCCAAAATTTTTTTTTTTTTGCTAAAATTTTGTTTAAAATAATTTATGTGTAAAACTTAATATAATTCGTCACAAAATTGCAGGGACTGTAACTCTTATAAGTTTTTTGTCAAAAAATTAAAATATAACATAACATAACATAACATTCATAACATTCTAACTCTCTCTGTGTTCAGTCGTGTTTTTGTGTGCTCCGTAATATTTCTTGTTTTTAGTGCATTTCTTCACGTAAATATTATAAAGTGTTTGTCTTGTTGTAATAACTACGTAGTCGGTGTCTTTTTGGTGCATTTAATGTGTTAAAACAGTGATTGTCTTCAATAATTACACCAATTACAATTTGTGTTTTCAATTTGGGCATCAAAGTATTTTGTTTTTGTTTATTTTTCTTTCTTTCTGCTTTTGTTTGGGTAATTAACAGCTGTTAACTTGCTCTCTCGCTCTCAGTGTCGCTCTTCGTGCTCTCACTGATAATCTGTTGTAGCGCTTGCAAGCATTGTCTGTGTTTGCTCACTCATTCTTTTTCTGTTGCTTTGTGCGTGCATTCTGCACTTCAAGCGGCCGTTTGTGAACAAGCTTTGTTTTTGTTGTTGCCTGTCATCTCTTTTTGTGCTTTGCATTTCGATTAGCATTCCCTGAGAGAATACCACTTTACTTTTCTTTTTATAGTCGACTATAAAATACCCTGTTTCATTATGTCGTCTGATCTAATCTGTTTTTATAATAAGTGTCATGGACCTGATCCTAAGCAAGAATTTATTTCTTGCTTCTTTTGTGACCGGACTTTTCACTTGAAATGTGCTGGTATCACTGTGAAAGTCAAAGATTGTCTTGAGAAGAACAATGGTTTGAGATGGCGCTGTGATACTTGCCGGGACATAGAGGTGCAAGTTCGTAAATTTATGGAGCGAACTAGAGATAGTTTCAAGGACTTGTCGAAGATATTTCATAAGGCAAATGTCCTCTTTTCTGATATGGAGAACTTATTTAATAATTCATCCTTATTAAATGAGCCTCCTAAACGTAAAAAGAGTAGTTCTGCTCCGCGCCAGGCGCAGTTATCATTTTCAATCCCGCAATTAGACCCGGGTCTGCAGCCATCTATTGTTAACTCTCAGCCATCTACTTCTCAGCAAGCTAGGACTGACCATAACCCACTCGATAGTGCAGCTTCCGTCTCACATGCCCCGTCTGTTCCCAATAGAGTAAAATCAAATTCCACTCCAGTTGTTACGGCAGCCAATACTTTGACTGTCGTACCTCCTCGCGTGTCTAAGCCCCTCCAAGGCGTTCCTCCCCCGAAGCCCATGAAGCATGTCTTTGTTTCTAGGCTTGCCAAAGATCAGTCCTCGTATGATGTTAAGGCTTACATCCAAAACATTATACAGGATCCTGATATTTTGGTGGATAAATTTAATTTTAATTACCCTAGGGAAATCTCTTCGTTCAAGATATCGTGTTCGGAGAAGGTTTTTGACAAGATTTGTCATCAACACTTCTGGCCCGAACATATCTTTGTTGCAGAATACAAGGGAAATTCTACTCGAAAGAGAGATCGGGCTCCGATCTCAGGTGCTGGTTCCTCTCCATCTGCTTCATCTTCAAATGAAGCATCAAAAAACTAACTTCCTCTTTAACTCTTGCCTATCAAAATGTACGAGGCCTTAATAGTAAACTCTCTAATCTATATCTCAATAGTCATTCTTTTGATTTCGATGTCATTTGTTTTACTGAGACCTGGCTCAAGCCTGCCACATCGGACTTTTCTATTTTTTCGTCCAAATACTCTATATATAGATGTGATCGTATAGCTCGTAAAGGTGGCGGAGTGATGTTGGCCGTGGATTCTAATCTGTCCTCCGAACCTATTTCAACCACATTTAATTCTGACATTGAGTTTATTTGCGTGAAAGTTTCTTTTCTTAAATTTTCAATCTATTTAACATGTTCTTATATTCCACCCCTTTCTGATAACACTTTATATGATAGTCACCTGACTGCTATTAAATTTATATCATCTTTACTTTCTCACACTGACTTGCTTTTTGTCTTTGGTGATTTTAATCTTTCAGATGTTCGATGGTTTTCCTCAAATGACTCGCATTCACTTTTTCCTGATAGCTCTCATGAATTTATTGACGGTCTTTCTGAGCTTTCTTTGGTGCAAATCAATCCTGTGTGCAATTCTATTAACAGAACACTTGACCTGTTATTTGTATTGGACTCTGATAATAGCATCGTATCCAGGATTGATCCATTGGTAACTCCGGAAGACCCTTACCACCCAACTCTAAACGCACATATTAATTTACCTTTGTGGCCTGTTGCTCTATCATCTCAGCCACTTGAGCGAGTACGGAGTTTTTGTAAAACTGATTTTAATAAGTTAAACACTCTGATTTCATGTTCTGATTGGTCTCAACTATACACATGTTCTGACTTGGATAATGCCATTAAGCTTTTTTATAATACTCTTAACTCTTTTTTTGACATCTGTGTTCCACTTGTATCACCAATTAGTTGCAATAGACCTCCTTGGTTCTCTAGAGAATTATCACATTTAAAAAATGTGAAATCCAAGCAATTTAAAAAGTATAAAAAATCTGGAAATCCTTATGATTTCTCACGATATTTAATTACCTGCTCTAGTTTTCTAGTTCTTAACTCACAATGTTATAATAATTACTTGCGACGTTGTAAGCTTGAATTCTCTAAAGATCCGAAGCAATTCTACAAATTTGTAAACTCTAAACGTAAAGCCTCATCATTACCATCTTCTGTTGTCTTCAACGATATTCAAGCTAATACTGATCAATCCATAGCAGATTTGTTTGCTGACTTTTTCCAAACTACTTATTCTACGAGTAGTTTCCGTGTTGGCCAGCCTTACCCGTATAGGTTAAGCTGTTCTAACTGTATTTACAGCCCTCTAATCACAGAAAGCTCGCTTCTTTGCGATCTTAAATCGATTAAGCCAGTGCACGCACCAGGTCCCGATGGTGTGCCTGCGTCTGTACTTAAGTACTGTGCAGAATCGTTATGCGGACCATTACATAAGTTGTTTACTTTGTCCGTTGATTCCTCCTCTTTCCCAGCGCTTTGGAAAGATTCTTATATTATTCCTCTTCATAAAAAGGGTATTAAGTCCGATGCTCAGAACTATAGGGGTATTTCCAAGTTGTCTGCTATTCCGAAGATGTTTGAGAAAATTATAACCTCACATCTTCAACACTTATGTAGCTCTATTATCTCACCTACTCAACACGGGTTTATGAGATGTAGATCTACAACCACTAACCTACTAGAGTTTACTTCCTTAGTGATTAAAGGGTTCAAGAAAAAGATGCAAACTGATGTTATTTATACTGATTTTAGTAAAGCTTTTGATTCCGTTAACCACTCTCTACTCATTCATAAGCTTGATCTTCTTGGTTTTCCATACAATCTTCTTCTTTGGATTTCAAATTATTTAAGTAACAGAACACAAAGAGTTATTTTCAAAAATTCATTTTCAAAGTCAGTTAAAGTTACTTCTGGAGTACCGCAAGGTAGTCATCTTGGTCCACTACTCTTTACGTTATTTATAAATGATCTTCCATCTTTATTATCTCACTCCCATGCTATCATGTATGCGGATGACGTCAAGCTTTGTTTATCGTATAGCGATCCTTCTTCTTTTAGTCTCTTGCAAGCAGACTTAAATGCTTTCCATCTTTGGTGCCAAGATAATTTATTAAATCTCAATAGTTCAAAATGTAAAGTTATGACTTTCTATAGATCTTCCCGCATTATATCTCAGTACTCACTTAATGGCATTATATTGGAATGCTTAAATGATTCCGAAAGATCAGTTAATGACCTGGGTATAGTTCTAGATCATAGACTGAAATTTGATAAGCATATTGCTATAGCTGTCAATAAAGCAATGGGAGTTCTCGGGTTTATTAAGCGATGGTCCAAGGAATTTGATGATCCCTTTACTACTAAACTTCTTTACACGTCTCTTGTGCGTCCAATTCTTGAATATGGATCATGTGTGTGGTCTCCTCAATATGAATCCCATCGTGCCAGGATAGAGTCGGTTCAAAAACAATTTTTAATTTTTGCTTTACGCGGCTTGAGTTGGAACTCGGAAATTCAGTTGCCTTCGTATTCTAGTAGACTTCTCTTACTCAATCTTCCCTCTCTTACTAACCGTAGAACTATGCTTGGAGTAATGTTCATCCACAAATTACTGCACGGTCATATAGACTCGGCGAATTTGTTGGAAGAAATAACCTTCAATGTACCTTCTAGAGTAACTCGTAACTTTAATCCTTTATATCTCCAACGTTGTTTCACTAACTGGGAATTGCACGAACCTCTTCGTACTCTGTGTGCAGATTATAATAGACTGTACCCTACGATTAGTTTCGAGTGTTCTCCGCTCACTATTAAAGCCTCTATATTATCATGTCTAACTAATATAACCAACTAACTACTCATTAATATCATTTTGGTCTGATTGGGTTTTTCTGGGTTTTCCCCAATCCTAGCAACAAATGTTGGACCAATCATTTTCTTTTTCATTTTAGATTCCCCAGAGAATTTTAGAATCTTAATTTTAAACTTCATTTTAATTTATTTTGTAATTTAATATATATATTTTATAATTTTAATGTATTATTTGCTGTGTCGGCTGCTTTTAGCCAGACAATAAATAAATAAATAAATAAATAAATAAATAAATAAGAGTTATTGGCTGATTTTTATAAAAAAATTATTTTTAAATAAATTAGAATTAATTTAAATGATAAAAATCAAAAATAATTATTATTTTTCAATTTTTATATAAAAATAAACTCCAATTCTTATTTCCAATTTTTATTATAAAAATTGACAAATAACTCTTAACTCGGAGACATCGTCGGATCAACCGGATAATGGCATTCAAGAAACACCGCAAAGCACATGCTCACTTTTGAATGAGTTTTTGAACTCAATTGAGGTGGAATCCGAAGGTGAAAACTCTGAGGAAGAGGACGAACCGGAGCTCAGATTGGCAACCATTGAAATTCATGGGTATTCGCCAAAACCAATTGACGTTAATGTTAACATAATGAACTATTGGGAGGAAAAAAAGTACACTTATCCACGCCTGTACCGTCTGGCTAAGGTACTTCATTCCGTGCCTGCTACACAGGTATCAGTGGAAAGGGCATTTTCTGCTCTAAAGCTGGTAATGACGGACTTAAGGTGCAACCAATCCTCCGAATCATTAAAAAAAATCATGTTCCTAAAATTGAACAAATAAAAAATATAATACCATATGAACATTAAAATCTTTGAGTCTGGGCAAGTATCTAAGGAAATAATAAAATATGCATATACTCATGTGTATATGCATTGGTACATACATATAATACATCAACTGAAAGGTATTGATGCGTAGATCATATATATAGGTCTATATATGATGTGGCTTCTTTGGTTCAAAAGATATTTCGATTTGATTTTTATTTTCAATTTTTATAATAAAAATCAACAAATAAGAGTTATTTGTCAATTTTTATAATAAAAATTGGAAATAAGAATTGGGGCTTAATTTTTATATAAAAATTGAAAAATAATAATTATTTTTGATTTTTATCATTTAAATTAATTCTAATTTAATTAAAAATAATTTTTTTATAAAAATTGAAAATAAAAGTTTATCCTGTTTTCGAATTTGGCGTTCAAAAATAACATATGTCTGTTATTCCCACTCTTCTGGGACGCTTTTTGGTGCTTTGATTTTTTTAAACTCATAACTATTATTCGCAGTCCCTGCAAAATTGGATATCAGAAATTTTGGGGCATGAAAATGTTTTCGTCACTAGACTTTTACCTCGTAAAGAGGTTTTTTTTATGGAATTTTGAGTGCCCGAATATAAAATAATTGTTAGCCCAATTTGTATCGCGTTTTAGTTAACTCATACCTGCGTGCGTATGACTTCTGCATGAAAGCTTATCAGATGACGATCTGCAGTGGTCAATGTTAATTGAAACGAAGCTTAGCAACAAAGCAAAACGGGCGTTTGCATATGATGTGTTGCGAATGCTTCGACACATGTTGCTAAGGCGCGCATGCAAAATTGTATGTTGCTAGCATTAGCAACATTGAATAAACAAAATTCTTTAATCGTAAATAATGAAAAGCGACAAAAGCTAAAATAAATATAAAAAAAATCGTATATGCAACCATTATAAATACGTTAAAGGTCAAACACCTTTATCTTTTTTTAAGTCGGTAATGCGAAGAATCAGTTAGTTCCACTGTACTAAATAGCGTCTTTATATAATGAAACAAAGGGGCTCCGGCTACGGTCGAGTTTTCTCGACTTTAAGATACCCTGTGTCAGTCTCCACAAAACAGAATAATGGCTATAATAGAATTAGTAAAACATACGTATGTAAGCATTTAAAACATAAATATTTAACGCCGCTCGAATTTGAAGTATGATATAGTAGTCCGATTTTAGCTAAATCTGGTCAAAATATATTGGACCATCCCGTATGCATATTCTATCAGTTTGGTTGAGATATCTCAAACAAAAAAATAGGTTTTTATACTGAGACTTGATTTTCGACTGATCGTTCCTATGGCAGCTATATGATATAGTGGTCCGATCCAAATTTAAAAACAAGTTTAATCTGCGTCCGGTATCCAGCAACCTACACATCAATTTTGAAGTCTCTAGCTATTATAGTTTCTGAGATCGACGCGTTCAAACAGTCGGACAGACGGACGAACAGACGGACGGAAGGACAGACAGACAGACATGGCTCAATCGACAGCTCATGCTGATCAAGAATATATACACTTTATGGGGTCAGAGATGTTTTCTTCTGCCTCTTACATACATCACACAAATCTAATATACCCTTTTTGACCATTTTCAATGGGCACAGGGTATAAAAATTTGATGTAAGAAAACAAAGCTGAAAGTTAATTTGCATTCGATTGTTTCTATGGCATATGATATTGTAATCTGACTTTGATTGAATTTGGTCTCGATGCTTAAAACAGCGCGTGAATATTGAGATTTCTTTAGAATCAAAATAGTTTTTCATTTTGATCGCGAATTTGAGCCACTTACACGTACAGGTCGAATGTCGCAAATCGCCGTCTTATTGCACGATAAAATTGTTGTGCGAAAATGTCAGATTTCTTGGTTTAATCGTCAGAAAAAAATTATATAATTATATTGAATTGGACTTAAACTCTAATGGCAAACAAAATACTGCATTCATTTATGCATCTCATTCTGAAAGACTGATGCAAATCCATTAATATTATGCCTTATAAAAGGTGGTAAATATTGGCGAAACGAATTTAGTTCTGTAAGAAAAATATATAAAAATATGGAGTCACAGATATGACGCAAACGGAATTCAAAAACCAAATGTTAATGCTACATCCCCCACCTTACGATGATGCTGCTTAAGATGCTGCCCATAGATCGGCTGGTACGACTTTGACGAAATTTTGAAATGTGAGCCTGAAAAACCATAGAAGTTGATAGAAACAAAAAAAATTTTATCTTCATTTATTTTATTTTATTGTGATAGGATTATTAAAGTGTCAACACTTGCTTGGGTATTCAAATACCCATTAGCATAAAATGGGCTAATGCTGAAATTCCGGATAGCGTCGATTGGCGGACAAAGGGAGCTGTAACTCAAGTAAAAAACCAGTCTCCATAAAACAGAATATTGGCTATAATAGAATTAGTAATATGTATGTATGTAAGCATACAAAATATAAATATTTAACGCCGCTCGAATTTGCTTCCGATTTAATAAAATCGTTACCCAGGGAACTCTATGGGAAGGCCATTACAATTGTAATGGGGTCATTTTTCAAATATTAAAGAACAAAAAAGTTTATCATACTAAGACTCAATATTTGACTGGTCGTTCCTATGGCAGCTATATGATATAGTGGTCACATTCAAATTTAAAAACAAATCGACGCGTTCAAACAGACGGACGGACGGATCAAGAATATATATACTTTATGCATGCTTTAAACAGCATGTGAATATTGAGTTAACTTTATAATCAAAAAAGGTTTTCATTTTGATCCCGAATGTCGCAAAACGCCGTCTTATTGCACGATAAAATTATCACAGCTATACTATGTTGTGTGAAAATGTTAGATTTCTTGGTATAATCGTCAGAAATAAATTATATAAATATATAGATTTGGATCTAACCTCTAATGGCAAAAAAAAATACTGCATTCATTTATGCATTCAAAAACCAGAATTTTGTTAATATAACATTACATCTCATTCTGAAAGACCGATGCAAATCCATAAATATTATACCTTAAAACAAGTGGTAAATATTGGCGAAACGAAGTCAGATCTGTAAGAAATCGTATAAAATGGTCAACATCTCGCTAGAAACGAATCGCGGGAATCGAGATCGTCAACGGCTGTCTTAAAAACTAAAATATTTGTAAGTCACATCTTTATCTCAATTGAAGGTTTTGATTTTTTTGTAATTTTGCACTTTATGCAGCACTGCACATTGGGCGATTTGACAATTTTTCTGGCATAAAGTCAAAAAATTAATGGCAGAACTTCCAAAATGTGTCTTTATATTCATTGAATGTAAACCCTTCAGTTATATAAAATAATTATGTATACATACCCCAGGGCCTGATTAGTTAGTTTGATGAAATGTTTTCTGTTTCTGTGTTTTTGTAGTGACGTCATATATCCCTTTTTCTTGTAATGCAATTATCATAGCATCTGAATACCCTAAATAAATGAATAAATATTAATTTCAATTACCAAACATCGTTTTTAGCCCTTAAATGTATTTTTGTTGTATCTCAATTATTTTTCAGCCACTGACTAAACTCAAAGTAAATAAAGTAATCCCAAGCTTAGCTTATGCATAAGTTAAAAGCGCATATTAAAGTGATATGATGATGGAAAATTTCAAATAAATACTTAATTCGCACGATAACAAAACTGAAAGCAATTCCCAGTGCTAAATAAGTTGAACATGGCAGTTAAATGCAATATCCTTGTACTAACTATGTCATTTTCGGTCTAACTAACAATGGCCCAAACAACAAGCCACAAATTGCACACTTGGCCCGTTAGCAGCCATACAATTGTCCCTCCTCTCTCTAAGCCCCTCCCTCCTCATCCGCTTGGGCCAAATTGAAAAACTAAAAGAAAAAGAAGAAGCAGCTGGAGACGGAAATAGAAGGACGAACGAGTCCTTAGCCTTAGTTGACAATTGCCTCGACTCGACTCTGGCTGCCAATGGCCCAATGCATTTTGTACTATGTGATAATGCCAAGTTTTGCATATGTCACAGAGGACAAGACCCCTCCCCTCCCCACTTTCCCCCTCCCTTTAATTTCAGCACTCCTCCTCATTCTATTGCTGTTATTGGCAGCATTGGCAAATATTGCACATAGATTTATGGCTTTAACATTGACATGACATTTGGCGCTCCTGTTTCCCCTTCCCCCGCCATCTGTTGCAGTGGCAACAACAATAGCTAACAACTACATACATGGCCCGGCTATTTGTACAAAATTGCATGGTAATTGGCTGGGAGTCCAAGTCCAGTTCTGGCCAGGCCAAAACCATCGAGTGCACAGTCCAAATGCTGGCCTTAAAAATAAACGAGCCGCATTAAAATTGTCAGTTTTGAGTTGAAGCCAATTAAAATTGCTTTTTGTTTCGTGGGCGTTGTTGTTAAATTGCCTGCGGGGCATGGAGAGGGAAGAGTTGAGAGGAAAGAGGAGGGGGCAACGTGGTTGCAAAAATCAATTTACAATTGAATTGGAAATTGTGCTGCATATTTTATGGCATCTTTCAGTTGGAACAAAACTTCAAAGAGTCCCAAAACAAGCTCGCAATTAGTGCGAAATCAAATGCACTCACATCGAGACTCGCTCTCTTTCTCTCTCACTCTCTCACTCTCTGTCTCTTTGAATAATGAATGAGTGTATAAATAATTGTAGCAGTATTTCTTTTGTTAAGTGCGCAAAAATTATTTACGCATAATTATATATACGCATTCGAATATGGGAGCAAGGACTAAAAGCGAAGGACGCTAACAATAACAACTCCCTTTTGACATTTGCCCTTTTTGCCTTTCTGCTTCTCCTTTTTTCCCCTTTTGCTCATACTCGTATCGAGTCAATGAAGCAAAGATTTTTTGCCTTGAAGCGTTTCGGGGCAAAGGACTGTGATTTTTATTATTATTCGAGTATCAGCTCTCGTTGTTGTTGTTGTTGTAATTGTTGTTTTTACACTGTGATTATTATCCTGCGGTCGAGTTAATTGAGCAATTGCAAAAGTAAACAAAGACATCGGCCTCGCACTGCTTCATACGTTTGTACAGACGGGCATCGGCACTTAAAAGGAGTGCGCAAAATATAATTAAGTTATGCTTCGGGCCATGAAAACAAACAAACAATAATAACAGTAACAACAGCAACAAAACAATCTATTTACGGCTCAATCTAGAGCACGGGCAAAACAAATACATACCAAGAGAAAGCAGTGCAATAGAAAGTGAGAGAGACAGAGGAGCAAATAGAAAGAAGTGACTTGTGTCATTGACCTGCAGTCAGCCAATATTTATTTTTTTGATTTACGAGTATTTATTGTTCCAGACATGTTTACTGTAATTAAACAGCTGCGGATTAGTTTCGATAAACTAAATAAATATCATTAAAGTAAAACAATAAGCTAACGAAATTGCCGCAGGGTGTCCAATTGCTGAAAAAAAATAAGCAGCTGGCCAAGGTTTATTAATTTATGCAATGCGAATGAGAGCGTGGACTGCACTTATGTATACAAACAGTTCCAAGCTTGGAAGGCAGAAAACAGTCTGCAGAGCGAGCAGTAAGCGAGAAAGAGGAGCATTTCAAGCATGAATAAAGACGTTGCTTAAGAGAGCTTTCTACTCTAGAGGCATGTAACATATTTGAGGTAATTTTTGAAGTGTCATAAAAAAAAGACAATTAATATTTTAACTGTCCATTTTATTATTAGTTATTTATTAACCTTACAAGAATACAGAAAAAAAAAAAAAAGTTAAAAATTTCAGGTAAATCGGTCCAGTAGAACTTGAGAAATATTGGGTATAGTTTTGAAAAAGACAGCTTCGAGAAAAACGAGTTTAAAGTTTTGAGACAAGGAAGACCGGAACCGATGCCACGTCACTAAAACGGCTATAACTCATAAATTAATGGGAATTTTGAAAAATCGTTTTAATGGCATTTTCTTGAATGTCTAAACCAGGGACTGCAAATAATAGTTATGAGTTTCAAAAAATTTAAGCACAAAAAATCGTCCTAGAAAAGTGGGAAATACAGACATATGTTATTTTTGAACGTCTAATTCGAAAACAGGATAAACCTTTATTTGCAATTTTTAATTTAAAAATTTTTTTTAATTATTAAAGTTAATTTAAATGGTAAAAATCAAAAATAATTATTATTTTTCAATTTTTATATAAAAGTTTAACCCTAATAATGTTTTATATAAAAATCAGCAAAAAACTCTTATTTTTTAATTTTTTGAAAAAAAAATTATAAGTGTTATTTTTTTCAAAATTCTACACTAGAATACACCCTTAAATGCTAATCATATGACTGCTAAATTGACAGAGCAGTGGTGCTGTGAGAAAATGCGATCAGTGGATAAATACACAAGTGAGTGGTTTTAAGCAAAGCTTAAATGCATAATGCATAAAAACGGGCTGTATAATTAAAGTTAAGAAGCTCACATGACATACATAGGACCATACCTGTTAAATAATGATTAGTAATCATAATCATTAGTAATTAAATTATTTTTGTTTAAAAGTCGAACCAATGATTAAATTACGATTATTTTGGGTTTTGCCCAATTATTTAATGATTACGATTACCAAAAATCAAAAAAAATCTTAAATTATTACGATTATTCAAAAATAATCAGAAAAAATAAAAAAAAATCAAAAAAAATCGTTTTGAGTATTTCGGATTATTTTTTCTTTTTTCTGATTATTTCTGAATTTTTAGATTTTTTACGATTATTTAGTAAAAAACCAAATTATTTTAAATTTTCACAATCAAAGTAGCCAAATGCTCAAATGTATTCCTCAGGAGGGCTTTATATGACCAGCACAAAGCAACTACTTATAATCAAAAGCTTTGGCTACTTTGATTGTGAAAATAATTTGAATTTTACTAAATAATCGTAAAAAATCTAAAATAATCAGAAATAATCAGAAAAAATCAAAAATAATCCGAAATACCCAAGTCGATTATTTTTGTTTTTTTTTATTTTTTCCGATTATTTTGAATAATTGTAATAATTCTAGATTTTTTTTTGATTTTTTATAATCGTAATCATTAGAATATCACGAATTTTTCAACAGTGAATTATATAATCACTACGATTATTTCTAATAAATAATCTAATTGATTAGTAATTCTAATCGAAATTTAACAGGTATGCATAGGACATAGGAATACACAAAATATTTATTTGTTCCTTTATTTAATTTATTTAAAAATAAAATAAAAAAATAAAAATATAATAAAATAAACTTGTCTTTCTTAAACTACCTCAATATATCAAACTATTGAATTAAAAGTAGATTTCAGTGTTATTGTGTTTAGCAGTGCTTAATGTGCAGCTTAAGTTAACTTTTTGCCCAATGGCTTTCAATTGCAGTTAGTATCAGTTCCAAGAACTTGCACCATCGTCATTCGACAATGGACCAAACATAATTAAAGGCATCGATAACATTTGAATACTATTACATATCATCAAGAAACTGGAATTTACAAGACTGTAACTGATAGTCGGCAGTAAGACAAGAGGGGAAGGAAGGAGGAGGGTGAAGAGGACGAGGATGAGGGCTTTTCAGGGAACCAATACACCGAATAAGCTTCCTTTCATTGTCCAGACAGCCATGCAAATATGCTCCAGTTGCCCCTGATACTCTCTCTCTCTCTCTCTGTCTCTCTGTCTCTCGGACTTCTCAACTGCATCCGCTGCAGTGAAAATAGTGCAACACATTGCCATCAGGAGGATCTAAGGCTCTAAAGGAGTCGAGGACCCAAAGGAGTCGGGGAGATGAGCCTGACCAACAATTGGAATACAATGGCGTTGCCTGGTTACTGGTTACACGAGGGAATGTCTGTCTGTCCGGCAACGGTTGCAAAATGCAGCACTATTTGAAATATGCATAAACACACACACACATATCACATCATATCAGAGACAGAAACAGAAACTGAAACAGAGGCAGAGTAACAACATTGGCAAACAGCGGAAACGGATGTTTGGCACTCAAATGCAGGCCGAGATGCAGATGCAGAGACAGTGGCAGAAACAGCTGTTGTCCTCTCTCTAAAGACAGATAGAGAGAGAGAGACGAGACAGAGACAGAGAATGTGAGTGTGGGAGAGAGTGTGTGCACTTAATTTCCTTTTCATTATCAAATCATTTTCAACAGCATGTAGGAAATTACAGCGAGTAATATGCGAAAATGCTAAGCGAACTAGTTACAAGCACAGACCGAGTGAATGCCGAGTGAATCACTCTGAATGACTCTGAATAAGTGACTGACTGCATGACGCACTGACGGACTGACTGACTGAGTGAATGATTTATATTGATGACGTTGACAAAATCTAGACATTGTGTGCCATCATAATAAATCAATATTTGTATGCAGTCCAAAATGGTCAAGAGCTCAACTTGTCTTCTATTCACATTCACATTCAGATTCACATGCATTCACTCATTTATTCATTAGCTTATGTTATTAATGTCCAATTGCTGTCCAACATGACGTATGCTTAATATGACATTCAAATTGCATCTGCGTTTCACATTTTCCTTTCAGCAAACAATTTCAAATTTTCAAATTTACAACTCATCTTCAGGCGACGTCGAATACTCATTAATTATGTTATAATACTCGCTCAATTTGTTGCACAAATTTTCACAAAAATTATAATTTATTCATGCTTGTAAAATACAAAAGCGAACGAGCCTCGTTAAACACAACACTCTATATAAATATTAGCTGCCTTTCAATACGATTATTATTCAATCTCAATAGCTATTCAAGGAATATTCGTTAGCAACTAATTAAATCAAATATTCTATTAACTAGTATTCATAATCAATTTTGTCCTTAATTTGTTAAAGTCAGGTTAAAACGACACGGAAGTGCTAGAAAGAAAGAGAGCTGAGAGCTTTCAACAAATATTTAGACTGATAAGTTGATTAGATAAATGCAACTTGAAATAGACTATTTGTACTCAACTTGTTATTTGATTTCAATATCTTGAGCTTAAGTGATTCCAAAGACTTTCAAATGTCTGAAAAAAATGATAGTTTCTTAAATCTGTATCCATATAAAATTAATACATTTATATTTGTGTAAAATTGATGTGGAAGAAGTTCTTCTGTCTATTCTTCATCAGTATAGTTCTGTTTTTCTGTCTATCTCACTCAATTTTAATTTGTAACGCTTGAGACTGCGAATTTATTATGTGATTATATAAATAATAAACTCAAGCTAAGATAGCAATTTTAAAACACCAATTTTAATTCCTACATAAATATATTTTTAGTATTAATTCGCAAACTTTTTTTAGGCAAGTTCACTTCTCTTTTTTTTTTGACCCCTTCTCAGTCGGAATCGGTCGCTCCAAACTAATATCCGCATTCTTGAGCCACTTCTTTTGCATGTTTTAATTTCCTAGGATTTTTTATCGCTCTATTCTGCTGATCCTAGTTCTCATCCTCATCCTCAGCCTGGCCTGCAGTCCTGTAGTTTTGTAGTCCTGACTCGGGTTTTTAGTTCCCCACAGTCACATTTGTATAACATTAAATGCCTTTGAGTATCGTAAATAACAGTTTAGTGTTCATAAATTCAAAGAGAATTATGAATGTCCAGCGGCCGAGTCACAAGTGCAACGAAGGATGTGGATGAGAGAGGAGAGGGGAAGAGGAAGACAAAGAGGAAGAGAGAGGGGAAAGTGGCAACTTTGCCACTATAAAAACCAAAAGCAAAGCGTTGACATCAAAACGCAAAACAGCAAAGAGGACGAGGCAAAATGGGCAGCACGATTGACTGCATTGGCCACATTTACACACACACTCACACACACATATACACACTCGCAAACACACGAATTTAGTATAGAAGCTGGAGGCACATCAAATGCACGTCTCGAACGCGCCGACATCCAAGATGAAGATAAATATGCTGCAGTAATAAAAAGCCCAGCTGCTAGTTCCTCCATGTCCTCCATGTCCTGCCATGTCCTCCCTCTCTCTCCCTCTGTCGCTCTCTCTCTGTCTCTCTTGTCTCGTCTGGGGCACATTTAAGTGACCAAAATGCACATTAAGCGTCGCTTGTCGCTTCTCGCCTGTCGACTGTCGCCTGTCGCCTTGTTGTCCCTTTGTCCAGTTGTCCTGTTGTCCTGCGGCTGCAATGGCGACTCTCTCCTGTCTCTATCTCCATCTCTCTTCCTCTCCATGTCCTTGTCTCGTGCCTTGCATTTTAAATGTTGACATAAATTTGCAGTTTGCCTTTGCGCTTTTAGCTAAAACTATTTTAATGCCAATGACGATGGTCGCCCCCCTCCCCCTGCCTTCCTCTTCCGCCCCTCAGACACATGTCTGACATAGTTTCAGTTAAATAAATTAAAAACTTCAACACTTCACAGTCTCACAGCTCAAGCTGCAGTTTTCCCCGATTTTGTTCAAATGTCACTTTTAATTTGTTCAACGGGCAATTAAACAATGCTAAAATTTCTTGTTTGTTTTTCTTTTATTTTTTGATCCCTCTTGTTGCTGTAAATATTGCACATTGGCCATCCATCAGAAAAGTTGTGTGTGTGCGCATAACTTTTGCAGCAACTGTACGAATTCTCGTATGTTTCCATTTACAGTTCTTAGAGTTTAAAACTCAGCTCTGTCAGCTGCTAAATGATTGAATACACTTCTTTATTAAACAAATATGTTTTAAACAATTTATTGATCGAATTTAAGCTGCATATTTTTATTTAGATAAATTAATTTGTACGATTTACTAGAAACTAATTATTAAAGAGATGGCTTAAATTTAAAAATCCAAAATCAAAAGAAGTGATCATTTCTGCCACAGATTATGAAATAATTTATTTTTATTTTGTTAATATGATAAAGCATTATCAAAAATTATATAATGATAAAGGAAATGTATGTATGCAGTCAACCACATCCAACAATATTATAAAGATGATATTCAAGATTAGCTAAATATTTAAGTCATGTCTGAAATTTTGAACATTAGTGAATGTAATTTAATTTATTATTTTATACATACCATAAAATATTTTTTGTTAAATTTTTTATTACTATTAAAATTATATCTAATAATACTTAATTTATATATAAATTGTTTAAGTAATTTAATTATAAAATTCCATTTTAATCAGAATGAAAATAATGGTTTTAAAATTAGAATCTTTTAATTTGATTTCGTAGAAAACTACAACTTTAAATGTTAGAAATTATATAAAAACAAACGAAATTATTTTGGGATTAATTAACCAAATAAAGAATAAATTCCAAACAAGTATAATAAGAAATTATTTTCTTAGATTGATTTAATGCATTCAATTATTTTATCGCATTAATTGCTTACTTTGAAAATGTGAATATTATAAAATAAAATAATAAATATAATTTATGACCGAAAGCATAACATTTATAATTTTGCCGTAAGAATTAACTAATATGTAATGCTTTTGGAGCCAACTTTGAAAGAAACTGTTATGACACTTGGCTCAACTAGAAATTTCAGATGCAGTTGCCGTTGCCCAACCTGTGGTTATAAATATTGTTCAAACTTAAACTGGCGTCTAACCACAGCAGCAGCGTTGGCTCTTGACTGCCTCCATTCGCAGCAATTAAGCCAAAAGTGACATGGCAGAAGGGACGTTGAAAAAAGTAATGACCGAAACAAAGAAAAGAAACGAAAAGAAAGCGGCAGAAAGAGATAAAGTGTGAGAGAAACTATGCAGAGAGAGATGTCAGAGGATGTCGCTTAATACTTACAAGTAATTTTATGTGACCCGAACGGCCAGCAAGTCGTCGAGAAGTCGACGAGGAGTTCGTCCTTTTTCGACCTGCTGTAATTAACTTGTGTCAACGCGTCTGAAGTCTGTCGTCAACCTTTCTGGCCCCTGGCTTTTGTTGTCGTTTCTTTTTACGACTTTTGCATGCCACTTTGTTGCAACTTGCAACCGCAGCGGGAATTCGAAACATGGCGCTGAGTGCCAAGTACTGAGCGGCGTATGCGCAATGTGCATTCATGCATTACGCATACGCCCCGTGCTCAACATTTACTTCTTTATCCCTTTCAGTAGCCACACCGTCAATTCTTTAATTGAAAACACGGCGAGGGCCGAGTCTGTAAATCCACTTTATCTCAATCGCATTCACATCCACATTCGCAATAACTTTGCCCTTCACCGCACGACGCGATGTCAATCACTCAATTTCTCACCAAATCCGCCAGACCAGGCAGGTGAATTATTCCCGCACGCATAGCTGCATTCGCATTCGCATTTGCATTTGCATTTAATACTTGTATATCCCATGGATAATTACATTATATGCAGCATAATGCTGCCCTTTTCCCCAAATCTGTTGCTGTTTTATCGACAAACAGACGGACGTTAAGCTGACAGCAGCAAATGTTTTTGGCCTCTTCTGCTGTTTATCATTTATTATTTGCTGTCGCTTGTAATACACAACATAATATTAATTTATTTTATTTTGTATTGTATTGTTTTGTTTGTCTTTATTTTTTGTTGAAATAAATTACTTTGCATGCACATTAATTGGACGAGCATAAAACGGTTCGAAACCAAACCAAAATCCAACAATACGAGTACAAAATCCAATTGTTGGCACAATCTCCACACATGTCGCTGTCAATTGTCCCCAAATGGCCTCTCCCTCTTCCTGTCCCCCTCTGTACCCCTCCCCTGTTGGCCAGGTTATCGGCCGTGTATGCATGACAGTTAAATAAATGTTGACATTTCAATTCGATATTGAGCACACGTTCAACTAAACAGACAGCAATTAAAGAGTCATCATTGCCCAGATAGATAATGTCATTAATAGAGCCACTCAAATCTGAATATCATCTTATTTTCTATTAGAACAATGGTTTGAGATGGCGCTGTGATACTTGCCGGGACATTGAGGTGCAAGTTCGTAAATTTATGGAGCGAACTAGAGATAGTTTTAAAGATTTGTCGAAGATTTTTCATAAGGCAAATGTAATATTTTCGGATATGGAGAATTTGTTTAATAACTCATCCTTATTAAATGAACCTCCTAAGCGAAAAAAAAGTAGTTCTGCTCCGCGCCAGGCGCAGACATCATTTTCAGTCCCGCCATCAGACCTGGGTCTGCAGCCTTCTTTTGTTAACTCTCAGCCATCTACTTCTCAGCAAGCTAGGACTGACCATGTAGAAGTATATTTAATGAAGTAAGAGACGCACGTCTGTTTGGTTTACTTTCTGTTTATTGAATGATTTCTAGTTTAAACTTATTATAATTATGTTAACAATTTTACCGTACCGCTAAAGACAGCTTATGTATAAATGTTTACATATATGTATAGGGCTGGTGAAGTATGTCGCGCATGTCAAATATGCCGACTCAGCACTGCTTAGTTCAATGCACTAAATGAGAGCGGTCATATTAATTGTGTCATTGTGTCATGCTTAATAATGCTTAATATGCAATACTATTTATGCTTACCACTGAGTACAGTGAGCATTCGATATGTGAACATACTACATCTCCCTCCTTTAGAAAAATAACGTAATTATATGAAGTTATTTTCTAAGTATTGTTATTTTTCTTATTATTAATATTTATTTTTTTGTGTTTGTTTGTTTTTTTTTTTCGAATCAGAAAATATTGATATACTTTTTTTTCGTTTTTTTTTTTATATTTATATTGTTTATGGTATGGTTCTTATTCTATGTATGGCCATACTTCAAATATTTATAAGAGAAATAATTTGATTATGAAATAAAAATTTTTAACCTATTTTTATTAGCTTTTTTTTTTTATTTTTATATTGAATAAAAACGTTGGCTGATAAAATATTAAAGAACTATAATTTTGTGGTTTTTGTTTATTTTTTTTTTTTTTTTGCTAAACATGCTTTTATATTTTTTTATTTTTATTTGTAATTATGCTTTTGCTTAAATATGACCATTTTTTTTTCTTTTGAGATTATGATGTTATCTTTTTCTCATATATTAAAATCTTTTTGCAAGTTGCTTGTTTTACAATATGCATGTATAAATTGTACAAGTCATTGGGTATGGAATTCTTATATTCAGATCCCATGTCCGAAATGAACGTCTTCATTGGACCGAGATACAATATAAAAAATTCAAAGATTCCAGATTGAGTATTAGGAGTTTTTGAATATTTTGTCGTTTTTGACATCAGGCTTTTTGAACATCTATTTAAGTACTCTTTATATGAAGTGTCATATTTTTCCTATAAAAGTGTCTTTTTACTTTGGCCAAAGTTTTTTTTTTTTTTTGTAATGCCTGTACTCCTTTTATGTGTAAATCAAGTTTTTTAGACAAAATTGCTTCTCTTTTTCTGGGTCACCGGCTGAGTAGCGCTACTCTTTATATATTTATATTCATTATATATTTGCCCATTTATTTATAAGATTCTATTGAAATTGCTTCAAAGATCTTTTGCTCGGTGCCTCTTTGTGTTGGCTGATCCCAAGTGTACCGGCTTGCGGTTCAAGCCTTTGGAAGAACTGACCTAAGTCGAGAATTCCATTGGTGCACAGATCGCTAACATCAATTCTTGCAATAACTTTATTTCAATGTTCTCAAACATTTATATTTTGTTGTTTGCAAGGTCACTACATTTCGTACATGAGTTCATGTACGTTGGGCTTAGAAGCTTTTAGAGATATTGCCTAAGCAATTCTTCTTATTTATTTATTTCCTGCGCAGGACTTTTGTCTACTTGAATTTATGGTAGTGACTTTATTTCTTTTTCATGTTTGTGTTTTTTGTTTTTTGTAATTTGGTAATGCATTAGAATGCATTAAAATCCTTCTTGGTTTTTTTTTTGTTTAATTTTCGGTATTTATTGGAATCCATTAAAATCAGTACTTTACGAAATATTAAAATGGTTTTAAAAAAAAAATTTTCTTTTTATTTGTAATTTCTCCTTTTTTTTTTGTAGTTCTTGATATAATCATCAGAAGATGTTGAACTATTAATTTAATTAATTACGTTTGAATGTGATTGGAAATTCAAAAATTCACGGGAGGAGAAAAAAAAAAATTTTTTTTTTTATTTAAAGATTAGCTACTGGTCCTATACCAACAGAGGATCCTGTTTAGGGTCTTGATTTAGAAATTATAAAAATTCTGGTATTTTGGTATTGAAATGCATTAAAGCATTATTTTATGAAATATGAAAATGGATTAAAATTTTAGATTTTGTGTATGGCCATAATTAAGCATGCATATTTTAAACTATTGTTTAGACATCTTTATATTTCAAAAAAATTTTTTTGAAATTGAATATTTTTTTTTTATATTTTATTTTTTTTTTTATTGAATTGAACAAAATATTTGGTCTCAAATGTGAGAAACCCTGTCGTTTCTATTATTTTTTCCGTAACTGTGTATATATGTTTTTTTTTTAAAAGAATATAAATGTATATAATATATATATTGTGTATGATTTATTATTTTTTTTTTTAAACAAATTTTTTTGTATAAATTTTTTTCTATTCGATCAACGCAGTGATCTCCTGACTAATGTTTCGTATGGCTTCATAGGTCATACTCTATTACGAGCAACGCAATTATCGCTCAGTATTACAACTCTTATAGTTTAGTTAAAATTTATATTTTATATTCTATGTTGGGCGCTCTTGGAAGCGCTGTCGGTCATCTAGTCTTAGGGCTTCTTGCTGCTCCCTCGTTGGCATAAGCGGCGGCCTGCCTCTCATGCAACTCGTCTCTGCGTCTTGTGTTCCCACGTTGGCATAAGCGGCGGCCTGCCTCTCATGCAACTCGTCTCTGCGTCTTGTGTTCCCACGTTGGCATAAGCGGCGGTCTGCCTCTCATGCGTTTGTCTTCGCTGATTGTTGCTCCTGGCAGGTGCCTTTGCAGTGGGGGCTGAACAGGGGCCCCTTGCAATCAGCAGGGCAACGACGTGAACGTGCTGTCGGTGCTGGTGCACAGACCTTTCCATTTTTTTTTGTTATTGTGGTGGTGGTTTGTGGGTTTTTATTCACTTTTTACACTTTTTCTTTTATTTAAACATCCAATAGTTATGTATATAACTTTGAATTAAATCATAGCGTTCTGTTATATGCTGATGCTTCTGCTGCTGTTGCATTTTGCTTCACTTGACTTGCGGTGTTCTCCCAGATGAATATTATATCGTCTATCGCGGGGTCTTCTTGTTCTTAGTTTTGGTGGTGACGTTCGCTTACATGTTTCTCGCTGTTGTACTTTTACTTCTTGCTTTGTGCACTTTATAAAAAAAAATTGTCAACTTGTCCTTGACAAAGATAGTAGATCCTGAATCGTGCTAGGCTCTGCTAGCACATGTCACGGTCGAGACATAGAGATTGAAGATAGATGGATATTGAAGATAGAAGATTGCAGGTTATGGTCCTAGGTCCTCCAGGACCCAAGTCACGGTCGCCATGTAGAAGTATATTTAATGAAGTAAGAGACGCACGTCTGTTTGGTTTACTTTCTGTTTATTGAATGATTTCTAGTTTAAACTTATTATAATTATGTTAACAATTTTACCGTACCGCTAAAGACAGCTTATGTATAAATGTTTACATATATGTATAGGGCTGGTGAAGTATGTCGCGCATGTCAAATATGCCGACTCAGCACTGCTTAGTTCAATGCACTAAATGAGAGCGGTCATATTAATTGTGTCATTGTGTCATGCTTAATAATGCTTAATATGCAATACTATTTATGCTTACCACTGAGTACAGTGAGCATTCGATATGTGAACATACTACAACCACAACCCACCCGATTGTGCAGTTTCCGCCTCACCTGTTATGTCTGCTCCCAATAGAGTAAAATCGAATGCCACGCCAGTTGTTAAGGCAGCCAATACTTTGACTGTAGTACCTCCTCGCGTGTCTAAGCCCCTCCAAGGCGTTCCTCCTCCGAAGCCTATGAAGCATGTCTTTTTTTCTAGGCTTGCCAAAGATCAGACCTCGTATGATGTTAAGGCTTACATCCAAAACATTATACAGGATCCTGATATTTCGGTGGATAAATTTAATTTTAATTACCCTAGGGAAATCTCCTCATTTAAGATTTCATGTTCGTAGAAGGTTTTTGATAAAATTTGTCAAATGTAGAATCAAAAAACTAATTTCCGCCATAACTTTAGCTTATCAAAATGTACGAGGCCTTAATAGTAAACTATCTCATCTATATCTCAATAGTCATTCCTTTGATTTCGATGTCATTTGTTTTACTGAGACCTGGCTCAAGCCTGCCACATCAGACTTTTCTATTCTTTCTTCCAAATACTCTATATATAGATGTGATCGTATAGCTCGTAAAGGTGGTGGAGTACTATTGGCCGTGGATTCTAATCTGTCCTCAGAACCGATTTCAACCACATTAAATTCTGATATTGAGTTTGTTTGTGTGAAAGTTTGTTTTCTTAAATTTTCAATTTATTTAACATGTTCTTATATTCCACCCCTTTCTGATATTACTTTATATCATAGTCACCTGACTGCTATTAAATTTATATCATCTTTACTTTCTGACACTGTCTTAGGTGATTTTAATCTTTCAGATGTTCGATGGTTTTCCTCAAATGACTCGCATTCACTTTTTCCTGATAGCTCTCATGAATTTATTGACGGTCTTTCTGAGCTTTCTTTGGTGCAAATCAATCCTGTGTGCAATTCTATCAACAGGACACTTGACCTGTTATTCGTATTGGACTCTGACAATAGCATCGTATCCAGGATTGATCCATTGGTAATTCCGGAAGACCCTTACCACCCAACTCTAAACGCACGTATTAATTTACCTTTGTGGCCTGTTGTTCTATCATCTCAGCCACTTGAGCGAGTACGCAGTTTTAGTAAAACTGATTTTAATAAATTAAACAGTCTGATTTCAGGTTCTGATTGGTCTCAACTATACACATGTTCTGACTTGGATAACGCCATTAAGCTTTTTTATAATACTCTTAACTCTTTTTTTGACATCTGTGTTCCACTTGTATCACCAATTAGTTGCAATAGACCTCCTTGGTTCTCTAGAGAATTATCACATTTAAAAAATGTGAAATCCAAGCAATTTAAAAAATATAAAAAATCTGGAAATCCTTATGATTTCTCACGATATTTAATTACCTGCTCTAGTTTTCTAGTTCTTAACTCACAATGTTATAATAATAACTTGCGACGTTGTAAGCTTGAATTCTCTAAAGATCCGAAGCAATTCTACAAATTCGTAAACTCTAAACGTAAAGCCTCATCATTACCATCTTCTGTTGTCTTCAACGATATTCAAGCTTATACTGATCAATCCATAGCAGATTTGTTTGCTGACTTTTTCCAAACTACATATTCTACGAGTAGTTTCCGTGTTGGCCAGCCTTACCCGTATAGGTTAAGCTGTTCTAACTGTATTTACAGCCCTCTAATCACAGGAAGCTCGCTTCTCTGCGATCTTAAATTGATTAAGCCAGTGCACGCACCAGGTCCCGATGGTGTGCCTGCGTCTGTACTTAAGTACTGTGCAGAATCGTTATGCAGACCATTACATAAGTTGTTTACTTTGTCCGTTGATTCCTCCTCTTTCCCAGCGCTTTGGAAAGAGTCTTATATTATCCCTCTTCATAAAAAGGGTATTAAATCCGATGCTCAGAACTATAGGGGTATTTCCAAGTTGTCTGCTATTCCGAAGATGTTTGAGAAAATTATAACCTCACATCTTCAACACTTATGTAGCTCTATTATCTCACCTACTCAACACGGGTTTATGAGATGTAGATCTACAACCACTAACCTACTAGAGTTTACTTCCTTAGTGATTAAAGGGTTTAAGAAAAAGATGCAAACTGATGTTATTTATACTGATTTTAGTAAAGCTTTTGATTCCGTTAACCATTCTCTACTCATTTATAAGCTTGATCTTCTCGGTTTTCCGTACAATCTTCTTCTTTGGATTTCAAATTATTTAAGTAACAGAACACAAAGAGTTATTTTTAAAAATTCATTTTCAAAGTCAGTTAAAGTTACTTCTGGAGTACCGCAAGGTAGTAATCTTGGTCCACTACTCTTCACGTTATTTATTAATGATCTTCCATCTTTATTATCTCACTCCCATGCTATCATGTATGCGGATGACGTCAAGCTTTGTTTATCGTATAGCGATCCTTCTTCTTTTAGTCTCTTGCAAGCAGACTTAAATGCATTCCATCTTTGGTGCAAAGATAATTTATTAAATCTCAATAGTTCGAAATGTAAGTTTATGACTTTCTATAGAGCTTCCCGAATAATTTCACAGTACTCACTTAATGGCGTTATATTGGAATGCTTAAATGATTCCGAAAGATCAGTTAATGACTTGGGTATAGTTCTAGATCATAGACTGAAATTTGATAAGCATATTGCTATAGCTGTCAATAAAGCAATGGGAGTTCTCGGGTTTATTAAGCGATGGTCCAAGAAATTTGATGATCCCTTTACTACTAAACTTCTTTACACATCTCTTGTTCGTCCAATTCTTGAGTATGGATCATGTGTGTGGTCTCCTCAATATGAATCCCATCGTGTCAGGATAGAGTCGGTTCAAAAACAATTTTTAATTTTTGCTTTACGTGGCTTGAGTTGGAACTCAGAAATTCAGTTGCCTTCATATTCTAGTAGACTACTCTTACTCAATCTTCCCTCTCTTACTAACCGTAGAATTATGCTTGGAGTAATGTTCATCCACAAATTTGCATTGAAACTGCAGTTGCCAGAATTGTTGATCAGTGGATTGAGCTTAAGCTTCATTTCAGCATTGCAGCAACAAAAGAAAAATGTTTTAAAGCGCAAAACTTACATAAATTGTTCTGCAAATTCTGCAGGGTCATATAGACTCGGCTGATTTGTTGGATGAAATAACCTTAAACGTACCTTCTAGAGTAACTCGAAACTTTAATCCTTTATATCTTCAACGTTGTTCCACTAACTGGGAACTGCACGAACCTCTTCGTATTCTGTGTGCTGATTATAATAGTCTGTACCGTACGATTAGTTTCGAGCGTTCTCCGCCCACTGTTAAAGCCTCTATATTATCATTTTTAACTAGTCTTACCAACTAACTACTTATTAATATAATTTTGGTCTGATTGGGTTTTTCTGGGTTTTCCCCAATCCTTGCAGCAAATGTTGGGCCAAAAATTTTCTTTTTCATTTTAGATTCCCCAGAGTATTTAATTTTAATTTAAATTTATTTACGACTTAAATATAATATATATAATTTTTTTAATTTTAATTTCATATTTTTAAATTAATTGTTGTGTCGGCTGCTTTTAGCCTGACAATAAATAAATAAATAAATAAATAAAGTAACCAAATTAGCGTTTAAACATTATTATTTGTTGTTTGTTGTGGGTGCATAATGAGAATGACAGAATGTTTCATGTACCTGTCAGCAGTTGTAATTGTAAGATATGCTCAATGTTGCGCTGTTTTAATGTGCATTACTCGAATTGTAGCATGCATTGAAACACAAGTACAACTGCATCATAAGTAGTTTGTAATAAAAATCAACAAGCAAGCAGTAATAGAATGATTGTCCAAAGATCATAGTTTTATAGAAGTGAACTTAACTACCAATTTGAGTGGCGTGATTTACTATTATTATGCAATAAGTAACGTTTGAATGAAATAGTATTTAAATTGTTATTCAGTATACTAAATGAAATGTCTAATATGCAAGTAATTCATTTAATTTTCTACACATAAGCACTCATAGCGAAACCACTTCAAATAGACATAATTTACAACTTGTGCTTGACCTTCGGCCGTTTATTTGAATGGTTGGACATTCACAAAATATATTACGTTTTAATTTTGTTAAAATCACATGAAGTCATGGCCAAGAACAAGAACACGACTTGCGTCGTCCTTCGTTGAATAAAAAGTAAATCGCTAAGTAAAATTTATTTTTATGGCCAAATTTGCAACAGCTGTTGCCCCAAGCCGCAAAATGGCCGCATAACATGGCAGCCACGCAGCCCGAGGCGCCTCAAAGACCTACAGAGCAAAAAAATAAAAGAAGAAACTAGAAAAAGCAAACTTGGCCGCATATACTCACTTCTAGTCGAACTCGTAGATTCAACTAAATTGCGCATATATCAAATTGTAATAGTTTCCAACAATTTTGCGCACATTTCGCTGATTTTGCTGAGCAGTCTTCGGCTGCGTGCAACACGTACGAGCCATAAAAGGAAAAAGAGAACATATAAAGACTGGCCATAACCTAAGCATAGATTATTTGATTTGATTTTCAGCATTTTCAGGGAGTGAGACCAATTGCCAAAGTACTTGTATTTTATTTAATTTGTTTTCCCCTCTTTTTTTGAAACTGTTTAAATTGGGGTTTTCAAGTAAATTGAAAATATTCGAAGAGCTGCAACAGCTGCCAAAGGGGTTTCATTTTTCGCTCTTGATTAGTTCCAGGAAAACTATAAAAATGAAAAGACGGAGGAGTAAGAAACGGGAAACTTTCAATTGAATTGGCAGAGGCAACTCGCCATTTGAAATTTCTTTGTAATGTAGCCAAAAATTGAACATCATAAAAATCAGTGAAGTTCTCTTGTGTTTCCCTCTTTTCAGTTCTCTTTGCCTTTCCTTTCACTCTCCTTCAAGCGCCTCGCTGATTGCCATTGTTGCAAATATTACGCATACGAAGTGTTGACGCTTCTAGTTTCACTTGCCAGTCAGATTCACATTCGCATTCAATTGCCGCCCCCTTTTCCTCACTTTTCGCACACACAATACACAAATAATTTGGTGCTGGGAACTGTAAGAAGACGAAGGCAAATATAAAAAGAAAAAAACAAATTACTTTGACTTTTGGAATTTTCTGTTTGTTAAGTGGCGAAAATTCTTTGTGTGCATGAAATTTACTTGGCTTGTTTGCTTCGACTTCGACTCCAACTTCAGCATCAGCGTTGGCTTCAACTGATTTCTGCTGACCACAGAACCTTTTCCATTGGCCACATTTGAGTTGGCATTCTTCTTATACTCGAACAACGAACATCGCAATTTGCTTGCCTTACAGAATCTGTAATGTGATTTTCCGCTGCGACTTCCACTCACATTGTATTGTGGCATGTGAAGAGTTGCTTGGGAACATTTTGGGCACGGCCACATTTGATTTGAAGTTATTGTGGTTTCATTCGCAATAAGTGCAAAGCTTTTACAACATACAATATGGTCATTATATTGAAATTATGTTGCAAATAAGTAGACTGTGGGCAGACTGATGGCAGCAATATATATAGGTAATAATCCAAAAATGTCAGATACAAATAACTAAGCAGATGACTTACATAGTTAACCTGGACTAAGCGGCTTGCTGTTGTAATTTTAAGTTTAACAGAAGGTAAAGTTACACTCTCTCTTAATCTCTATCTCTTTCTCTATTGCTGCATCGAGCATTCTGAACTGAACTGCTTTTCATTTGCACTCTAGTCAATTTCCATTCACACAGTTGCAGTTCAGACAATATTTGAATAGGTGTTCAGACTGGAAGCAGTGCAGCACAGCAGGCACTAAGTAATTGATTCGACTCGATACTCAGATTAATGAAGCAAATTTTGTGAGCTAGCGAGCCTAAAGAGAGCCTCAAAGTGGACCTATAAACACGCAATTTGTTAACCAGGATAAGAAAATTAATAAACGTGCAACAAAAGGATAATGCGTTAAATGCCAGCAGCAGTAAAAGAAACTTTCCAATCTCGCCTGTCCTTTGTATTCCCAAATTCCTTGACAATTTATACTAAATATAATGATGTCCAATCAAATTTCATGTTGTGAACATTTTGACATGCCACATATTTAATTAGCGTTATGTGTGTGCAACAAGAACTTGGAGAGGCCGACACAGGCTGACAGGACAGGACACTGGGTAATCCAAAGTGTTTGGCCCAAGTGTCCTTTGCATGCTATTGGGGGTTTCGGTTAGCCCCGAAATTACAATACACTGCGGTCTCTTCTCCGCACCCAAGTCTCCCTCGTCTCCTTTCTCTCACTCTCCTTTCGGTCTATGTCTGCGTCTGTGTTTGTCTTATGTAATTTGTGGACCACATGTTGTTTTGAGGCAGTTTGATGATCCCTCCCCCCTCAGCGTCTGCATCTCTTGTCCGACTTATCCCCAACAGTCTCAGTAAATCAGAATTGTAATCGATAATTTGCATTGGCATTGCCAAGCTGCAGGTAATTCTAATCGGTTTAATTCGTAATTGATTCATGTTTTGGCTTTGAATTTGGCTTTTGCATTGGCTTTGGCTTTGGCTTTGGCTTTCGCTTTACCTTCGCCTTGAAGATACATTTTTATTGCCTTTTAAGCGGCTGCTCAGACTAATTAGCTGCAGTTGGCGAATACACTCGTATTCTTGTCAGTGGTCAGTACTCAGAGATAATTAAATCTCTGTCAGCAGCCGCAGATCATATTCAATTCAATTTACTGCTTCTATCAAATTTGTAAAAATTAAACAAAATTTCTATTTGATAACTAATATATTCAATTTTCACGTTAATATTAAATTGGAATAAATATATGCTACGGTATCTCCAAGTCGAGCACTTTCAAAACTCTAACTTCCTTCCCATTCTTATGCTCTAAATGAGGCAGGCAACCTTCCCCCTCAAAAAAGTGCAACATGCAATGCACAAAATGCAACTTTATGACAACAAAATGACATTAATTTTTGCAAGTTTTATGGATCAACAACAAATTACAACAAAATGTGGACAATGCAGCAAAAAAAGCAGTTTATGACCAGAAAGCAGCTCATAAAACTGTCAGGCGCACAATGCCCCAAATACGAGTGGATAAAAGTAAAGCAGGACGATGGTTTTTATTTGGAGTTGGTCAAAGGTGGGTTTTCAACTGCTTTGATTAGCAAACATTTTCCCCCGCTCCACAATATACAGTTTTCCCTGCGATTGAACATTATGCACGCATAATTAAACTGTAAGCGAAAATTTGTGCGATTTGAATGGCGCTTGGATCAGCATTAAAAATTGTTTGTGCTTAAATTCGCAGTGCATTTTTCACGCATGCGATATGTAATGCAATTGGCACCAGGCAGGGAATGTGTGACAGCTGAGGGGAAAGATGAGTGAAGAGGGGAAGGGGAAAGTGGTTGCATTATGCACAGGCGATTAAGCAATTTGGCCTCAGTGCGAAAGAGAGTTGCACAAATCAAAAGCATTTCGGCATTATCGATAACATGGCCCTGTCCCTTGCCCCAGAATGTGGATACTTGCAGCACTTGCAACACACTCGACTAGTTTAAGGGGGGTGGGCGTGGCATGTGCCGCCTTTCCGCTTGCCGTTTACATTGTCAAGTGGCCCAGGCAGTAAAATTGTGCGGGAAATTGTTTTAAAGTTTGTTTGGATGATGATCAACGTTGCATAACTGTAGACATGCAACAATGTGCACATTACATTGTTGTTGTTGCTGTAGTTGTTGTTGTTGTGGTAGGATTGCCAAACGTCAGTTGTTGTCTGCTTGTCCTGAAATTGAAATTTCAATTTTAAACGCATTTACAAGCAGCTGGACAAGTCGCAACCTCACAATCTACTTTCCTTTCCTCTCCCTTCTCTCTCTCTCCCTCTCTCTTGCTGTCTCTGTCTCTGTCGGTCTGTGGTTTTCTTTTTGCTGCGACTATGTGAGCCAGGTCCTTAACCGCACCTACGCTATTTTCGTAAGCTTCATGTTAATAAATGAGAATTTCGCACTTTTATAGCCTCTCTCTCCCAAGCATCTGTATGTGTATGTGTGTGTATATACGTATATGTGTTTGTGTTTTTAGTCTCATGTGTGTGTGCGTGTGTCGAGGTGCGTTTTCATTGCAGGCTATAAAATTGTGCAGCACTGGCAACCAAATGGCGAAAATGGCAAATGTTCAACGCCTTTGTTATTACGCGATTCCAGGACACAGCGGAAAAAATATATGTACAAACGACAGACGAGAAACTATTGCCAATGCATGCACTGAGAGAAATCAGAGTCGAATAATATAAATCATATTTGCGCTTAATGTAATGCAGAAATATTAGAATTTACTTAAATGGGAATATTGAATTTTAGTTTTTTGATGATTTTTACTTAAACTTAAAGAAATATTTTATTTTTATTTGACTATTTTTAGATAAATAGAAAAATATTTAAATTTAAAACACAATTACTTAAAATACTTTCATGCAAAAATATTTTAAATATTTTAAATACAACGAGCCCTAATATGATTTCATATTTATCCTTTGACAAATAAAAGGGTCTATTAATTAAAATCGTCAGTTGGTTGGTTATCATAAAACGCCTTATCCTTTGCTGTCAACAGTCATTTCCGAGATACACAATTTTTATGATATTAAGCATAAGAAAAACCCCAAAGTATCTAAATATCTATAGCTTTCGTGTAAAACTCAGCACAACTTTACAATTCATACATCAAATATAAAAAAACCACAAGCAAATGATTAAAATTAGTAATTTCAATTTAAATAAAACTTCGCTGCCAAAAAAAAGAATGCTTTTATGCTTCTTCTACTGCTATTTTTAATTAGCTTCTCTGCAGCTTGTAAGCAGAGATTTCTCTCAGTGTGTCTTTCTAATATTACGACAACTAATATCCGCATTTGAAGCGTCCACTAAACACACAACACATCACGCCCATAGAACGCCCATATATACACACACGCATACACATACTTTCACACACAAACAGGGAGTTTTTCCAGTACTCCAGTAGAAACACGCCCTCCCACATAGTGGACGTGTACATATCCCCTGGACTGTGTCATAAATGCGACGACGACTATCATAAAAATGCTGACTTCATTTTGTAAACGCCTCGTGCTGGCATCCCATTTGAGTGTGTGTGTATGTGAAAAATATTTAAGGCAACTGGAGCTGCAAACGTAAAACTGGTTTTTATTCGCACCGCTAGGTGGCGCTCTTGGTAGTTGTCTCTAATGTTGTCGAACGAACGGCGGCAACTTTTATGCCACGTGTGAGAATATTTCAATTGGCTTAGTTTCAGTTTTTTTCTATTTGTGCTCAACGCAACTCATAAATAATTGAAGCCTCAATTCACACACTTCGCCTTCGAGGAGTATTCGTTTCTCTCTGTAGAAGCCTTTTGCAATTGAGGTTAATTAAATGCAATGAGATTGCAGAATAACAATAAAAAAAAAAGAGAGTATGAAAACAAATCAAGAAACTTGTGTAGAACAAATTCAATTAAGAAGAACTAAAAGAATGCCAAATAGGCTGAAAGGAGAATGAAAAAGAGCGAAGAGGGAAGAAAGAGAAGTTAGCATTGAAGGTTTCTTTGTGTTTCGAATTTAATTGAAATTTTTATTGATGCCAATTTATATGCCAATAATTTTAATTTGACTCCAGCTACAGACAAAAGAGTGTAAAATCTAAAAAATCTCTATAACTATATATGTATTTTAAAGCTCTTCGTATTAACTTATTTAATTGTCTAATAGATATTTTTATAATTATTATTAAATAAATTAGATAGATTTTTGATCGAAATCAAATGGGTTAAAACAGTTGCAAGAAAATTATTTGTTCTTTGTTCATATAGTCAGAATTATTTTTGAAGCTTGAAACATGATAACGATATAAGACAATTATTATAATAATAAAATATCGGTTAGCATTTGGCATTTAGTTGTCTATTTCATTTAAAAAGCAAACACGAATGCAATAATTCTTATAGACATCATTGAAATGACAAGTTTTGCACTTAAGCAACTCGAAAAGTCGAAATAAAAATCGACACTAAACAAGTTTGAAGAAGCATCTTAAAAAGTTCTTAAAAGGCACATGTCGTGTATCTCTTTATGTTCGATTGCTCTCTACTCCCTACCACCCCCCACCCCTCTATTTTTCCTACCCCTCTTCTTTTGTCTTGGCCACAATTTGCTTTTGCTTTTGCAGTTGCGTAGACAACGCCATTCGATGACAGCAAACAGCAATCGAATTGGAAGCCTGCTTAAATATTGGAAGGCACTTAAGAATTGTTTGCCAGGCAACTCTCGATTCTAGATTCTCGATTGCTACCAATACCGCCCAACCCCCGTGAACCGCCCCACTTAACCCCTGCATCCCCTTGAAACCCCCTTTTTCCCCTCCACCCCTTGGCTTCATTCTATTGCTGCTGCTGCTGTCAGTTCACAGCATATGCGAAGAGGTATAAAAACCCAAAAAGAACACAACTAACAAAGATCGAGAGGGGAGTAAACGACTAGAAGCTACCCTAGACTCTTTATTGGCTGTGGGAAATACATACATACATAGATACATAGACAAATACAGAATAAATCTCAAGTATCTATTTAAATAAAGTGCAATCTATATTAATTAAAGATAGCAATAGACATTTCTGATACTGGTTATACAGGGTACAAATGATACTAGTATTACTCTTAACTAAAAAAATTTCAGCTACGAGTTGAAGGGGGTAGTGGGGGGGATGTAAAAGAATCTGCGAAAGGCAAAGCAAACATTGCAGAGTTGCAAAATGCAGTCGAGTGGTTTAAGCGGCTCCCCGAGGGCAACTGGTTTCAAGTTAGAGATTGGCATTGGAGATGGAACTAGAGATGGAACTGGAGATGGAGATGGAAATGGAGATGGAGGTAACGCCTTGTAGCGCCTATGACAAATGCCAGAGAAGGAAAACTGTTTTCTCGGCAGCATTACAAAGTTTTTCCATTAAAAAACATTAAACACAAAGTGCGTTCATGTTGATGATGATGATTATCACGATGCTGATGATGATGATGATGCTCAGCGCTAAAAGATGTGAAAACAAACAGTAAAAACCAGCAAAACGACAAAACGACAAAAGAAAACGATGATAAAAGCAACACACACTCCACAAACACACACACACACACATGAGTGTGCCTTTGGATATACGATTCTATGGCCTACGATTATAGAGAGCTGTTGAGTGCTGAAGTGGAATTGGAAAGCGTAAAGTAGGAAGTAAAACGTTGCCAAAAACTTGCCAAAAGGCCCAACAAAATCAGCTGCAAATTTTGATAGTCAAACATTTAATACGCGCAGCAAGACTTAAGGCGGCAATTACTGCAACTCTTCTACACTTAGAGAAAATGGTAGTGAAAATTAAATAAAAACTCTGAATCAATGGCTTCTTTATTGAATTTCAAACAGTCAAATGAATACTTTTATTTAAAACGAAAATATTGAAATCAAAGAGATATTATTTAAGAAATGATTTTTTGTTAACAACCTTATTTTATTAATTTATTGTTATTGAAATGCATTCAATTAAACTCCACTAGTTTAGGTACAAAGCAATTACTTCTTAAGTCTTTCGGTTATCGGTTTCGCAATTTTGAATTTTTGTATATTTCGGTTTTGAAATACCGGTATGGTTTCGGTTCATAAAAAGAAATCTCTTTGAAAAAATATAACTAAATTTATAAAATAGTAATAATAATTAAATAGGCAAAAATAAAAAAGAAAATCAAAAATAAAATACAAAACTAATAATAAAATATCAAAGATCGCAAACAAGATTAAAATTACTTTAACGTGTTTTTTAAACTTTTATAATAAAAATTGAAAATTAAAACATGCTTTTTAAATTGTACACCCTAACTCTTATTTGCAATTTTTACAATAACAATCAAATATAAAACTTTTTAAATTTTTATTATATATTATTTATGAAAAACCGAAATTAACCCTGATAAATGAAACGGTTACTAAACGGTTATTTTGGTTTACAGAGTTTCGGTTATAAGATTTCGGTCAAATGAAAATATTTTGTTTCGGTTACGGTTTCAGTTACGGTTTTAAAGTTCAATCAGTTTTTACCGATTAAAGGTAACGGTTTCGTTTAGGGTTTGAGTCCCTGTATACAACACATAAAAACTACTCAGCAAAATAATATTTCTAATGCATTTTAAAGTAACCCAAACTGTCAATGGTTAACGTAAGTTTAGTCACTTGAATAAATATATGCAATATTAATTTAAAATTTCTTAAAATTAACAATGAAAAGCACTTTAACATACATTTCCCCATTTGCCAAAGGCAGTTTGTGTTAATTCTCAGTCGACATAAAAATTGAAAGCAATGCCAAATGCAGAATGCGGAAAAGTCTCCTTTGCCTTAATGAAAATGAAATGCAAAAACAATAAGCTAACGGAATTGACACAGTGGACATTGGCAAAGTGCGAACGACAGTGCGAGAAAGAAGGAGACAATAATAATGAACATTCGAATACAGAGAGAGAGGGAGAGACAATGAGAACAAAATCAAACGACACAAAAGGCATCAAAATAAATTCCATTTGCATTTTCTTTGGCAGCATACGAGTCTCATCTTTTTATTAGTTTTTTTTTTCTAATTTTAATTTTTTTTACAAGCTTTCACTTTGGTCACTGGAAAACTTCAGTTGAGTTCCGTTTTGCTTGCCATCTAATTCATTCACTTATCTATTGCATATCATTCACAGCTCTCTCACTCTCTCTCTCACACTCACATATGTGTATGAGGGTATTTGTGTATGTGGGCGTATCCTTTGTTTTTAAGCTGGACGCTTTTCATTTGACTTTTCAATTTGGCGGTGCGGCTAAAAGAAGATTTCATTGTTCGTGACACATTTGCCATCGGTGTTACTCACAGAGAAAAAGAGAGAGAAAGACATAGAGAGAGAGAGAGAGAGAGAGTGCTGAAGAGAATAAGAGAAAGAGGGAATCTGTCATATCATAACGCATCGTCGATTCTCTCCGGAGCATTTGTTATGGTTCGGTAAATCTGTGCGCTCTACTTAAAGCACATTTAAATGTTGCCCAAGGAACTTAAGATTGTGGGACAACTGAAAAGATACAGATGGAGGTAGGAGAAAGGAGAAGACGTATGTGCATATGGTAATATTTATGAGTACTCACTAATACACGCTCTTATGCATTTTGAGCACAATTTTGCCAGAGTTTCTCCGCCTCTCTGCCCTGTCCAAAGCTTTCATCCTTGGCTAAAATAACATTGCTATGGCAAATTTGCATAAAGAAATCCCTAAACTCACATACACAAACTAAACTCATACAGACACACACTCACACACACACACATGTGTGTATAGTGCATATTTGAGTTTTGTGTATGACTTTCACATAAACTTCTTTGGTTGTGAACGATGCTCGGTGAACTGCAAGAAGAGAAGTGGAAAGGGAGGGGGAGTGTTAAGCTGGGGAATTAATATCGAAGCGAGTTAGAAAATTTCGACGTTATTGTATTTATTAAATATTAATCTGCAGAGCGTATAAGTTTCATCGACATTGGCCGCCTCCATCAAACACAAAGTGTGAAGTGAAGAACTACGACTAAAGTGCCACGAGTTGCCAAGTTTTCCCTCCCTTCTCCCCAGCTCCTACTCAGCTCCATCTGCAGTTGCACCTCCATCCCCAGTCAATCAGGCAATATTTATATTCAATTACTCTGTTAGTCAGCGCCAAAATTTCCCAGACACTTGCGAGCTTTAAAGTGTTGCCAGGCAATCGATACTAAAATAATAATTCTAAAGGACAAGAAATCACTTTAATCACATTGTTCACTATGTTTATAGTAAAAGCTTTAATCCCTTCGGAACCCTATGACGAATTCAATGTCATTAACATATAGTGCTTATTAAATAATTTCAAAAGTAATTATAATTTGCAAATTTCGAGCAATAGTAAGCAGCTAAGTTAAGCTGGCAGAATAAACAAGACTAAAGCATTTCAATAAATGTGATTAAAACAAACAACAATGGAAGATGTCATGACATTTGTAGGCGTGGCAAACTCATCATGCGAATCAGAAACAATTACAATAGTAATATTTGTAATGATTATTGAGTCAATTTTGCCAAAAACATGCAAATAAGCCAACGGCTAATTCACAAATTCAACTTGTTCAATTATTGAGAAAGTGCTGAAAATTGCAGAGAAATAGTCAAAGGACAAATGATAGAAATTCATATAATTAATTAATTGCAATTTGCAGCAAATTTACAGTTTTTCATTAGGTCAAACGACATGACAGTTGAGATCTATAATGAAAACAAATTGACTATGCAAGGAGAACGAAGAGAAAAGGAAGAAAAGGCTAACCGAATTCAGGAAATAATTTACTGGCAATAAATCTGTTAGCTGATTGGATCAGAGCTGAATTGATAATAGAAATTAGTTTGAGTCTATAGTACTATATGATATGCAATTTTCATATCGAATTATAATAGAATAATTATTGTTTGCAATTTAATGCAATTTGACCTGCAACGAACATTTTAAGATAAATTGAAAACACCTCTAAGTTATATAAAAATCTATAATCGCTAAAATTTTCTGGAATATTCAATAGTCAATTTTCAATTATTCTCATCAAAATTAATATTTAGTTGTATCAAAAAATAAACAATCAAAAATTTATTAATATAAAATTGTACTCGTGACTAATGAAGACATTTCTTTTTTAATATCAATTTGATCAAATATCTAATATTTGTTTTAAAAACAAAATAATATATTCATAGTATATGTATTCAAATGCAATTTCCCATATGTCTTTTAAAGATATGGTGCCTTTATTAAATTTCAGAGAATTGTGCATAAATGTTGTAGAAATTTGTTGGCAATTTGCCTTGGCCGTAAATTCAATTGAAGCTCAGTTTTTATGGGCAGCTCTTGAGGCGTAACGATGCTTTTTCCTCTCCCCCTGCTCTCCCTTGTCTCCAATCTTCTGCTCCCTTTGCTGCTGCTAAATGTTTCGCTAAGCAGTAAAAATTACATTATGAAATTAATACACAACAAAGGAAGTAAAAATAGAAAATAGAGAGAAAGTAGAGTACAGCCAGGTATTTGTTAGCGCTGCAGTTGCTTCTATTGCATTAGTTAGAGTGCAAGTGAAGTTGGAAAGGGGGCGTGGCAGGGGCTTGGCTGTGGAATTGGAATTGGAATTGGCGGAACGTGTGTGGCGTAATGGCATTTATGACGACGACGACGACGACGACACTGTAAAGTCAAACAACTTTGTTAGCATTTTATGCGCGTGCGAAGCCAACAAAGTAAGCTTAAATGAAGCTCAGTTGATTAATTGCCATTAGTTGGTTGACCCGAACATGGCCAGGACGATTAGTTGCCACACAAAGTAACAATTTAGTGTCAAAAAAAAAAAGTCGAGCTGATTTAGCTTCTAAGTTGATATTGAGAACATTTTGAAAGTAATTGTAGTTATTAATAAATAAATATAAATAATTTTAAATACAAAGTAGTTTAAAAGTAACATTAAATGTTGTTTTTAATTTAATAGAAATTTAAAATTCGCTAACCAAACTAAACAAAAGGCATTTCTAATACAAGTATAAGCTTAAAACCTATGCTGAAATTATTTCAAAAATATTTAAAAAGTAAATCCAGTTAAGCACGTTTTTTGTGGATAATTGGGAAACACAATATTCAATTTTACACAGTAATAAAATGAAAAATGTATTTTTCAGTCGAAAGTTCATTAAAAATAAAATATTCATTTCGGCTTTGAGTCCACAGTCCAAAATAAATAAATCTAAAATAAACCTTTGGAACATAAAATCAACATGAGCTTGAAACATTCGTAAAATTCCCTTCAAGTTCAACACTTTTGTGTCCGTTGCAATTACGAATAATGTTGTAATTTTGTGGAGAGCTAAATACTCAGAGTTCTTGTTGTTGTTGCTGCTCGTTCATATTTATTTTCAAAATTGTACAGTAAATGGCCAAATTACATATCCATATTGACATGTTATTGAATGCCAGCTCATAGATACACTCTTACACACACTTACATAGATAGATAGAGATGCAGAGCTGGTTTTGTGGCAGTGCAAAAGGCAAACATTGAATCTCCCCCTCTTTCCCCTGCACACATCCCGTTGGTTGCCACACTTTGTGGCATTTTGTTTATTTATGTTATGTTATGTTGGCTCTGCTGAGTGAGTTTTTGTATCTGATACAGAATGCAAGGCAAACAAACACAGCACACATGTAAGCCATGGCCATGGATAACCACAAATCCGGCATGATTAGACTTTTGATGGCAACTTTGCAGCAACTTTAATAAATGAACTCCAAATTTATTAGTTTTAGTGATGCACAAGTAACCGCAAAATGCATACAACAAGCTACACGCTACACGCTACAGATACAGATACAGACACTAAGTGCTCTTGCGAGCTTCTGCAGATACTTTCTGTTGTCTTTTTTGACTGTCTTTCTGCCCGTTGCGGGTTTTCTTGGTATTTTGACAAATATTTCATTGATTTCGCACATTTTCTGTGGCTCTTCAAACTCATTTTGAGGTGTTGCGAGCAAATTCACACATCAAAATTCCAGAGCAATTGTGTTTAAATTTCATTTCAAATTATTAAATATTTACTTGAATTTATAGAAATTAATTTTAAGTGATTTTTGCTATGCGTACGATTTTTTATTTTAAATACAAATATTTAAAATGCATATACCAATATTATTTCGAATATATTATTCGCATATATTAATTTTCTTTATTTTCCAACACTTTTCATTTTCAATGCTCAACAAAATTTCCCTTATTCGCAGCCCACTTTTACAATAGCGCTTAAATATTTTATTGCACATTTCTAGGCTCATGATTAATTCGGAATGCAATGTGTGCTTGGATGATGGAGGAGCAGAGTGCTTTCTCCCATTTCCCTCCGCTCCTCTCCCCGTCTCCCCCTTTCGCAATGTGTGTGCCCACGGCTGGAGAGCAGGCAAAAGCGTTGGAACAGAGTTGCTGCCAGGCTCAACATTTTATTTATACTTTTAATGCGCATTTAAATTGCCAACTGTCTCTCTCTCTCTCTCTCTCACTCACACACACTCTCTCAGTCTCTCCGTCTCTCTTTTAGCTGACTCCGTGTGCTTAAACAATATTGCATGGCAAATGGCGTAGATATGAACAGCTACTTTATTGTTGGCATTACACTTGAGCAATAATAGCAATTGTAGGAGACGGAGTTGGAGATAGAAATGGTTAAGGAAACGAAGGCGAAGATGAAGACAGAGACGGAGACGGAGACAGAGACTGAGACAGAGACAGAGACTGAGGTGGCGAACAGCAACAATGTCGTCGTGGGGCGCCGGTATTGCAATCATGATGATCATTTTAACATCATCGTCATCATCATCATCGTCATTGCCAGCATAAGTATCTGAGTACAGAATATATACATATGTAGTATATTGTCGTCGTTTGTCGATAAGTAAAGACAATGTCGACGACGACGGCGCCGACGTCTCGACTGTGTTGCAATTTCTATAAACACAAAACGACGAACGCCCCCGTTGAGATTTTCGCATTCCCCTCCCTTTGATGCCTCTGCCCCTCTGTCTGAGTGTCATAAGAGCGGAAATACGCTTACAAACGCAATAATTTTACATGCAAACTCACACACACACACACAACACATACACATACACACACACACATAGTTAAGCATCACATTGCATCTCGCATGTTGCGCATACGCCGCGTATGCTGCCACTATAAATTCCTTGGGCACACGCCCATCGCCGCATTTTTGTTGACTTCCATTGCAGATTTATACAACTTTTTGTACATTTCTTGAATTCCTTTTTTGTATTTTTAATATTTATTTGCTTCTTTTTTTGAGACAAAAAAATAAAAAGTACGACAGTGCGTCATATATTTTGTTTTTGTCAGTAAGAAAGAAAAAATACACTGCAAGATATTAATAGCAAAAGCAGAAATGCAAACAAGTTGATATAAACCATTTTTCATTTCAGATAAATAAACCATTCAAGAGTTCTAAAAAAAAAATTAAAAAATTTATAAATATTTACAAAGATTTTATATTTATTGATATAGCAAATATAAATATAAAAAAGTAAAAATATTTTAAATTCTTAACAAACCAATCTCAGAAATCCTGGAATGAAATTATTTCATTTTTATTTATAATTAAATATTTAAAACAAATTCTTCAAAGTCATCTTTAAGTCTGTAAGCTACCTATATTTTTCTCTCAGTGCATGTGGAGTGGGAATGGGAGTGAGAGTTGGAGTTGGGCCACCGAAAAAAGCGCACAATTTTCCGCTTTGCAAATCTTTATATTTATTACATGCAGTGCCATTGCCTGGCCTGGCCTGGCATTTCCACTTCCATTTCTCCGTGGGAGTAGGAGTCACATCTCGTACACATTCACATTCACATGAGCAATTCACGAGACGTTACTTGCCGCACTCCACAATAAAGTCCCAAAGTCCTCCAAGAGTTCCAAGAGTTTCCATTTATTTATTATTGAAAAATATATAAATTTTTTTTTGTAGCCTACGCCAAGACGCCAGCTTGCCACGCCCCCTCGAGTGGAATGACAGCGTCTAACGCCTCCATCATAATGCCATTTTTATTTGCGTTTGTTGTTAGCGATTGCTGCTCTACACACTCTCAAATACGAGTACGAGTACAATTTCTATTTATGCTCCGTATTCTTTTTCAAATGTAATTTTTAATGCAGTTACCCCCACCTTCCTTCTACTTCTTGAGCTTGTAATAAAAGCTGACTTTCAGTTATTACAAAGCTATTTACATCTGTTGTCTGCTTGCCTTTGTGTGGACTTTACATATTTTATTTAGTCTTCTGATTTTGTTTGTTTAGCATTTAATGTACAAGTTTATGAAATCGGCTTAAGCTAAACTCTAAATTTATATGTTCTTCCTTCAATTTAATATTCAACTTTTGCCTCTGCACTTAAGTGCATATGCAAAATCGTTGGTCTTCTGTCTCAACTTGTTGTTGAAACTTGATTAAAAGAGAAAATGCTCGTTTAATGGAATCAAGACGCGGAAATGCGGTTAGAACACATTCTCTCTGCCGAGATACACAACGGTGCACCACGTTGGGCATCAGCAATGAACTATATAGAATACACACACACACACACACATGTAGAGCATACATATAGACACTATAAAAACTAAGCCAACGAAGCTTACAAAATGCACCGCATGCAAACATTAATTAAAAACTAAAAACACAAAAGAAACTCTTCAAAAAAATGAAAGTACTTTGTACTTTAAAAGCGTCTGTTTAGATTTACTCAATGAAAAGGCAAATTTGGAGAATATTAGCTAAAATTGGCATCTTTTACTAATTATTTTATTATATTCAAAAGAAATATAGTTCTTTGTCAATTAGGGTATTCAGAAACTCAGATATTTGTGTTATTTGATAAAGTGGTATATGTTGTTACGACAACAAATATCGTCGTATTGAGACAAAATTATAAATAAAGAAAGGTTGCCAGACTGCTATAAGTATCTACCGAAATATGATCACACTGAGGTTGGTATTGATATTGGTTGTAAAAGTTAGTAATTCTTCTCTCTCCGGTGGCTCTATGGTTAGAGTCACCGACCTGTGGGAATTAGTGATTTAGTGATTATCCCTTAGGACAGATTTTAAATTTAAATAAAGAGATAAAAATTATTTTAAATTATTAAATTGATTTTTAACAGTGGCAAAAGCATTAAAAAAGACAAGAGTAAGAGAGGGTGACACCAATCGCATGAGCGTTAACGAAATTAAGAGAATGCTTGCTTTATACAAAACAACTATTCATTAAAATTAAACTCAATAATATCCCAAATACGACAACACAAACTTGAAAAGTTCACTCACTAGCTACAGTGTAATAAATTTATCACATAGCACAAATGTCATAGTTTCTGAGTACCCTAAATATTTCAAATGCGAATAAAAACTCAGACTAATTATTCTTAAGTTCGTACATTTAATATTGTGATTTGAAAATGTTATTTAAGCAAACATAAAAACCAACTTTTTTCATTCAACTTTTTTTCAGACCTATCCTGATTTTATGCGGTTGGATTAAAGATGTTTAATATTTTTCAATTCAATATTTTCTTAAACTTAAAATTTAATTTCGAGTTCCCTACATTAACATAAACTAAAATTAAAATTGTTCAACTCTATTTTCTGTACAGAATAGGTGATTAAATTAAAACATAATTTGGATGTAGCTTGTCGTGATTGTCTTAAGTTTATGCTTATCAAGACAATTACGTCATAATTATATTTATTAACAGTAGGTATCACAACTAAAGCTATTGTTGATTGATGTCCAATAATGCAAACAATAAACATGCTATCACCTTAATCAAATATCTGCAGTTTATATCGAAACAACAAAGTTTGGCCAAAGCCGCAGAAACCACAACGCACAACCACAGTGCAAAACCCAGAAACCCCATTAGAGAGCAAATATCGGCGGCATCACTGCAGATTTTAAGCACCCACAACGCACACACACACACACACACATACACAGATGTTCATCCCCGCCACGCCTCTTTACTCGAAGCACGCCTTCATGCAGTTCTCTAATTAGCGCAGCGAGTTTTGTAATGGAACGCAATCCTTGCTTGGATGCTCCATGCTCAAAAGTGCCCTAAAGCTGCTTTATCAAATTAACGCATCAGTTTCGCGAGACCACGCAATGTTACTCTCTCCCTCTCTTCATCTCCCCATTCCCCTCACTTGCCACAAACAACTGCTATTCCGACTGCATTTCAACGCATTTAACGAGACGCGACAAAAACCAAGCTGCGAAAAATTGTCAGCCAAACAAAAGTTCAATTGAAACTGAAAATGTGCGAGATGCGATGAGGGTTAAATGCAATGAGGAGGGGAAGTAAAGAGTGTAAGAGAGAGGCAGAAAGGGGAGCTATTGAGTCAGTAGTTCGGACAATGAATGTTTGTTGTTTATCTCTGTGTCGCATCGGCACATTGGCTAATTAATGTCCTCGACATTCTGGACCGAAAAGTCGTGATAGCAATTTGTTGAATCCTTGTTTTGCTTTGTTGTCCAACGTGTTGTGCGAATTGATAAGCGAGTGAAGTAAATGTAACGAGTTGGACACAAGTCAGCCAATGTGGCGAGTCGGAGAAGGGAAATAGGTATACTTCGAATGATATTCATACGAGTATATATACTGAAAGAGTTGTACTTCAAGTTAACACATTATTTGTATCATTGAATTGCATTTATCTTATTTAATATTCCTAATATTCCCCTGATAATTCCCTAATATTCAATTAATCTAATTTATTGCCATAGACATTTTTAGCTTCATATTCAGTTATTCATTTTACAATAACTTCGAATCGCTTACGTCACTTAAAACGTGTCAACAAATTTAAAGTTAGCAAATTTTTCAAAAAGACAAAAAAAAATCAAATTTAAATCTTGTTTCCGATAATATTCCAATCACTTTGAAATCAATTAAAGCTTACCTTATCCTGGATGAAGTTAAAACTGATTTTTTTCACTTCATGGTTATCTGAATATTATTTGAGCAATTTCGAACAGTTTAATTTACAATTGTATGTAAATATTTTATGTTTGTATTAAATATATTTTTTGTTTTTGAAAAATGTAAGAAAAATATTTTTCAATCTCTTTATTATCAGAAAGATAATCTGTCTAAAAAAAGATTTAGTTCGAACAAAGTTTTGGAAGTCAGAGCTTGAATAAACCTAATTTTATATTATTATATTCTTTTCACTTCGTTTCGTTTCTTTACTCAGTTTCAGTTTCTACTGTTAAATTTATTCTGTGATGTCTAAAATATATTTACTTTTCTGTACTTACAATCTCTGTCTTCCTATATAAATCTCCTGGAATACTCCATATTCACTTTTTAGTCAAGTTCGATTTAAATCAACTTGTCCCACACTGCGCATGCGCAACTTTGTCTGCAAACGAAATCATTGCCTACTTTTCGACGCAAATGTAATCGCTTCTATTGCATTATAAATAATATCGCACTGTCTGCGTCTGCTATTAGTCTAGTCTCCCTTTGTGACTGCATCAAGATACAAGATAATTAAAGCCAAAGACTCTGTATCAACAACAAACTTAATTTCAATATTTTCACAAAATTAATCCAATTAGCAAAACAAATATGCGAAAATTTCCGCAACGCGTCGCGACACACGAGCACACGACAAGTTTTCTTTGCAGACCCTGTTGCTTACTCTCTCTCTCTCTCTTCATCTATGTCTTACTCTTTCGCTCTAGGTGTGTGTGTGTGTGTGTGAGTGACTTTGTGGCTTTACTGCCTTGCCATGTCTGCTTCTAATTTCATTTCCACGCAGAAGGCAACCAACTGCACTCGCTAAACAAATACCTTTCAATTAGTTGCGGCTGCCAAAACTAAATTATTCTTTGTATGCCAATTTCTGCATCTATCTTTGTCTCTATTTCCCTATTGCGAACTCTCTCTCTCACTCGTTTATTCTGGCTCTATGTCATCTTGTTGTTTTCTGTTTCTGTTTTGTTTTGACGTTTGTCTGTCTCGACTTTTGACAGCGGCAAACGAAGTTTGCTGACTTTTAAAGTCTATCTGCAAGTTGCGAGGCGACTTCGACAAATTAACTTTTATAATTGAATTGCGCACAGTTTATGCACTTGAATTTTCACTTCTGCCGTCTACCAAGTGATATACAAATCTCAGATTGTTCCACACAATGGATTTCAAAGTTTGTAGAAGGTTCCAAAATAAAGTTGATGTTAATCAGATTTTTTGTTACTATAAAACAAATACTTAATTTTTTTACAATAAATCGATTTCCTAGAAAGTTTACTTCAACATTATGATTATTATTTGTGAATTATTAATTATTCTTAGTCATAAAGTTACTGCAAAATATTTTTATTTGTAACTTAACATTTCAAATATTAAAATAATAGTAAAATTTATTTTTCTTTGTGCTATTGTTATGTTCAACAACATCTAAAATCGTCGGAGCTTAAGCCAAGGGCGTCGGCAGGGGGGGGGGCAGGGGGGGGCCATTGCCCCCCCCCCCCCTACACTCATAACTTTACATGATTTAGCTTCCAGATTTGGGCAGAAAGTCAATTTTGTTTTTTAAGAGTTATGAAAAAACAATATTAGGGTGATCACTTGACCCTAGCAGCGTTGCAGGTTGAAAACGTTGCTAGCTTGCTGCGTGAACAGCGCGTTGCACATAATCACAGTGGGTTGTTTTTTGTTTACATTTTGCTGATTTTGCGAAACGCTTTCCACGTAAAGCGCTGTTCAAGCAGCAAGCTTGCAACGTTTTCAACCTGCAACGCTGCTAGGGTCAATTGAATACCTTATATGTTATATTATAGAGAGTTATTTTTTGCACTTGAAAATCATGGTGTTACAGTTTTAATTGTAGCCCTGCTATTTTACGAAGTCCTGAAAGTCAACGAATATTTTACCGCAGGTTTTCACTTTGCTCGTGTTGCAAATAAGAATACATTTTAAATCTTTATCAAGTGAAATATACGTCGAATTTTAAAGAAAATTAAGATGGAAAACAAAATTAAAGGTATCTATTTATATTATAAGGTCATCATGAATTACTTGTTTTATGTGATTTAACTTTGTTTTATGTGCTTCTGTAAAGTGATGTTTTTTAGCATTTCTAACCTAAAAATTGTTGTGTTGCGTGGTAAAAAAGAAAAGTATGATTGCTTGTAGTTGGTTGTAAATTATATTAACGCAATGTTAATTGTCAATATAAATATAATGAGATGCTATTAATATTTTTTGCCCATTATTGCCTCTTTTCGTGAAATATCACATGTTGCAAGTGTGTATTTATGCGCAAAAATTTAAAAATAGTTTTCGGAGTCAGATAAGTAATAAATAAGTATAAATTCTATTTTAGCCTAACTAAATTGTATGTCAAATTTTAGGTCTCTAGCTATACATTTAGATTTGTTAAAATATTTTACACTTTTTCTTATATGGCCCGATCGGTCTAAATTTTTTCTCAGGCTTTATATATGGTATGCCCATTAAGTGTACCAAGTTTCAGGTCTATAGGTCTTCAGGTCTACATTATTATAATTTCTGTCAACATTATTGCGGCATTGTGAAAGTGAAAAAAAATTTTGGCCCCCCCCTGCTTGAAAAGCTGCCGACGCCCTTGGCTTAAGCAATAATGCTCAGCAATTTCAATCAATAGCATTTGGTGCAAAACTATTGAATTTCAATTCAAACTTTTTATGCAAAACACTTTTCAAATAATACAAAAAATAAGCAAAATAAAAATGAAAATAAATTCCATTTTATTTTGAATGGGTTGGACAAGCAACTAGCCTTTCTTCGTCCCTCTCTCAGTCACCCTCGCCCCCCCCCCTTAGTCCTCTCCCCACCTTATATACGACGCACTAATGCGGAAAACAAGAAAATTATCACGAAATGCGCATCAATTGAAACTCGAGGCGAAAATTGCGAGCATAAGACACAAAAGCAGCCCCCTCTAACCCACTGTCCATCTTTGTCACTGCCCCACTGTCCCAGTGTCTATCTGTCCCACTGTCCCTCTGTCCCGTCAACCCATCGATAATCGGTAAAAACAAGTTGAGCTCGAAAATTTTCTTGGCCAGACAGAAAATGTGCAGCAAAATGTTTTGCTGCTTTTGACTGACAAGCTCTGCCCAGTTTTTTTCCCTTCTTCCTTTTTTTACTATTTTAAAATATATATTTTTTTTATTTGGTAGAAAATCACGAAGCGCGTTTCTATTAAAATGCTGTCGTTTGCCTTGCAAAGCACAGGAAAATTTGTACAGACCATTAAAAAAAAATGTTTTGCAAATGTTTCGAACGCCTGTCAATTGGATATTTAATTTGTTCGACTTTCTTGTTGCGCACAGTTTTAGACATTTCTAAAGTCGAAACTAGTTTAAAGAATTAACAAAGTGTGTTCATTTTAATTGTCTAATTAAAGTTTTCAAGTTTAAATACCAATTTTAAAAGTGAACAGTTTAAAATAAGGATTTGAAGTGGATCAGCTTTATACATAATCATTGTTCAATAAGAAATAACTCTTAAAAATAAATGAAAACTTATGGTTTATAGTTGACATAATTGTAAAATGTTATCAGGCATGCCACAGAAATCACTAGTGAAAGCGATTTCAGAAAAAAGCAATTCCACGTCGAAAATTTCTCCGTGCCACAGAACTTCGAGTAATTTATAGTTTATAGCATGTTCATCAACCTTTTCGTACTAGGCTGCTAGGGTTGGCCCCTTCTCAGATTATATTTCCCAAGGGTTTGTTTAGCAACTTTTTAAAGTTTATCATTGCAGAATATCAAATTTTCATTTTAATTATTATTTAATTTATATAATTCAATTTATTTATATAATAATTGATATTGTATAGCTTAAAAAAATTTAAAAGTTATTGGCGCGGCAAACAATAAAAGTTTCTCGACAACTCTAAATTCAAAAATTCGGACAAAAAATGTGACATTATTCTCATGGCATCGGACGCCAGTGAATTGAGCGTTGATTTCATCTCACTCAAAATTGTTCAGGTGATTGGACTGTGGCACGGAGAAATGAAATTGACGTGAAAGTCAAGTGAAAGAGATTTCTGTGGCATGCCTGTATATACTTTTTTCTGGCTTTTATGACAATTTCATCAAGTCCCATTGGCTTTAACAAAATCAAAATCATCATTTCACTTATTAAATGATTTAAAAACACCTTGAATGGAGTACAGCTTTAGACAAGTGTCATCGACTTTTATAGCCCTGTCATTATTCCAAATATTTTACTAAGTACAATCCTTTCTATGCTCGTATTTATTTGGCCATTTTTGAAGAGCCTAATCCGCCAATTAACATTTATGTTTGGCCATATAAATAAGTGGCTAACAGATTAGGCTAGCATCCTCCCCCCTCCTCTGTCCACCACTCTATTTGCTGACAAGCTGTGACAAATTAATAAAAATAAAGCCAAAATCAAAACGTTCAGATCATTAATAGTATTTATGAGTTACGCAAATGTTTCTGCCGTGGGATGTGTCAGAAAATGGGAGGAGTGGCGGGGGAGGGGAAGACAGGGATCGAGCTCTAAAAGAGTACAAATTTAATAGGAATTTATTTATGTATATTGTGCATAAAGTGCATAAAGTCTCGAACTCTGTTGAGGAATGCGAAACGTGCCGGGCAAATGGCAAAGGAAATGGGAATGGAAATGGCATTGTCAGTAGTCATAAAAATTATAAGAATAAGTGGAATGGGTGTAGCGGAAGAAAGCCAGGCTGAACTGGGGGAGGAGCAAACGGAAACTCGTAAGACAAAGCCTACAAAATATATCCTGATGCTGGGCAGATTCGTGTGCGGGTCATAAAAATGGTCAAACAAGAAGACGGAATTTCGAATCAAACACATGGCAAACACATACACACACAAACACACTCACATCGGCATATACAAATACACTATAGGCATTTTAGAGGCGTGGCAGGCAGCACATAAAAATGTTTGGCTAAAGCAAAATTCGCGCGTGTTTTTTTTTGGCATAAAAATGTTTTTATGATCTCTGGAATGGGCGGACGCTGAAAATGCATTTGAAATTGTCATAAATTCGTATTAATTTGAGGCTGCGCGTAGATTTTATGTACCCCCTCCCCCTCCCTCTTCCCCTTTCTCTTCCTACCACTCCCGAGTTGTCTTGGTTGCGGTTCCTGGGTTTGTTTGGCTTTGTTTTAAGTCCCTGTTTAGGCGCTGTTTATCTTTGTTGTTGGTCTTGGCTTTGCACACACCCACACACACACACATACACACATGTCTCCGAGCCCATTTCAAATTTAACGGCCATTTTGTCCATTCTTTCTGTTGGTTTCCGCTTTTTAATTGTCCACACATGCAATGCATTGTGTCCAGCAGAGGCTTATGAGTAATGTTATGTTTATTGTTGTACATTTTTTTATAGCAATGCCATTTGGTTTTTAGCATTAAGTGATAAGTTTTACGATATTTCTACCATTTTGTGGTCACAGATTACTCACCTAATCAATGAGAGGCTTACATGCTGTTTATATAATTGCTTTGAGTCAGTGGTCGGCAACAACACAATCACATTTCAGCTTTGCAACAGAAATATGCGCCATTACAGTATGCTGAGCTTCGAGAAAATCTGTAAAATATATATACAGGCATGCCATAGAAATCTCTTTCACTTGACTTTCACGTCAATTTCATTTATCCGTGCCACAGTCCAATCACCTGAACAATTTTGAGTGAGATGAAATCATCGCTCAATTCACTGGCGTCCGATGCCATGAGAATAATGTCACATTTTTTGTCCGAATTTTTGAATTTAGAGTTGTCGAGAAACTTTTATTGTTTGCCGCGCCAATAACTTTTAAATTTTTTTAAGCTATACAATATCAATTATTATTTAAATAAATTGAATCATATAAATTAAATAAGAATTAAAATGAAAATTTGATATTCTGCAATGATAAACTTTAAAAAGTTGCTAAACAAACCCTTGGGAAATTTGATCTGAGAAGGGGCCAACCCTAGCAGCCTAGTACGAAAAGGTTGATGAACATGCTAAAAAACCTAATTCACACGAATTTCTGTGGCACGGAGAAATTTTCGAAGTGGAATTGCTTTTCTCTGAAATCGATTTCACTAGTGATTTCTGTGGCATGCCTGATAGAGTGAATTTTATTTCTATCGCTTTTATAAAAAAATAGCACAGATTAAAAATACTTTGCTCAGAAAATTTGCTACAAATTGTGGGAGTTTCAAGTTTTCAAATAAAATTCAAGGGAGACATACAATGACATTATTTTTGATTGCATAGAAGCCTATGTTAAACCCAAGTAATTTTCGCTTAGCAAACTTATATGTGTTAACACACAAACACACACACACTCGCACATGCACTATTTGCATTTGCCACATGACAGCACAATAAACATTTTGACAACCACATACACACACACACACACACTGACACACTTACAAAGTGCAGCCACGCGCTATGCAAAAACTTCAGCTTGATTTTTTCAAGTGCATTCAAAAAAGAGATGCAAAAATATTAATGAAAATTGTGTAAATATTTCATAATAATTTCGCAGCAAATTCTTCTTGTGCAGTTGTTAGCCATGCGAATTATGTGGCCACCACCACCGACAACAACAACAACAGCAACAACAACAGCAACAGCAACAACAACAACAACAACAACTTAAGGAATCAAATGCTTTTGCGAGGAACGGAAATGTTAACAACCACGTTTCGGGTTTCGGAATATTCTCACTAAAGTGCTGGCTGGTTAAGAGGGAGACAGCGACAGGAAGTGCATAGTTGGTCAACTGCCTTTTTTTTTAGTCTTTTGGCAACTGTTTTTGTTGTCTCTGCGGTTAGATTTTCGCACAGGAAGTGCTAAAAATAATTGTTAAGAGCAACAATGACAAAAATGTCGAAAAAAATGTCATATAAATAATAAAATTAACTAAAACCGCTTCTGTTTTTTTTAAGTGAACAAAAGGAAAATACTCAGCTGTCTCTCTTACTAGTTCTCTTTCTCTCCCTCTCTCCCTCTTATTCACCTCATCCTTACTAAGCCAGTGAGTTGGCCATTTGTCGCTGTTTTGTTGTCTGTTGTCTGCCGCTGTCAACGAACGCTTGAAAATGGAAAATGTAAATTCTCATTTATGCTGGGCAAACATAATACAGTTCTTTGTTTTACTTCATCTTATTTCGGTTTACCAAACGGATTGGGTGCGTTCATTAGGGAAGTGTCAGCTAATTAAATAGTATGAATTGTTTTAGAGCTCCTAAGTCTAGAACACAAATTTGTTAACAAATGTCAAGGGTATATTGTTATTAAATAATTAACTACATTTTTTACTTTAACTTGGTGCGAATTTTCAAATTCAAAAAGGTCGCTACAACGACGAAAAGCACCCTCTGGCGGACAGTATGCGCACTATCCAATTTAGACAAGAACCATTAAGCAAATAACTTTCGTTAAGTGCACAACGCGTATACTACTCGTATTAAAACAAACGCGTTTATAATTGTAAAACTAATCTAACAAATAAACAAATGTTCTGATTTATTTATATTCTTATTCTTAAGGTTGTAAAGCATAGTACGCTCTAGCCGAAAATATTTTTGCAAGGCCAAAACTCCATATAAAAAAAGGGTTGCAAACATGCTCGAAATTATTTTGTAAGGTCATTTGTAAACCTATGTACGCTGTACCTAAATATGGGCAGCTCAGAATATTTTCGGGCGTTTTACAACACTGTTTGGTCAACAGATGGCAGCTTTATTTTGACCTTTCAAAACATCGATTGAATCGTTGTTTTGACTAGTCGAAATCTATTGACAACAATGGCGGGAAAAAATATGCAGCAAAATAAGAGCCGAATTGATATCTTCGAAAACGAAGAGCGCATAAGGTTAATTGAAGAGGTGAGAGAGAGGTCATTAATATGGGATTTGACTGATAAAAAGCATTTTGATGCGACTTTTATCAAAAGTGCATGGGAAACCATTGCAGAGGCCGTTAATCCGAAAATTATGGTATTGGTCGCTGCTACTTCACTGATCAAGACCATTTGGTCCATTTTGTCACTTTGATTATTTGAAATTGTATTTACTTGTTTGTTGTGAACAGCTGACGCAACAGTGTGACCACAGCAGCAAAGGACCAACAATCTCTCAACTTTTTAGTGATTTTTGGTATTTTGCTGTCTCTCTGAATTCTGTAAGGCCCGACCTCAAAACATCGAACATTTCGAGCGTCCAAAATGTTTTCAGCTAGAGTGTACTACGCTTTATAAAGATCATTTTAAAATATAATTGTGTTAGTATTTTATAACTTGGTGTTTTTAAACTACTGATTGTATTTTAATACTGACTTTGAAGATTAAAACGTTTTCCACGCACGGTCACACTGCACTTGCAGTGCAATTTTCTGAAAAAAACTCTAAAGAAATTTCTTGAAAAACGTTTCCAAATTGCAATTAAACAGAGAAGGCTGCACTAAAACAAAACAATGGAGGCCGTGCCGCGTCTGCACATGCTGTGGTTTGCCCTCAAATCGAGTCCTGAGGGCACTTCCTTTATGGCGCTGAAAAAGGTAAGTGCAGACGTCGGCGCTGGCGCTGGCAGAGGCGCAGCAACGGTCGACGAACTAATCAATTACAGCTGCCGCTGGTGGTGGTGGTGGAACAGAGACAGCTCCAACGACATATGCTGATCCACGAAAATGTTGAGCTTTGTTTGCTGCTCGCAGCGTTCTTTGTTGTTGGCGTGTGAGACTCCCACGGCGGTGGCGACAACGAGAGCGACGTCGGCTGACGCTGACTCATCGCAGTTGTTGTCGCAGTTAATGTCTGATTAGCGCTATAATTGCAAAACAAATAAACAGTAAACCATAAGCTCATTTGTTCTCTTTATTCTCTCTCTCTCTCTCTCTCTCTCTCTCTTTGGCTGTTTGCCTTCCAGTACATAGCCGAATTCTATCACGAAGATGCCGAGGCCTATTCCAAGGAGGTGCATGCACTGGAAACGCTGCGTAATCAGGCAATGCGCACCACCAAAGACGGTGCTCCGATCATGAAACGCTATTATTGCCAGCTGTATGCGCTGCAGAATCGCTTCCCTCAGCTGGCTGACCGCAGCATCTTCACGTTCACCTGGAAGGATCTGTATCACAGTACAGTGCACGAGGTGAACGACATGCGATTCGAACGCGCCGCCGTCCTCTTCAACATTGCCGCCTCACACACCCAGTCGGGCGCTTCGGTGACGCGCGGCGACAGCGATGGCATGAAAATGGCCTGCACCCATTTCCAGGTAAACAGATGTTTCAATACACAGTGTGTCAAGTAATTATTCGGAATGTTTAAATGATTTAAGATTTACTTGACCAATGTTATTAGAACTGACTTATTTATGTATATTTTTAGGCCGCCGCTTGGGCCTACAATGAGCTGAGGGAGCGATACGCGAATGTCAACAGCGGTGGAGATTTTATGACAAATGAACTGTTGGTCTTCCAGCAACAGGTGTCCCTGGCCCAGGCCCAGGAATGCATATTGGAGAAATCGTTGATTGATAATCGCAAGCCGCATATTGTGGCCAAGGTGACGGCACAAATTGTGGTCTATTATGGCGCCGCTTTGGCGGCACTCTTAACTGGCGGCGATGATGGACCCGTCTCCCAGGTCATCGACAGCTCCGTCTACAAGCTGTGGAAGAAATACGTGCGCTTCAAGATCAACTATCTCAACTGCATCTTGTACCTGTACCAGGGTCAGCATGCCGAGGAGCAGCGTAAAATGGGCGAGCGTGTGACGCTCTACCAGGTAAGATTAGAAAACCATTATTAAGACGATTATTATATTAAAATGTTCGCTCTGTAGGCCGCTTGGGAGAAGCTGGAGGAGGCACGCAAGGAGTCAAAGGGTCTGCCCGATCAGACGGAGATCAACGAGTCGCTGAGCTTCACCGCAGATGTCGTGGAGGCCAAGCGGAAGAATGCCAAGAACGAGAACGAGTTCATCTATCATGAGGCTGTGCCCGAGCTGAACACTATTGCAGCCGTTCAAGGCGCCAACTTGGTCAACGGCATTGGATTTTCTATAACGGATGAGGAGTACGCTGGAGCTGATCTCTTTGCGCGCCTCGTGCCCATGAAGGCACATGAGGCGAGCTCCATGTACAGCGAGGAGAAGGCCAAGCTGCTGCGCAAGTATGGCGCCTTGCTGGAGGAGAAGGACACGCAGCTGGACAGCTACATGAGTTCCCTGACGCTGGACAATCTTAACATCAACGAGGAGCAAGCCAACAAGCTACCCCAGGGCATCGTCGATCGCTGTGCGGCCTTGCATGCCAACAAGACGGCCATAAGCGATCTCATCGACGCCATGTCCCAGCTGGCAGACATCACTACCGACGTGGAGACCAATCTCAGTGAATTAACCCACATGCTGGAGGCGGAGGCTCAAGCGGAGCGGGAATTTCAAACGGCCAGCGGAGTGCAGAGGACACCAAATGCACACATCACGGAACTGACGCGAGAGTTCCAGAAGTACAGTGAAGCTCATACTAGGGCAGGCGAGTCCAACAACACGCTCCGCAAGGCGATGAGTTTGCATGTGAATAACCTGAAGATCTTGGCGCGGCCGCTGCAGGAGATTCAGCAATTGATGCCGAAGCTCAGCTCGGAGCTAAACACCGCGGAGATCTTCAAGGACGTCAAACTGATTGTGAACAAGGTGAACGAGATGAAGGCACAGCGGGCACAGTTCCACGCTGATCTGCGCATTGCCATCAACGAGGACGACATCACGGCCAAGGTGATTGCCCATGGCGGGCAGGAGGGACTGCAGGCACTGTTTGCCACCGAGCTGGCCAAGCACGATCGTCTCACGCAGCTGCTCGACCAAAACTTACTGGCCCAACAAAACATTCTTCAGGCCCTGACGGAGGCCTATGCTCGGGCAGCTCCGGTGCTGAAGACGCTGCAGGATGTGAAGCAGAAACGTGAGCACTTCTACAGCTCATTGGCAGCCTCGTATGACGTGTACGAGGATCTGTTGGCCAAGTCGGCCAAGGGTCTGGAGTTCTACAAGAAACTGGCGGGCAATGTGCAGAAACTCTTGACACGCTTCAAGTCCGCTCGCGATGTGCAGTCCGAGGAGCGTCAACAGAGACTGCAGAGCGTCAAAGCGGCACCAACGGCTGGTCCTCCTCCAATCAAGACGGATCCGAGCAATGTCAGTGCGGTGTCTAGCGGTGCGCCCAAGCTGCGTGATTACCTCAAGGCCAAGAACAACAGCATTTCCACATCCACGCCCGCAATGGAGGTCGCGCCCTACGTGCCCACGGTGCGTCCAGTGCCGGTTGGCTCCGAGAATCCAGCGCAGGCCACTTGCTCGGCCTACGCCTCGGCACCACCGCCCAATGAGCCACCGCCGCCCTACAGCTTGCAACAGCAGCAATACTACGATCCCAATGCCGCGGGCTACACCAACCCGATGTACCAGCAACAGCAGCAGAATATCGCACCACCTGCCTACAAGGCGCAGGCGTCGCCCAATTCCCAAACGCTGCACGACGCCATAGCGGCACTGAGTGTGCAACAGCCTCAACCGGAGGCAGCGTATGGTCAGCAGTCGCAGCAACAGCTGGTTGGCTACGGCTACAACTATCAGATGAATTATCCAGCTGCGGCTGCTTCTCCTGCTCCTCCGCAGAACTACAACTATCAGCAGCCATTATATGTGGCCACATCAACAGTCCAGCAGTCCAGCGATTCACAGAGTTATCAAGGACAACAACAGCAGCAGCAGCAACAACAACTGCAGCAGCAGCAACAACAACTGCAGCAGCAGCAACATCCACAGCAGCAACAACAACCACAGCAACAACAACCACAGCAAATGACTGCATATGGACAGCAGTCGACAGCTCAGCAATCCCTAAACTATCAGCCAGGAAATGCCGCGCAGATGTATCCACCAGCTGCAGCTGCCCAACAACAGCCTCAGTTGTCCATGTACCCAGCATACTCCCAGCAGCAGACATTGCCTCAACCAACCGCCAGCTATCCTCAATCTCAGACACCTCAAGCAATCAGTTATCCTGCATCTCAGCAGCCCGCAGTCTACCCACAATCCCAAACACCACAACAACCCACGGTCTATGCCCAAGTCCAGACACCGCAACAACAGCCCACAGTCTTTCCCCAAGCACAGACTCCGCAACAGCCACAGCAGTCGACAATTTATGCTCAGCAGCAGACGCCTCAACCAACTGCAGCATTTGCCCAGCAGCAGATGGCGCCACAGTCTGCAGTGTATGCCGCTCAAGCCGCGGCCCCGCAGCCTCAAGCCCAAGCCACGCCCACACAGGCAGTAGCCGCATCCACTGTTGATGCCAACTATGGCTTCAGTTACTCCAATCATCCTGGCTACAGCTTCAATCCCCAGACTGGCAACTACGATTACAGCAGCGGCTATCAAAATGGCAGCAGCAATCACATTCCACAGGTGTCACATGGCACTGGACACTTTTCTCTGAGCGGACAGCAGCAGGCGGCTATTGTGGGCACCACGGACTCGGAGCTGGCCAATCGCAGCACCTTGGCGACTGGTTTCGATGTAAGTAAACGGTTCATCACACCGATAATTGGTGCTCAGTTGACTGTTTGGACGGATTTATATATATTTCTTATACGATGCTAATGATATAATATCCTTTTTACAGTCGCCGATTGTATCGCATACGAAGGCAGCAAGTGGAGCCATTGAGTCCAACTCAGCTCCAACTCCATCCCAGGAGGTGATGGGAAATTACTACACGCCTCCATATGGCTATCATTCCGCAGGAGAGACTCCCGCACAACAACAACAGCAGCAATTGCTGCCGCAGCAGGAGCAGCAGCAATTGCTGCCGCAGCAGGAGCAGCAGCTACCGCAACCGCAACCTGTGGCAGCGGCCACGCCTCCCGTTAATCAGAAGCCTTCAATTTATATACAAAGTGGTGGAAGTAGCATCGCCAGCACGCAGACGACCACGAGCAGCGCTCCATATGCCTCCTCGTCCACACTGCAGGCCGAGACAAAGCCCACAAAGTCTGAGGGCAGCAATGTGGATTTGCTGAGCGATTTGGACCTGGATTCGGCTGGCGCTGTGCCGCTGCCCTTGTTGCAGCCACAGATTGTGGCCACGCCGACGCCGCCCGCTAGCCAAGTGGCGGCCAGCGAGGCCCCAGTGGTCGCCAATACGCCGACAGCTGCTGTCACACTCTCCCCAATGGCTTCGCCAGCTGCTGCAACGAATTCGCTTCGCAAAAATAGCCTCGACAATCTTTCCAATTGCTCAGACTTGAGCTCAATGGAAAACTTTGACTGGGACTCGGTTTCATTGACTCATTCCGCCAGCGAGAAGCAGCAGGCCACAGAAAGACATCCACTGATCACATTCCAAATGCGAGCTCACGATCCATTTACCGATGATAAGACACTCAAATACTTCCACAAGGAAGTGGAGAGCTACGAGAAGTTGGTGGAGAATCTGCACGTTAAAATGCTGAATGGCAACACGCAACTGGGCGCCAAGTGGCAAGAGCTCCAGCAGAAGCTCGAGAAGAATACCAATGTGAAACGCACGACAACGATTGCCAAATTGTTTCCAGAAAAGAATCGTTCCTTAGACTGTTTGCCCTACGATCATGCTCGTGTCAAGTTGGACAAGCAAACTGATGATTATATCAATGCAGCCTATATGAAGGTGAGATATAATAAGACGATTTTAGAACCTAACAGTGGTCTGTGCTTGATGGAGTATGCCACACCTCTTTTAATTCAATTATTCTCTTTGGAAAATAATAGTTAAAACTTCATGTTAATATAATCCTTTCATAACTATCCCTTTCCCTTTGCAGAGCCTCAGCGCCGGCTGTCCCAACATAATTGTAGCACAGACTCCACAGGCGAATACAATCAACGATTTCTGGTCCATGATTTGGTCGGAAAAGGCGCGCACCGTGGCCTGCCTGCATACCGCCAATGAGGTGAGTTATTCAAGCAAATTAATTGATTATAAAATGAAACAGTCTTTTGTTTCTGCAGCTCTTTGATCCCTTCTGGCCGCAGGAGATTGATCAGCCCACGCACTATGATGACTTTACCGTGAATTGTGTGAAGCAGCAGCCACTCAGTCACTGCACGGAGTATCAGCTAAAATTGTCGATGCATGGCGCTGATGCTGTGCTGGATTTATCCGTGCTGCTGCTTAAGCAATGGACCAAAGCGTAACTAATTCAAATATGTCATGCTTTGTATTTAATTTAAAGTAATTTCTACCTTTGTTTAACAGTTCACCAACTCAGTTACTGGGAATTGCACAGAATGCGCTGCAAACTCATCAGGAACGTTGTCAGGCCGCCAATGCGCCAATATCGCCGCTTGTTCTGAACTGTTTGACGGGCTCCGAGCGCTCGGAACTGTTGGCCATTGGAGTTTGCGCCTTGATGGGCACTCAAACCAAGCGACCCATTTTGATAAGTGAGCATAACATAATCATTAAATGAATTAATTCGAATATTAACTTGAATATCCTTATAGATGTGGTCGATGTTTGGTCTCGCATTTGCATGCAGCGTCAAAATTCGCTGCGGGACGCAGCTATCCTGGAACAGTCGATGCAAATTGTGCTGAGCCATGCCCATGAGGTGCTCAACAAACGTAAGAAATGTGCCCCACATACCCCAAACTGTATAACTAAAAACCTGTCCAACTTTAAGGTGGCATCATGACTTCATATCAGATGAAAATGGCACCACAGGTAACCGCCAAGGAACAACAGGAGAGCAAGGATCCGTTGAATGAACTGGATGCGCTTTGGAAGATGAAATAAACGACTGATCGAACAAGTGCATCGCTAAATTGCTTAATTAATATACATACATACGCATTAATCAAAATGATAACGATAATGTTTATAAACTATTTATACAAACTATTTACCGCAAACATCATATTTATACACAAAACTGACATTGTTGCAAACAATTCGAAGCGAGAACAAGAAAAGTATTCAAAATATTAAAATTGTATTTGTCCTATCAACTGTTATATAAACTATTTTTTCAAACTATGGTGATGTTTTTTGATGCTGATTGTACGTAACTTTATAATATATGAATATACTTGTAATGTATCTATAACGTTTATGAAACAATGTAATCATGTTGGAACTGTCAACGATTAAACAATATCAAATAATGTATGCTTTTAAATAGTTAAGTTCTAATCATTTATAAGCACTTAAACTATTGGATACACAGGTCTGCTGGCAATGTGACACAGATTGTGATGATTGCGAGCCATGCGAACGTATCCGCGCTCTCCAAAGCGTGTTCCCCAGGAGTTCTTCACCAGCCAGTAATCGCCCTCTCGGCTATCCCTGCCGTAACCAACAACAGTCACCGCATGATTGGTTCTCTTGTGGCAAGTTTTCCTCAAGACTCCACGTTTGTAATGATGAAGGTGCGTTGCATCGATGGACACGGCAATTGGTCCCTTTGTGGCCACAGCTGCAGCTAGAGCAGATTCGCTTCCTGCTCTAACATATGCAATATTCCGGACTGTGGCTCCTATGTATGTCTTCTTGAAGTGGCAGTGTTGCCGTTGAGCTTTATAGGGATACGATCTAGCTGTATCGATGCCATGATTTCTTCTTATGTAACTTAGAGCCCTACTTGCTAGTCCTCCATTACAGCCATGATCGCTTGTCGAGCAATCCAACAAATTCTGTTCGGAGAGCTCAGTCAGATGTCCTGCTCTCAGAAAATGTTGGCCCTCCAGAGTGGCAACGGCCGCAAAGGCCCAACAAGAGCCACATTTACCCTGATTTTTCACTTGAGTTACAGCTCCCTTTGTCCGCCAATCGACGCTATCGGGTATTTCCACATTAGCTGGGGGATTATAGATCAAACCGCCCTCATCTTCAGTCATGTTATGACTGCTTAGCATTGAGCTTTCGAATTCCGTTGGCAGCAGATCTGTGAATTCGTTAACGCCCATCTCGAATGTTTCTTCTCCAGCAGCATATCGTTCATTGTGTCTATCAATGATTTCCTTATTAGTCTTGAAGATCCTCCAACGCAGCTGTTCCTCACTCTCAGTTTCATATATTTTATTGTGACTGAGCTTGAAGTCTTCCCACTCCCAGGGCAAAGCCAGCGCAAATCCGACGAGACCCACCAACGTTATAATTCCTTTCATTTTTAATTTTCAACTAAGTGCAGCTTGACAAACTACTCCATATTTATATATTTTTATTCGAATTAAAAGTGCAGCCACAATGAATCAACCTAAATATGCGGGCTTTTTATTTTTAAAATTGCTTTTAGTATTGTAATAGCATCAATAAAAACGTAAGATATAATGAATAAGGGCTTCAGAGTTATATGCAATGAATAACATATTATTTATTCAGATATAAATAAGACATAACAAAAAGAATTATACTTAATGGCAAGCAGGATAGGCTATAGTTTATCATACTGATCAATTCCTTCGTGTTCTGATCGAACTTGATTGCCTTGAAATTTAAATATCGAGAAACGCGAGAAACGTCTTAATGCACGATGAATTTGTCTCAGCTATGTTGTGAAAAATTTCAGCCTCCTAGCTCTTACCGTTTAGACTCCTCATTGATCATTCAGTCAGTCAGAACAAGGACTTTTATATACATACATAGATACTATGATATATCATACAACAACAGAGTTTTTAATTCTAAAGGTTACTTTGCATCCGATTGTTCCTATGGCAGCTATATGATATAGTAATCCGACTTTGGCCAAATTTGGTCAGAATGTAAGAGACAGTCCCAAACATACTATATATTCTGTGAGTTTGATTGAGATAGTTTAAGAAACAAAAAAGTTTTTCATACTAAAGGTTATTTTGCTTCCGATTTTTCCTTTGGCAGCTATATGTTATAGTAATATGTATATATATAAATAAGAGCTGTATATAGAAAGCGCTCTTGATCCGTACACATTTTTTTTTTGTGTGATTTTGTCATTGCATAAAATTTCTTTTTTTTAAAGGATGTATAAAAACAACCATAAAATTGATTTTTTTATTAAAAGCGTTTTACCAATTTTAAAACATATATAATCTATATACTTACATATTCATTCAAGCTATCAATAAATTAGGAGTGCACTTAAGCACAATTTGTGGAAAACTTAATTATACTTTTTAAAAATTGGTTTATTTGTTATGTTAAAGTTAAGAGCATAAGAAACATTGTAATCGATACAACAGAATCCGAATTGTATGTTTTTAAATAGACAATTTCTAGTAAGTCGGTAGAGGTTAAACTATTGGGTACACACCTCTGCTGGCAATGTGACACATATTGTTTGCATTGCGAGCCATGCGAACATAGCCCTTCTCTCCACTTTTTGCTCCCCAGGAGTTCTTCACCAGCCAGTAATCCCCCTCTTTGATATCCTTGCCGTAACCAACAACGGCAACAGCATGATTCATTCCCTTATGGCATTCTTTCCTCAAGACTCCACGCTTATAATGTTGGAAATGTGATCCATCGATGTTCACGGCAACTGGTCCATTGTAAACAGCTGCAGCCAGAGCCGATTCGCTGCCTTGGCTAACATGGACAATGTCCCGGACTGTGGCTCCTACGGCTGACTTGCTGAACTTGCAGACTTGATCTTTTGCTTTATAGGGATACATGGCCTCTTTATCGATGCCATTGTTCTCCTTTATGTATCTGAAAGCACTACTTGCAAGTCCTCCCTCACATCCATTGTCGTTTTTCGAGCAGTCAACCAAATTCTGTTCGGAGAGATCAGTCAGATATCCCATTCTCAGACAATAGTGAGTCTCCAGAGTGGCAACGGCAGCAAATGCCCAACAGGACTTGCACGATTTCTGATGCTTCACTGGAGTAACACATCCAATTTTTCGCCAATCGACGGTATCCGGTATTTCAACATTTGCAGGGGGACTATAAATCAAACCTCCCTCATCTTCAGTCATGTTGTGGCTGCTCAGCATTAAGCTTTCAAATTCCGTTGGCAGCAGATCTGTGAATTCGTTGACGCCCATCTCGAATGTTTCTTCTCCAGCGGCATATCGCTCATTGTGTCTTTCAATCATTTCCTTATTAGCCTGGAAGATCCTCCAACGCAGCTGTTCCTCACTCTTATCCTTGTATATTTTCTTGTGACTAAGCTTGAAGTCCTCCCACTCCCAGGATAAGGCTTGCGCCAAACCGACTAGACTCACAAACGTTATAATTCCTTTCATTTTTAAATTTCAACTAAATGCAACTTTTAGAAAAACTGCATAATGTGTTGGACTTTATATACTTTTCTTCGATCTAAAAGTGCAACCACATTAAATGCGGGCTAATTAATTTTATCATTTTTAAGAAAGAAGTGGTAATAAATTATTAGAAACAATAATAGTTCTTAAAACAAGTTTAACTAGGAAGTAATAAGATTCATTGGTGTTAAGTACTTTTATAAAGCAAAATGCAAATATGGTAATTTTGAATTTTTGCAAATTAATTACTTAACTAGTTGAGTATAAGCTAAATATTTTAATTTGTATATTAATGTAAGAATGGATTTGCACTTATGAATAAAAAGACCAAAAGACTGTAAGCTTAGCTTAATAGGGAAATACTTGTTGTGATTCAAAGTAAACAGAAATAAATAAAAAGCAAAATAATTAACATCAACATTGCCCTTCAAGACTCTCTCCTTCAATGAGATATATGTTGGCTGGCGATATGTTCATATCATTGTAGAGTATCTGACGAAATGTTATCAAATAGGGTAGCTCGATTGTTCGGCTCAGGTCAATGATTTTGTCAAGTTTCGATTAAAAAAGGGATTTACTATATCAAAAAAATATTTATTTACTTGCAAGAAGCGTTTTAAAAATTTTTAAGCCATTATTATTTTAGTAATTCATTATTAAAGCTAACAATTAATAGGATTACATTTAAAATCAATCTGTTTAAGTAATAATTACAAAATGTACTAATAAATCTTAAATTTTTATTAATTTTTAAGTTTGTTATGCTGCAGTTGATCACATATGAAACAATGAAATCACGTGAACTATGAAAAAATATAAAAAATTGTATGCTGGTTAAGTACTTGGGTTCACTTCTCTCGTAATTAAAGGGTTTAAGAAAAAGATGCAAACGGATGTAACTTATACTGATTTTAGTAAAGCTTTCGATTCCATAAACCACTACCTACTTATTCAAAAGCTTGATCTTCTTGGTTATCCGAACAAACTTCTTCTTTGGATTTCCAATTTTTTAAGAAACAAAACACAAAGGGTTTTTTAAAAATGCATTTTCCAAGTCCGTCAAAGTAACTTCTGGAGTACCGCAAGGTAGTCATCTTGGTCCATTACTTTTCACGTTATTGATAAATGATCTTCCATCTACATTATGCGGATGACGTCAAGCTTTGTCTATCGTATCTATCGTATAGTGACCCTTCTTCTTATAGTCTCTTGCAAGCAGACTTAAATGCATTCCATCTTTGGTGCCAAGATAATTTATTAAATCTTAATAGCTCGAAATGTAAAGTTATGACTTTCCACAGATCTTCACAGATTCCAAAAGATCAGTTAATGACTTGGGTATAGTTCTTGATCATAGACTGAAGTTTGATAATCATATTGCTATTGCTGTCAACAAAGCTATGGGAGTTCTCGTGTTTCTTAACCGATGGTCCAAAGACTTTAGAGATCGTTTTACCACTAAGCTTCTATACACGTCTCTTGCTCGTCCGATTCTTAAGTATGGATCATGTGTGTGGTCTCCTCAATATAAATCCTATCGTGCCAGTATAGAAACGGTTCAAAAACAATTTTTAATTTTTGCATTACGTGGCTTGAGTTGGAACTCGGAAATTCAGTTGCCTTCATATTCTAGTAGACTTCTCTTACTCAATCTTCCCTCTCTTACTAACCGAAGAATTATGCTTGGAGTAATGTTCATCCACAAATTAGTGCAGGGTCATATAGACTCGGCTAATTTGTTGGATGAATTGCACGAACCTCTTCGTACTCTGTGTGCACCACTCACCATTAAAGCCTCTATTTAATCATGTTTATCTAGTCTAACCAACTAACTACTTATTAATATCATTTAGGTCAGATTGGGTTTTTCTGGGTTTTCCCCATCCCTAACAAATGTTGGGCCAATCATTTTCTTCTTCATTTTATATTGCCCAGAGTTTTACATTTCTAATTTTAATTTATTTTTGTTATTGAAATATATATATATTTTTAAATTTTTAATGTTATATTTTTAAATTAATTGTTCTGTCGGCTGCTTTTAGCCTGACAATAAATAAAAAGATAACTTCTAGTACATTGTTAGAGCTTAAACTATTGGATACACAGGTCTGTTGGCGATACCACACAGATTGTGATGATTGCGAGCCATGCGAACGTAACCGTGGTCTCCTTTGTTCTTCCCCCAGGAGTTCTTCACCAGCCAGTAATCCCCCTCTTCAATGTCCGTGCCGTAACCAACAACAGTCACCGCATGATTGGTTCCTTCATGGCAAGGTTTCCTCAAGACACCACGTCTGTAATGATGAAGGTGCGTTGCATCGATGGACACGGCAACTGGTCCCTTTGTGGCCACAGCTGCAGCTAGAGCAGATTCGCTTCCTGGCTCAACTTGTACAATAGCCCGGACTGTGGCTCCTATGGATGACTTCTTGAAGTAACAGGGTTGCCGTTCAGCTATGTAGGGATACGATGCAGCTGTATCAATGCCATTATTTTCTTTAATATAGCTGAAAGCAAAACTTGCTAGTCCTCCCTCACAGCCATCATTTCTTGTCGAGCAGTCAACCAAATTCTGTTCGGACAGCTCTATCAGATTTCCGGTTCTCAGAAAATGGTGACTCTCCAGAGTGGCTACGGCCGCAAAGGCCCAACAAGCGCCACAACGACCCTGATTTTTCACTTGAGTAACAGCTCCCCTTGTCCGCCAATCGACGGTTTTTGGTATTTCCACATTAGCAGGGGGACTATAGATCAAACCGCCCTCATCTTCAGTCATATTATGGCTGCTTAGCATTAAGCTTTTGAATTCCGTTGGCAGCAGATCTGTGAATTCGTTGACGCCCATCTCGAATGTTTCTTCTCCAGCGGCATATCGTTCATTGTGTCTATCAATCACTTCCTTATTAGCCTTGAAGATCCTCCAACGCAGCTGTTCCTCACTCTCAGTTTCATATATTTTATTGTACGTGAGCTTGAAGTCCTCCCATTCCCCGGGTAAAGCCAGCGCAAATCCGACGAGACAAACAAAAGCTATAATTCCTTTCATTTTTAATTTTTAACTTAATTGAACTTGTCGAATTAATGCATATTCTATTGGGCTTTATATACTTTTTTCGATGTGAAAGTCTAACCACATTGAATCAAGCTAAAAATGCGGGCTATTTAATTTTAACATTATTTAGAAAAGTACGTAATTAATTGTTAGGTACAGTAATAGTTCTTAGAATATTTAAAAATAAAAAGCAAAATCAATAACACTAATATTGCTCTCTTAAACTTTATCCAATCTTGAGTATATATAAGCGCATTTTGCTTCAACCTTTGCATCTTTCAGTTGTTGCACTGTACATCAATCTTATTTTGGCGGCAGATCTTCAATTCCAGCCGACAACAGTTCAAGTGCACACATACATTAGAATAGCTGATGAAATGTTATAAAATTGGGTAGCTCAGCTGCTTTAAGCAACTTGTTAATGAAACCGACATTACAAAAGTCCAAGACAAATTAAATTGGCTCAAAGGTTCGGCTCCAGATTCGGTTTGCTGCGCAAATTTGTCGAGGAATATTTTAGCTTAAATGTCCATAAGTCCACTCTCCAGATGCGTCTCAAAACTCGTCTCAAAAACTCAAAATGTGTTCCACTTGATCCCACTCCGATTCGTCAATGTAGACAATAATGAGTGTCTCGTTTTGCTCCCCTTCATTCATGTTCCCTATGAGATATTTTAGAGTAGCTCGCAGATAGGATTGCGTCTTCCGTCGAACTGTGTCGAAGAGTGCCATTGACGCGATAGGCGAGAGAGAATTCCCCGTTTTGATCAGTTTTCATACCTAGTTTTTCAGGATCAAATGCATCTTGGGGCTTTTGCGACCCGAAAAAACACTCGGCCAGGTATTTCAACGGCAACATTAACTACAATGTCACAATTAGCAATTAGCAGCAAAGAGAGGATTTCAAAATTTTAAAACACACTTCATACTTAAATTACCATAGGTCTCAGCGAACCGTGAAATTTAAAAGTCTGTTTTATCATTTAGCAGCACAGCTCGAACACTTCTAAAATAAATTTTTATCTTAGCTGAATATCAGAGATCATCGCTGATTTTAACACTACTAATAGTTTTTTCAAAACAGTTCATTTTAATTGATATACTTAATAAATTAGTCACACATTTAGGCATTTAATTTGTCATATAGACAATCCAATCATACTTATTTCTACTCATTTCAACTTACTTATTACATTACCTATTTTTAAATCGCTTGCAAATTTTTTTTTATCTTGAGAAACAAATGGAGTTCCCTCATTTCTCATTTCTCATTTGTCATATGATGATATTAATTCATTATTGAATTATCAAGTGTCATTTGATAATAGAGCGACAGTTTCGTTTTTGTACTAATGCTCCAAAAATAAAAGATTGTAGAATTGTTGAATGTTGTTATAGTATTTAAAAGGCAGTTATGTTTAGTTAGTCGATAGTCGCTTTCAGTTAGTCGTTGTCACTTCCCGGATTGGGTGTATTTCGGAACATTTTCAATATGAGAAATATGAGTGCGTAAATATAATAAAAAATAATTTTATCAATCATATGAGTGTAAACAATAATATTGTCTTTATAATTTCAATGGCAGATCATCAGTAATGTTATGAAAAATTGGAGTTTAAAGTGAAAGTGTGAAGAATTAAATATCGTTTTATTTTTTTTTAAAAAGGATGTTTGAATTTTGAAAAAATGTTTTGTTTAATTGAAATGTTCCAAACGTTTTAGAAATTCTTAAACAATTCGTATTTATTTAATTATAATACCAAAGTGTTATTATTTCAAGACAGTTATGTGAAAATAGTTTGTGAAGTTAAATTAAAGATCTTATTTAAAATTTAACATATTTCGCAGATTCGACAACGTGGCACACTCTTTTGCTAACCATAATCGGATTACTCGTATCACCAACTGTGGCATCCACTTTTGATCCGGAACTGATTTGCACTCTGGTCGTAAACGGCACCAAGATAAACGATCCCCGGGCCTGCAACAGTTGGATACAGTGCATCGATGAGCAGCCTGTGAATGGAACCTGTGCCGACGGACTCTTCTACGACAGGAACAGTGAGGAGTGCCTGGCATCCAAGGATGTCGTGTGCGTCTCAAGCGATCCATGTGCTCAAATGCCAAATGGTTTCACCGCCGATCCGTACACCTGCAATGGATACTTCTATTGCAAGAATGGAACGGGCACTCGAGGGGAGTGCAATGCCGGATTGAACTACAATCCTGGAACGGAGGCATGCATCCGTGATTATCCCTGCAATTTCAAAATGAGTCCCGATAGCTACTGCAATATTTTGCCGGATGGAGTCTTCATCAAGGATCCCTGGAATTGCAATGGCTGGCAAATGTGCTGGCAGGGCGAGATCGTCAATGGAACCTGTCCCGATAGTTTCCTGTTCAGTGCGAGTCTCGGCAAATGCGATTATCCGCAGTACGTGGAGTGCGCCATCACGGAGCCGCCGCCTCACACAGCTGAGCCGAATCTCTGTCCCAAGGCGGGCAGCTTTGTGTCTGACGATCGCACGTGCAACGGATATTCTATTGCCGGAATAACACCGCAGGCATTATGGTTCTGCAGCACGGCGTCTGTCCCGACGGTCGCTTCTTCAGTGCCGATAACGACGGCGCCTGTGTGCCACGAACTGACGTGCGTTGCGACTACAATCGCTGCGTCAACATGGGCAACTCGACGATCCAGCTGGCCAATCTGTCGGATGACGGATGCACGGGATTCGCCATTTGTCAAGGCGGCACCACAATTGCCGAGTCGGAGTGCCCAAATGGCGAGTATTTCGATGAACTGACTCAACTCTGCACCACGCAGGTCATATCGTTCAAAGCCTGCGCCCTATCAACGGAATCAACGGAATCAACGGAGGCTACGACAGAAACGATGATCGATGAGGAAGTAACCAGCACCACCACAGCCATATGAGCCAGAAGTGAACATTGGAAGAGAAGTGCGTAAAATGATTGAGTAAAGAGCAACTTTTGTAATAATAATTTCATAAGTATAAAAGGTCATTAAATTATTGCATTTTTAATAAATAATCAAGAGGTAATAGTTCAATTTATCTAAAGAATTCAAAATATTGTTTCCATGGGAACAATCATAATGCAGTGCACTGACTTCAGTACTGCAAACTGCTAATAACATAGATGGCGCTTTATGTAGCCAGAAAAGAAGGTGCACATGTAAAATATAAAAACATAGTATACAAATGATTCTTACATGTTAAATGCAACTAATAAAACATAATCTAAGCTCATAGATATAATACAAATATAAAAGATATTAATTTGTTGAGAAGCAAGCTTTAATAACTCATTAATGGCAATTGTTTTGCTCTGAGAGTTTGTAGTAATTTCAAGAAGATTTAATAAGTAGTTCAATTAACTTATGAGTTCAAAAACTGTTCCCACGGGAACAGTCATAATGCAGTGTAGAAGTGTCCGACCTGCTTTGCCAAGCAGTGCACTGCTTAAGCAGTTGACTTCAGTACTGCCAAGTGCTAATAGATGGCGCAATATGTTGCCATAAAGTAAGATAAAAAATGTTTTTTTTATTGGCTTGAACAATAGTTTAACTGGTCTAGAATTTGTAGCTTAAGTTTCAAAACGAAATTCCAATTGGTTCCGATTGGTATGGGCACAAACGTAACAACCGCTCCATACAGTTCCCATGCGCGCGATTCTTTTCAAATGCGTTTTTCTCGAAACACGTTCATGGAACGCGACACGCAGTAGAACTCGAACAGTTTTCAATATTTTTTTTTAACTTTTGGCAACTTCTGAACGATGCCAATATGCAGTGAACCACGTACGTAACTTTCAATATATTAATTTGGCGAGTTTTAATCAGCATATATATTTTTTTTTTTTTTTAAATTTTTGCTAAAAATGATTATTTTTAAAATTCCGTACGCCATTCACATGCTATATTCATGTAGATTAAGAGAATTTTTTCCTTCAAACACGGTCTAGGAGGCTGGCTATAGCGGTGCCATTTTGTTTTTTTTTATAAGAATTTTTGTTTGTATAATTGAATATATACTTAAATCATACCCAACTTTCGTTCGCTTATTCACATTCCTTCTGGGGTAAAAAATTCGCGAAAAAGCGGTCGAAAAAAGTGGTGTTACCCCTTTGTGTAAAAAGCAAACTCTATGTGTAACATCTGTTATCGATTTGTCGATTTGATACACCAGCTTTAATAACGCATTAATGGCAACCTTTCTGCTCTGTTTTCGAGACTTTGTTATGTGTAATTTTAAATTTGATGGCAGTTAAGCAACTCAAAGCGTGTCGGCCTAGTAGAAATATGCGAGTTTCAGTTAATCATCAACTAATCCTCGTGCGCATTCAGATCTATTTGATCAGTGTTATCAGCATCACTGTCATCAGCATCATCATCAATGTCGATATCGCCTGCATCTAGATCCAAATCGTCGACCTCAAAGTTATATTCGTCATCATCAACATCAACATCTTCGCTTGTTATGAGATCCATATCCGGATCCATATCGCTATCATTATCAGCACGCTCATCATTTAAACGATTCAGTGTCGACTCTAGCTTATTGGCCCGGTCCAGCAGCAAGCTCAAGCGTTTGTCAATATCGCCGAACACATCGGGTCCCGACTTCGAGGTTGTTGCAATTCCCACATCTCCAATTAGCTCTGGTTTCTGCGCTTCCTTCGTGGGCAAAGACATGTTTAGAATTATGAAAATATAATTTATTTAAAGTCTGAGGAACTTGTAAAATATATTTTACGACAACGTCAAATGGTTCAAGTTGTGGCAGTTGGCTAAAACAGTTTTTAACCTAGGCCTACTCAGTTTTTGCCATGGAGAGCAACTCCGTCATGCAATGGCAACAACAACAACGACATCTGTTGAGCAGCACCCGAGAGAATTCTCTCAGACGAGGCGAATCTCTGGGAAACGATCGACGCATTGGCGGCATTTTCAGTGAGCGCGCGAGCGGCAAACGGTAAACAACAACAGCTGCTGCCAACGAAACACAAACAATAAAACAAGTGAAAAATAAGGTAAAATTGACAAAACTTTGGAAGTTGTCGACACAGTGCAACATCAACAGCAGCCACAAAAACGTAAAAAACAGAGAGAGATACAAACCGAATGTATCTGACGGATGCGCGAATCTTCAGTTGCGACAAATTCATTAATTACGCAAGTGAGTTGAGTGAAAAGTGCAGTCATTGAATTGATTAATGTCGTCGTCGTCGTCTAAGTAATTGCTGGTAGAGAAAACAATTGATAATTGTTATCAGTGATATTATCTATCTGAAGTTTCTTCACTTTGGAAATTGTGAATCACACTCTATTCAAATAGGAAAAGTAAACAGAGAAATATAAGTGTTTGTTCTAGTGTCTCTGAAACAGGCCAATCACTGGGCCAAGTTAACGTTTTGACTTTTCAAGTTGTCTTTGCTTCATCTTCATCTTTATTAACTTTAGTTCATCTTGCATCTCTCTCTCTCTCTGTCTCTCCCACGAGTGTGTGTGTGTGTGTGTATTTACAGCTGTTCGAAGAAGAAACCAGTTTTCCCACTGCTTGTTTAGATATATTTCTAACGTTATTCGTGCTTTTTTTTGGGCGCACACAGCGTAGCTAAAAAGTCAAATGTTAATATGGCTATATTAGTACATATGTGTGTGTATGTATGTATACAAAGTATATATGTATTTGGCAACTTGCAACATGTGCTCTTTTTCGTGCTCAACGAAACTGAAAGTGTGCGAAGTTTTGTTTTGAGCTCAGGAAGCTAAAGATATAAATCATAAAAATAAAAATAAAAACATGCAAATATTATAGAGCTTATATATTGGTAGTTAATAAAATTCTCAAATAAAATAATATATATTAAATACATTGAGCGGGAAGCTAAAGCTATAAATTGTTAATATATAAATAAAATTAAGAATATTAGCTTGCCACAAATTATAAGAGCTTAAATATTAAATTTTTATTTAATAATTTTAGCATAAATAGGGAATCAATATTAAATAAATTCAAGCCACAAGCAGTTCAAGTAAGCAGTTTTAAAGTAACAAGCAGTGCACCGTGCTCCACACAAGCAGTGCAATGCTTGGCGGTTATTTTAGTGTGAACAAGTTATTGCTTTTGAAAGTTAAATAAGAATTCTAGACTTTAATTAAATTGAATTATGTTTAAAGTAAATGCTGAGTGAAATGAAGTAAGGAACTCATTGGTTAAGCCTACTTTAGTGTTAACTTTATTCAGTTGTTTTGTGTTTTTGCTTTCTTCTCTCATAAGAGAGTACAAAAATGTGCATAGAGATAATACTACAACTAGAGAACTACAAACTAAAAGCTGAACGCAGAGAATGCAGCTTGGGCATATTAGTAATCCTCGTCGCAGAAACAGCCATCCCTCGAGTTCTCCGTAATCCAGTCGAGATATTTGGTCACTCTGGTATAGACACCGGGATAATTGGGTCGCGCACATCCATTGCCCCAGGAGACGATGCCGATTTGCTCGAAGCGTTTGTCGTCGGGACGCAGACGGACGAGGGGGCCACCGGAGTCGCCCTGACAGCTGTCACGGCCACCGACACCGGGATAGCCGGAGCACATCATGTTCTTGGTGATCATTTTCTGCGTGTAGTTCGTCTGGGCCACGCACTCGTCGTTGTCGAGCACCGGCACCTCGACCTCCTGCAACAGGCACGACGGCTTGCCATCCTCCTTGAGGGTGCCCCAGCCGGTGGCAATGGCGCGTGTGCCCACAAACAGATCGTTGCGCTGCTCCACGCGGGGCAGGCAAATGGGTCGGATGAAGCTGGTGATCGGCACGCGATCATTGAGACGCAGCAGGGCAATGTCGTTGTCAAAGTTGGAGAAGCTGAACTTCTGGCTGAAGGCGCGCAGCACAAAGCGCGTCTCGGGACGCTCCTTGTCGTTGCAGCGATCGTGCTCGCCGAAGGTCACCTTGATCATGAACCACATGAAGCCCTTGACGCAATGCGCCGCCGTCAGCACGTAGCGATCGTTGATCAGCGTCCCGCCGCAATAAAAGCGATTGAAGTAGCTCAGTCTGGCCATCCAGGGATACTCGCTGACGCCAGTCGTGGTGCCCCCCACGATTCTCGACTCATCGTTGCGCTCCCCACATCTGCAAAAACAATTGTGGGATGAGTAAGTGCATCTTGTGTAAACAAATAATTGATAATCATCCACTTCACCTGGCATGAAAAGCAACTCTCGACCAGTTTCATATGAAAACTCATTTTCAAAACAAAATCTTACAGTTCATTTAAGCTAACGATAACCAAATAAGAGCATGCAGAAAATAAGTTATAAATTATACCTGTTAAATTTCGATTAGAATTGATAATCAAAAAGATTATTTTTGGAAATAATCGTAGTGAATATATAATTCACTGTTGAAAAATTTGTAATTAATTAATGATTACGATTAAAAAAAATCAGAAATTATTACAATTATTCAAAAATAATCAGAAAAAATCAAAAATAATCTTTTTGAGTATTCGGATTATTTTTGATTTTTTTGATTATTTCTGATTATTTTGACTATTTAGTAAAAGTCAAATTATTTTAAATTTTTTCAAATAAAGTAGCGAAAATAATCAGAAATAATCAGAAAAATATCAAAAATAATCCGAATACTAAAAAAGATTATCGGGGGTCCACAGAAATCGCTTTCGCTTGAATTTCACTCAAATTTGTTTGAAATTTAAGTGAAATTCATGCAAAAGCAATTTCTGTGGCATCCCCGTATATTTGATTTTTTCTGTATTTCTGTATTTTTGATTTTTTGTAATCGTAATCATTAAATAATTGGGCAAAACCGAAAATAATCGTAATTTAATCATTAGTTCGACTTTTAAACAAAAATAATCTAATTACTAATGATTATGTTTACTAATCATTATTTAACAGGTATGGGTATAATGTCTTTTTACGAGAAGCATGTATTTAGAATATATATGATTTTACAGTTAAGCAATAAAAGGAGCTTTGAAACTCTATTAAAGCTTTTGTACTGCTAATATTTATTGTTTTGTTAAGACTTTTTAAGAACCAAAGCTCTTTAAAAGCTCTTTAAGCATTTATGTTTCATAAAATGGTTATCGATTTAATTGACTTAAACTTAAAAAGCTATAAATACTTTGTTGCTGTTAAATTAGATTGAAAGTACATTAAAGCTTTGCATTGAAGATTTTTCAATTGTCTAAGTGACTAAATTATAAAAATAGCTGCAAGCTGACTTTGAAAGTACATTGAAGCTTATCTTGCATTGTTTTTATCAACAAAAGCCAAAAGATTTAGAAATTATCCAAGTTACTACAAATCAAACACCCGTTAAATTAGATATAAAAGCAGCCTAAAGCTTTTGTTCTGCATTATTTTGATTTTCTGCAGTTTTCTAAAAACAGTATCAAAATAAACATTAAAGTTGTTTTTTTCTGGTTGTTTCATTGTTCTGGCTGTCTAAAGCTTTAAGCTTAATCAGATGTCTAAGATTTCAATACAATTTTATTAATGTGGAGTTTATTAACAGTCAATGAAAAACTGCGTGGATTGGTTAGAGTTCAATAACCTAAAAGAGATTAACAATCCTCATTAATATTGTCACAAAGAAAGTGACAAAGTGCTTTATGAGCTTGACTAAACGCTTTGCAGATTTTCCATGGATATGTCGTTACATTAAACTGGTTTTTAATTGCCAAAAAATATACAAAGCAGATGCATTCAACAATATTTCAGAAAGAGAGAGAGAGAAATTGAGTGAGAGGGAGGGGGATAGGGAAAGCCGGTTTGCCAAATGGAAACACTAAAAGTTCTTTTCTGTATCGATGTTTAATATATTATATATTTCTTTCGGTTTGATTTTTGTTGCTGTTGCTGTTGTTGTTTTTGTTTAATCAAGTCATTGCCCCAAAATGGTGGACAAGACAAAGACACGCAGAGAAATAAATAAATAAATAAATGTATGCGACCCAATTCAGAGAATGTCGCGTTCCCCTGGCAGACGCATGACGCATTGGGCCCAGCTCCAAACTACACCTTATAAGTGCGAGTATACCCCATATAAAAGCCTCATGTGGGCAGAATTCAGATACAGATACAAATACAAATATTTACATATAGACATATGTATATAAACGTTACAGAGAGAGATGCAGATACACTGAATGTTATCAAATCATATGCAAATTAGTTTTAATTCATTTAAAATGCAAAAAAAAAGTAAAAATAAATAGCATAAAATGCAAAAAGCAATAAATAAAACAAGCTTTAGGCTTTTTAAAACCTAAAATTATAAAAAATGGTTTTAGGCTGAGCTCTTAAGCGCTCTGTAACTCAAATGTATCTACAAAATGCGTTTAATTTAAATTTTAAATTATTAAACTAAATTTTTCTTTATAATTTAAAGTAATATTGAAAATACAAAAATTGGTGGAAGAATTGAGTTGAGAAATGTTAAGAAATCATATAATTAAAAAATTTGTTTTCCCAATTTCAGTAAGTTGGTCTAATTTAAAATTTTATTGGAAGAATTTTAAATTTTGAGATTATTAATTTAACATGAAACTCACATCAACATTTTAAAGATAGCTGTTTAGTTTTGTGAGTTTACTTGGAATGCGCTCCAAAGAGAAAACAACAAAATAGAAAAAGTGAAAATGGGCAGTAGAAGAAGAAGAAAAGCCCTGACCTAACCCAATTCGTGCAATGAAATCCTCTTGTGATCAACGCATCGATTCATCAAAATTCCAAAGCAACAAATGCCGACAAAGGCATTCTTGACCAAAACTGAGACTGAAGTTGAAGCTGAAATGGATATGGATGTGGATATGGATGTGGATGCTTAGGGAAACAGTTTTGCTGTGTCGCTTGTCCCACAGGGCCTTAACAATTCCCCATGGGCAGTTCAAAGCAATGTCAATGGGCAACGCAATGCAATTTGTAGAAGGCATCTGAGGAATGCTTTTCAAATGCGCATCTTAAGATTGCACACAACTGACTCTGACTCTGACTCTGAGAACTGCGACTGAGTAGCCAGACCTAAAGCTGATCAGTGTGTCGGATTCTTCTGTCAAGGGAAAAAGGTACTTTAACCAGGTGTATGAAGCTGAGATAGTTGTGAAAGCCTTGAAGGCGAAAAGCAGTAAATTAAACATGAGAAGCAAATTAATGAATGTATTTGGAAAACATTTGGGAGCTTTTTAGTAAATGTTTAGAATTATAAAGTTGACAGATATTAATTTAGTTAAATTTGAAAAGAATATGGAAATGAGAATGCAGTCAAAAGCTCGTTTTGATTTTCTATAATTTCTTTCCTTCTTCAATAACTGTAACAAGTTCTTGATTGCATCTTCCTGTTGACAATTGGCAATTCTGAGAATAGACCAAAACGTTTGTTGAGCAAATTGATCTCACACATCACGCACAAATCTATCTGTATCTGTCTGTATCTTTAACTGTAATGTGTTTGATTTGTTTGACATCACAAATAAACACCCAATGATTTGTTGTTGTTGTTGTGGATAACTTGGCTAACTGGAAATTGAGTGTCATGGCCATGACAGCTTTTTTGTATACATTCTCTCACCCCTCCCCTGTTTCTCCCACCTCTGCCCGCTCTCTCTCCTCTTCTCTCCACCCTCTTAAACGTTGTCGTTGTCTCACCTGCAAGAACATGTCGTTGTTTGGTCTTGAGCCGGCGGCGAATTATTGCGATTAAAGACGCCAAACCAATTCTTGATCGGATTTTGCCGGAATACAGGTTTATTGGCTGTGACATCGGCGGCACTCGAGTTGCCACCCGAAGCTCCACTTCCAGTTCCAAGTCCAAGTCCAGCTCCCAGGCCAAGACGCAGCTTCTTGGGCTGATGTTGTTGGTTGCCATAAGCCTGATATTTGCCAGGTATGGAGGATGTTGTTCTTGTTGCTCTTGTTGCTGTTGTTGTTGTTGTTGTTGTTGAGGCGGCGACAATGCAGGAAATGATGGCCAACACTAATGGCCAATGATGTAAGTGGAGCAGCAACATCTTCTACTGGTTTGTCGCTACAAAACTTGTTGTTGTTGTTGTTGTTGCTGTTCTTAACTTTATGCAATTTTGTGCAATGATAAGTTAATGAGCAGTGGGAAACACGTTAACTAAATGCGTTTAGCGCGTACCGTTAAGAATTTCCTGTGATATTTTCTTTTCAGCGTTTTCGTCAATTCCCCGTTCGTTCAGCATTAATTATGTTAATCACATGCATCGATTTCGTTTTGAATGAGCTATTTTTTATGATTCTTTTTTTTACTCTTTTTTTTATTGTACTTTTCTCACTCGCTTAGCACATAATTCAAACTGTCAACAAGTCGCGCCCAGGCATCGACAGATTTTCGTTTCTTTCTTTTGTCTCTTTTTTTTAGTTGTTGTTGTCTTTCCCTTCGTCAGCTCTTTCTTTTGTATGTTTTTGTCTCGCTTTTTTTTTATTCGACCGCACACGCGAAAGTCTGCAAACCGACTGATACCAACAACCAACAAACGGGCCGACGACGATCTTCTGGCCAACACAAAGTTGCGCATGCGCCTCCACTGCGCTGCCAACAGCGACGTCAACTGCGGCAGCGGCAGCGACAAAACGTCAACGTCAGCGTCAACGTCATCGTCGCTTGACTGGCAAACAACAGAGACGAAGTCGCAGTTTTGTTGTTGGCCCGTTGCGTTCTCAATATGCTAATGTGACAGTTTGCCATGCGGCGGTTCCTCTTCCAACTGAGAATACCCCTCTTTATCTTTCTCCCTTCTCTCTCTCTCTCTCTCTCTCTCTATCTGTCGTTCTCTCTGTCAACAGCCCTCAGCGTTTGTTTATTATGCTTGAAACGTCAATACACCGTGAGAATTTAAATGATGGTTAAATATGTCTATAGATTTTGATGATAACCTGTTCAATGGGCATTTCCTGAGGCGTCTTCTTCTTCTTCTTGTTCGCAGTATCTGCATATTAAGAATAATGTAAATTATTTGAGGAAGCCGCTTGTTATGTTCTTGTTGTTCTTATTGTTGTTGTTGGCAGATGGTAAATGACAAAAGCGGGAACTTCCATAGATTGAATCGTTTTAAATTGATTTGTCCACTGAGGAAATCAATTACTATAAACAAATATAAATAAAAACTAAACGAATCAAAATAAAAGTTACAAAATAATTTTAATAAGTATATTAGTATTTAAATCAGATTATTATTATCAGATTAACAGTAACTTTTCATTATAATAATGTACAAAATTTCATACCGGAAAAAATAGATAAATTAATTATATCTTATTTTGGGAATTTTATAAATATTTTTTATTGAATATTTATAGAAATTATGATTATATGTATTTTATTTATTTATATAATTTAATGTGTTAGAGTTTTTTAAATATTTTAATTTTTTTATTTGTATGTATCGCTTTCAATTATTAGTTTTTAAAAAATTTCAAATTATTTCCAAATTTTAATTTATAATTTAAAGAAAAATTTCGGATTATTTACAGCAGAAATATACAATTCTTGCAGTGTAAAATCAACTAAATTATCAAATCTTATAAACAGACCCAACAAAAAATTTACTTTAAATAATAATTAAAGTAAGCATGTTATTATATAGATAAGCATATAATACAATACGATAATACAATACAAGTATAATACTAAATAGTTAAAAATTAATAGGACCACATAGTTGGTCAGTTATGTGAATTTAACCGCTGTCATCACAACAATGACACGCCTTTATGAACTCGTTAACCTTTGTCACCATGCCGCAAATACTTGTACTCGTACTCATACTCGTACTCTACTCGTACTCGATACTCTGTATAAGGGCCAAGTTGTGTGGTAGGTTGGTACTCGCGTTTTACTCCTCATTTGTGGCTTTTATGTTTTCCGACACTTTTCACTTGCACGCCAAAGGCCCAAAGGCACAAAAGAGACATACGACAAGAGACTGAAAAACAAACAGAGAAAAATTTTCGCATTTTCATGTTCATTCGCCGTTGCATTTATTTTCCATCTGTATTATTTTCTTTTTTTTTAAGACATGAATTAACAAAATTTTGAACGGGATAATTTAACTTTTCACTGTCATTCGATGCAACCAAATTGCCCAGGGGGAAAAGAGGGCTTAAAGGGTGACAGCTGTGATACCAAATAAAAATCAACATTTAAGGTTGCAGATACAGTTTATTGGACATTATAGCCAGGTCTTTAGTGGAGCCTTTCCAATGAGAATTAATATGCGTTGGGATTACAAAAGAAAAGTCTGTCGCAATTACGTGTCAAATTAAGTAATTTTCCAAGTATGCACAATGAAAGTGACAAAACAAACAAACAGTTGTGTGTGGCAAGAGTATTGTTAAAATGAACTCAACTGTTAAGTAATAATAGATACATAATGATATAGGCTTAAAAAAATTATAATTGCATGGTAGAATTTCCACTTAAATTTGAAATCTAATTAATATGTATTAGTATTTGAAAGTTCTTGATAAATAAACCTTACTTTGAAGATCAGATACTTTAAGGTGTCATTATATTAGTTAAATTACATATCATGATTTATATTGACATACATACAGTGGCTCACAGCTTATTTCAACCAGCACAAAAAGCTTCTTTAATAAAAAGCTTCAATTACACCTAAATAAAATACAAACCTAATCAAAAGTATTTACAAAATACTAAAGTTATATCAACTCATAATTTGAAAATATTGAAAATATTCGAAAACTTTTGCGTTTTTGTAAAAATTAACTGTTTCAACTTTTATCCTCGACTTTTTAAAAAAAAATTTTGGGACGCAAAAAAATTCTAAAACAATTCTAATAGTGTCTGCAAAAAAAAAAACTTCAAAAATCTCTTCGGTAGAATTTTTTTTGATTTTTTGAAAATTGCTAAAAATTAATATTTTAGCCACTTTTTCCTCCATTTCATACAAAAGGTAGCTTAAGGATTGATTTTCAAAAAACTATAAAAAAAATAGCGAAGAGATTTTTAAAAGAATTTAATAATTTTTTTGCAACAAAATAATTTTTGAAAAAAATTCGAATTTTTTACTGGGTACTAAAAGGGCTAAGGAAATTTTTGCATCATTCAAGCGGAATTTAAACGACCTAATAAATATAACATTATTAAATAAAATCTTTTTTTTTTAATCAAGAGCCACATGTTGATAAGGTGACTTTTTTCGCTGGCTATACTATAATGTTTTTTTGTATACAAATTTAAATACATTTATTCTACATTTATCAGGCATGCCACAGAAATCTCTTTCACTTGACTTTCCTACGTCAATTTCATTTCTCCGTGCCACAGTCCAATCACCTGAACAATTTTGAGTGAGATGAAATCATCGCTCAATTCACTGGCGTCTGATGCCATGAGAATAATGTCACATTTTTTGTCCGAATTTTTGAATTTAGAGTTGTCAAGTAACTTTTATTGTTTGTCGCGCCAATAACTTTTAAATTTTTTTAAGCTATACAATATCAATTATTATATAAATTGATTAAATTATATAAATTAAATAAGAATTAAAATGAAAATTTGATATTCTGCAATGATAAACTTTAAAAAGTTGCTAAACAAACCCTTGGGAAATTTAATCTGAGAAGGGGCCAACCCTAGCAGCCCAGTACGAAAAGGTTGATGAAAATGCTAAAAAACCTAAATCACACGAATTTCTGTGGCACGGAGAAATTTTCGAAGTGGAATTGTTTTTTTCTGAAATCGCTTTCACTAGTGATTTCTGTGGCATGCCTGTATAATTTGTATCTTGTAATTTGTATATTTTCTCTATATTGTTTTTATCACATCTTCATATCCATAACTGTATTTGGTGCCCAGCCTAGGCGCCTCAAGTCTGTTGCATGCTTTCGTCTTTGTCTATTGACTGACGCACTTACCACTTCCCAATGCCCATATAGCACTTACCAAGATACATTTGTATCTGAAGATCCATCTGCAGCTGCAGCTTGCCTATAAAGTCAAGAATGCATGTTAGAAATTTAAGAAAAACCGTTTGGCGCACCCAACAAATTTCCCTTATTAATGCAGCACATGCAAATTTGCGCCCACTTCTTTGTCAGATTGAACAGCGAACGCGAAGAGGAGGACAAACAGAGGAGAAAAGAAGCGAAGCGAGGAGAGAAGAGAAGCAGTTGGTAATTGTTAACTGTGCCAATTGGGAGACGCAGGAGTGCATAAAGCGAATCTCAACATGCAGTCGATGGCAACGGCATCCATTGCATAACTGAGAAGAGCCAAGAACCATTTATTTACCATTACCATTACCATGAGCGGAGGCGGAGGCGCCTTTCTGGAGTCAACGAGCGTGGCGGCACGACAGAAGACTGATAAGCAGCGTCGCAGTGCAGCGAGCAGCGCAGCGGCGGCAGTCCATGGCAGGGGAAGGGGACGCAGCAGCATTGGAAGTGTCAGCGCTGTGCTCTATAAATCATTTCGTGAGCGCTTCATGAGCAGCGCCCGAGGCGGCGCCAGGGGCAGCGGCAGCGGCAGTGGCAGCGACGCCGGCGGCAACTATCGTGTGCTGCGACAGCGCGATGCAGAGACTGGAATTATAGATAATGAATTGAGCTCGAATGAAAGTTCATCCGATGACGAGTTGAGTCAGCTGAGCAGCAGCAGCGTCGAGGATCTGTTTGCTAATGAAACGGAGCGCAGAAATTGGCGCCAAAAGAGACCAAAAGAACGCAGACCAAAGAGCAGGAGAAGAGGAGGAGCAGGACGAAAGGTAAGTGAACAGACTTTCCATTTCACTCTCACATGCAGTACATACAATACAATATATATGTAAATAGATCTCCACTTGTACTTAAGTATTCCAATCAGTTATCGGTTCATCAATTGCTACCGTTACGCGCGTGACATGTCGGAACATGTCGGCGTCTATACGTTCGTATACGTTATTTATTTATTACGCGAATTTGGCCCAAAGCGCACGAGCTTGGACTTAATTGCGGTCTTCGTACTTGCCGCTGATTTAATTCACTTTCGTTCGTTCATTGCCGCGGATAATTGGCATTAATATTTACCCATTGTTTTTATTAGATAATTGCCAAACAATTTATGCAAATGCATTTGGTCAATTTCAATTTAAAATATGGCACAGTTTACCCCGTCGTGTTTACGCTCTGTTTCAATTATATCAGTTTAGCAGATTTCACTTTAATTTACAATTAAGGGAATGGAGAGAGAATGAGAGAGGTAGAGAAAAAGGGAAAAAGGTATGTGAATTATAATCGTTTGTGCTAACTTTGATAGCGAAAAATGGGTTATTGTATCAGGTCAGTTTTTATGATAAGCGCAAACATTTGAAGCTCATTTTAATTTAAAACAGTAAATTTATCAATTTACTTTTATATTACTCACTATTTAGTTATATTTTTAGTTATTTAAGAAATTGGCGAATTTATTTATTATTATTTATATTATTTATTAAATTATAAGATTATAAAATTATTAATTTATAGGTAACTTCCATTTTATAACACTTATGCATTTTACAACAATTTTCCTTTGTAAATTATACGCATTTTTATTAGTTTTCTTCCGCATTTACTTTCACAACATTTTCGACTGCCCTCAGCCCACTGTGCCTTGCAAATTCTATCAGCTGTTGGCAAAGCTCTCAACTTGTTTACAAACAAATCTAGCAAAGTAAAAAGCTTCAGCACGTGGAACTCTTCAACAGCTGACAGCTCTCTCCAACTCAATTCACTCTCCCACTCTTACACTCTCCCACTCTCACACACTCTCTCGCTCTCTGGTTTACTGTGTCGCTCTTGAGCGCTTTTCGAAAGCTCCTACAGCGAGTCTCTGTTTACGACTATGTTGGCAATGGCCGTGGGCCATGGGCCATGTGGGCTGGCTGACTGACTGACTGGCTGGTTGGCTGTGGTCGCCAAACGTTTGGCTTAAATCTCGACCGAGTCTATGTTTTTTTTTTCAGGTCATTTCGTGCTCCAATGGGCTTTAAAATGTGCGCTCCTTAAAGTTGCGAACGTGCGACCGCGAGTTTTGATTATATTTTCCGTGTGCTTTGTTTGTCCTTTGGAGTTGTCGTTTATGGCTGATACTGCTGCTTGGTTAGTTTTATTTTTACATTCATTTATTCTACTGCTACTGCTACTGCTTCAGAGTTGTTGTTCTCTTCGCTGCTTTGCAACGCTTCACTGCACACGCTCAACTGTGCGGCAACGGCATTCATCCTGTACAGCTTTTTTTTATCCTACTCTCTGCTTTTGGTTTTTTGGCTGTACTTTCGTTGTTGCTCTGCTGCGGTTGTTGTGGGAATTATTTAACTAGTCGCATTTATTCCACACACACACACACACACACATACAAAGATGCTGGCAATTTCTGTGTGCTAGAGAGGGAGCGCAGTCGGCGCATTCTTTGTTATGTCGGAAGTAGTTCTCCTTTTGTCGCTGTGCGCTCAGTTTGCAAAATGTTAAAAATAAATGGCCAAAATTGTGCGCCATCGCGTCGCCGAAATTGCAATCAACAGACCCAGATCTGTATGACGGGAACTTGGCTACACTTCTGGATTCTATTTCTATTCCTTTCATTTCATTTCAGCCTGAGCCTATCGAATAACCCAGTTACGAGCTATTTGTACCTCAGCATCCACATTGTCCACATCATCCACAGTCTAAGTTCGCCTCCCACATGTGCTGTCTTCTCTTTCCTCTCTCTGCAAAATTTCAATGATTTATGCATGATACTTAATGCCTTCTTAATTACATTTTATGTAACCCGCCGCCGAAAAGTCGAAAAAAATACCAGTTGGAGCATTTTCAGCACACAAATCATATTCAAAGGAGCAGCCAAAAAAAAGAAAAAAGAAAAGAAAATAACAAAATACGCAAAATTTGTAGCAGCTGCGTTGATGGGCGGTAGATGGGAGGGAGATAGGGAATCATGGGCGCCACTTTCACTTGTACTTTCACTGCATGCCTCCATGTGGCATGCTACGTGCTGGGGATGTAACAAAAATACCGTTACTACCTCAGTATCTGCTTTTGGTACTCGCCTGGGGACATTCTGGGCGTGGGGGGGGAAGAAAGACGGCAACTGTCAACAAAACTTTACTCTCCCCTTCTCCCTCTTTTCGCCTGAAGGAACATTGCAGTTCATTGAAATGTGCGACCAGCTCAACACAATTACACATGTATTCATGCATCCAGCCCATTGTCTCATGTGCGTGTGTGTTTGTGTCAGCTGCGATTTCAAGGGAATCCCAGAGAAAAGCATCTGATATGTCACTGATAGCCCTAGTTGGATGTCGGAAACAAGGTTAAAGCTCAGCTACGTGATAGTTATTGAAAACAAACTGATGCTAACATGCTGCTGAAAATTTGTCTACTCGATAATCTCTCACGGGAAATGCATTAGAGTGGGAGAACTCGACTTCGACTCGAACGACTCAAGGCATATTCAAATTTTAGTGCACAAATGTAGAATAAAATAAACAATTAGAATAACTCTGGATACAAATTTCGGAAATTTATTACTATTTTCTTATTTAAAATATTTGTTTACATTTTTTTAATTTTAGCAAATTAATCAGATTTTTATGATTTAATATAATCAACATCGAAATTAAATGTGTGCCTATAAATAGCAGATTTTGGTCATTAGAAATTTCATATTATTTAAAAAATTTCAGATTATTTTCGTAACTTACCCGTAAATTTACTTCTAATTAATTTGAATATCTTACGAAAGAAGCACTATTTTTTCCAATCTAAACTGATTCTGCAAATAGAATAAAAATGCTTGGACTAAATGTAACATACATACATATGTATGTAAGATATTGAAAACAGACTTCACATAGGGAGTGGAGTTCTTAGTAATTTCGAGTCTTGCAGAAAGTTTCAACTGTCTAAACTTTAAACAGGATCATATTTACATGTCACCAACAGGACTATAACATGTAGGTATATATTTTAATTTCATGTCCATATAAAAGTTTCTCTAAAAAATTCACATACCAAAATATTTCAACTCTGTTGACAGCGACAAAGGTAGAATATCCTCACTCTGATGAGGGGACGTTATAAAGTGATTTGGGTTTTAGCCGAAAGTTTTTACAATTAGTTGTAGACTGGTGGACTAGCCAACTAGGACAGTGCACAGTGGAGACCCAATGACCCAGTGCATACTGTCAAGTGGTTGCCATTGAACCAAAACAGCGACCAAATGTTTTTGGTCGCATTTATTATGTTTATACCCTGTTTTGAAATGGGCAAGGGCTGGTGCATATTTGTACTAATAATGTTTTAAATAAGTGAATTAAAATCATAAGTTAATATGTAATTACTTAAGCATACACTAAATGTTTTCTTCTTATTATCAATATAAAACAATTTTGTGGACTGTAAGTCACGAGCTTCAATTGCGGATCGTGTTCCTTTTTCGAGAGCAACAGAGACATATCTACTGTCAGTGCACATCAGCTGCCCTCCTTTCTTGCTCTCTCAAAAACTCTGTAGCTTGATCAAAGTACTTATATCAAAGAGCAAAAAAAAGGACTAAGAATCATGCATGTATTGGCGTTTGAACAGCTTACACTGTGAGAGCTAGATTTACTGTCTCTGTTTTACGCACGCTGCCTAAGGTCAGCAGTCACCTGTTGCTCTCCTTGCATGCTCTCTCACGTGCTCACTCACTCTCCGCCTTGTGACGCACAAAGAGAGGCGATCTAAAGCATGCCTGTATTAGTTTGTTTTTAATGAGGAATTTGTTGCTATAAAGAAAGCATGAAGCTTCCACTCTACATTCGCTCTTCTATGAATAATTTTAATACTTAGCTTGCTTCAATTCCGACTACAGGGTATTTCTTGGCCAATACCGCTCTATTAAAGCCTCTTCTATTTTTTTTTGCACTGTGCCCGGCTCGTGTTAAACAAATTAAACACGTAACAGCCACGAGGAAGAAAAACATCAGCTACGAGTACAACAAAAACTATAACGAAATCCTTTACGTTTTTCAGTGAAACTGAAACTCAGTCCCTTTCTCTCTTCCCCCACACTTCATGATTCCCATGTATTGTATTCTAGGCTGGCAGATGGCAGTCAGCGGCATGTTGCTTACATTTAACACGCGGCCCATGTTTTCATGTCTCCGCACTTGGCCCAGTCAGTGCTTTTGGCCACAATTCAGAATTCAGTTGGGCTCTCAAATTAGCGTCCTTTTCAAATGGAGCGCGTGAAAAATGCAAATTTCTGCTTGGCCATGACCAAAGGAGGCCAAATCCCAATGAAGGTCAACAATAATTATACAATTTGCAAAAATTTACAAAACAATTGTTTTTGACATATTCTGCAATAATTCCTCTCTCACTCTCTTTTTCTTTTTGTTCTGAGTTCATTTTTCGACTAGTTGTCGGTTGGATGGTGAATTGGGAAAGGAAACGGGAGAGGAAGGGGGAGGGGATGGAAAAGCGGCCTGGCCTGTTTGTTGTGTAAAAGTTGTTCCGAATGGTACCAAGTTTTTAATTGAAATGCCCCAAAGGAGGGGACATACTTCTACTCGTACTCGTTCTCGTATTCGGCCAGTCCTTGACAGTGAATTATGCATTTGCATAAGGTCAAAGCGGTAGCAATAATTATGAAATTGTTGTGTCACGACCAACAATCAGTTTTCTCTTTAAAAGTATAAGTAAATTGCTGAACTGTGAAATATGAACTTAAAAGACAAATTATTAATTTAGTAAAACCAAAAATCTTAGTTAATTTAGAGCCATTCATTTAATAAAGTTCTAGAAAGGCTTTTTTTATATTTAATTGTTTTTGTTTATTTAATTGTTATTTAAGAATAATTAGCTAGACACGCATTTTCTTAAAATAATTCTACTGAAGTGCAGTCGAACTTTCCTAACTTGAATCACCATTATCCAAAGAAAAAGTTCGACTTAGGGAGGCTTCGACTTAGGGAATTATTTTTTTTAAGTCTTTTAAGAGAAACTACAATTTCATTCATTTGTAAATACATTTCAAATTGCAAACTTTTCTTGTTATTATCAAAAAAAACAGATTCCAGTTTGTTCAAGACCTGTCGATATTCTCAAAAATTGTTTTTCTTCGTTTTTTGCTGTAATCAGAAGAAGTTCCCAATTCAACTGACATCATTATTAGTTTTTTTATTTAATATAATTAAAACTGGTTTTGCTGAGATACCATATTTTTCAGCTACTTAAATTTTTTTGGCCCACTTTCAAATTCCTTAACTAATAAGCTTGAATATTTAATAATTTAAGTTAATAATTAATTAAATAATCTTGCGCTGATACGCTAACAAAGAAGTATATAAAGTACGTCTTTCCTGAACCTATTTCATCATCATATGTTAATGTACATCAATATTACACATCCAAACGAGGCGGTAACAAAAGCATAAAACAGAAACGAAAAAAAACTTCAAACTTTATAGGGGATATCCGCCAATATTTTTGTTCGAGTTATGGAGAAATTCGACTTATGGAAGTTCGAGTTACGGAAGCACAATTGTATGAAATGTGCTCAGTAAACGCTATTGCCACTCGATTTTGTTCGAGTTAGAGAAAATTCGAATTAGGGAGGTTCGACTTAGAGAAGTTTGACCGTATATCACAATTGACTTAAATTATTCTATTAACACAATAACACAAATACATAACACAAATATTAGAGTCTCTGAATACCCTATATGTATCTAATATCTCAGGCCATATTTATTGCTTTACTTTAAATAAAAATCAATTAAATATGAAACTAAGATATATTTCAATAGATTTTACCAGAGACTGCAAATGAGAGTTATGAATGCTAATTTCAGTTAAAAAAATCAATGTGAAGGAAACATGCTACAGTAAAATGGTAAACACCAAAATTCCTATTTCAGCCAGAACTATTGATATCAGCCAAAAACTTATATTTTCAATTTATAAAATATAAATCAAATTTAATTCTTATTTTTAATTTATATTTAAAAAGTCAAAAATAATCGTTAAAATTTATTTTTTTAAAAAAAGTTGTGAAATAACTCTTATTTCTGATTTTTTCAATAAAAATAAAAGTTAAGAGTTATTTTTGATTTTTATTTTAAAAGTTACAAATAAGAGTTATCCTGTGACTTTTATTATAAAAATTAAAAAATAAAAGTTAAGTTGAACATCTTTTGAACCAATTAGTGTATAACAAAAATTTAAATTTGTTCTTGATCTATGATTCGAGATCTTTCATATGATATATCAAATGTCCTTCAAGGACGAATTTAAAGGATCCAATTATTTTCTATTACTATTTTTCATTTTTTTTTCAATATTCTGTTGCAGTAATATATGTTATAATTATTGGTAAGAAAAATACCAACTGATACTTAAAATACTTAATACTACATCTTTCAAAATAATAATAGAAATATATATTTTTCAAATCCAAGGGTAATGAAATTGCATTGTTTTTTTTTATATATATTTTTAATTTATATAACAATGTTTAAGCTTATGTTTCGTTTAGTTTTAAAAACATAATTTGCTTTAAGGAAATCGGCGACAAATTGCATCGCAAGTCAGAAAGTATAAGCTTCAGTGCTGAAAATGCCCTGATAACTAGTATATTTTTGTATTTACCAATAATTATAACATATATTACTGCAACAGAATATTGAAAAAAAAATGCAAAATAGTAATAGAAAATAATTGGATCCTTCAAATTCGTCCTTGAAGGACATTTGATATATCATATGAAAGATCTCGAATCATAGATCAAGAACAAATTTAAATTTTTGTTATACACTAATTGGTTCAAAAGATTCAACTTCAACTTAACTTTTATTTGTAACTTTTAAAATAAAAATCAAAAATAACTCTTAACTTTTATTTTTATTGAAAAAATCAGAAATAAGAGTTATTTCTCAACTTTTATTAAAAAAATGAATTTTAACGATTATTTTTTACTTTTTAAATAAAAATTAAAAATAAGAGTTATTCCGTAACTTTAAAATAAAAATCTAAAAATAATTGTTATTTTGCAATTTTTATTTTAAAAGTTATAAAAGTTGCGGTTCCTGGATTTTACACTTAAATCTATCCATTTTTTAATTTCAAAATAAACAATTCGAATAAATGTCATCATCAAAAACTAGATTCTTTTTTTTTTTTATTAATTTTTGCCTAAGATTGTTCTTAAATATATTTTGCTTAAAATATTTTTGATGTAAGAGGCCTGTTTATTTTATCAGTGTAAGCGTAGCCTTTTGTCTCTAGAAGATTCGATGTCAGCCAGTCCGTAACCTCTTTTCTCCATTCCAAAAAACAATATCCGTTGCCTGGTCAACATAATAAACAAGCTTCAGCTGCTCCCGCTGTTTCCTTACCCTACTCAAAAGGAAAACACTGTAACTCAGTTGGCTGGCAAATCGATTTCTAGTTAACACAGCAAATCGGAAAAGATTCTTTGGGATAGAATCGTATTCTTGAAACAAACGTCGAGCTGAAAGCAATACGAGAACGGGTAGAAGTAAAATATATTTCTAGAAAGTGAATAAAGTTGAGTGAATAAAGAATGTCGATTTTTGACAATCCTGACCAGCTGCGACAGCTGCAGAATTTGCTGTACCCCAGTCAGAGGAGACAGGGTGGCGTCGAGTGCAGCAGCAGCAGCGAGGATGAGGATGAATCCCTGGTGGTTGCCAAGCACTGTAAGTAAATCTCTGGCAACTCGGTGATTGCCTCGTCTGTCAGCTCTTATCCACTTCACAATTCAGCACCTGGTAGCATAGGACCACAGGCAGCTGGTGACGCGACCACGTCGAGGGGCAAGAAGAAAAAGGTTAACACGGTGGCAACGCCATTGGTGGAACCGGACAAACCGCAGCCCACCACGCTCGAGGAATGGCAGGAGGCGCAGGAGCGCGAAGATGCGGATATTTTGGAGTCAAGAAAGTGCCCCGAATACACAATGACCTATCGCCAGGCCGTTGGCACCGAGGATGTTTTCCTGCAGGTTAGCCTCCTCTTCCCCCACCAAAATACCCCTTGAAAGGATACCTTAAGCTGTTCCCATTTTACATTTAGATGGGACAACGCACGGGCGCTTCGTCCAGCTGTGAAGATCTCATCCTTGAGATAGCCCTGCCCGACGAGCCAATGGCGGCCGATAAAATGACCCTAACTCTGCACGAAAAGGACCTGGATCTGGGCACAACACTCTACAGACTCAAGCTCCCCCTTCCGCATCCCGTCGACGTGGATCGATGTCACGCCAAGTACGATAGTGAACTGGGCAAACTGCGACTTACGCTCAGACTGCGCAGAGAGCTGGACTATGTCAATTTTTAAAAATCATAAATCAATACATCTTAATATCGTATTTTAATTATGTATTTTTATCAGAACAGCATACATACTAACAATACACATCATTTGGACGAAAATAATTAAATTCTCAGTGGAATTGCGCACTTTTCTTTGTTTTGTGTTTCATTCCCACTCATTCCTAACCTCAAAACTAGAGTAAATAAATTTATTACTGGTTCGAGTCTCTGACAAGTTTGTGGATTGTTTTGTGTGCTAGTTGAGCTTAGCTTATACAGCAACCATGCCCAAACGGAGATCACCAGTGTTGCCAACGCCTCTACACAAAAAAAAGGCCGGTTAAGCCCAAAAAAATGACAGAAAACGGACAGATTTTTTTTAAATTACAAAAAATCTGGACAAACTATGTTTTCTTATTAAATTATATAAAAATATTTAAAAAATAATATCATAGCTTTAAAAATTACTACAATATTGAAAGTATTAGTTCTTTATTAGCCAGTAAAAGATTTTCCACAGGAAATGCATAAATTTTTTTTTTAAATTTCAAAGATATTCGACGACCCGACGATCAGAACAACGATAAATAAAGGATAAATTAAAAAAGATATTTTTCTGGATAAGGGACGTTTTAAAATTTTTCCGGAAATCGCAGTTCCAAAACGGACAAATCTGTCCGCAAAAGGGTCAAATTGGCAATTCTGGAGATCACCGACATTTCGTAATAAGGATAAATGAATAATACCATAATGTTGAATACCATTCACTTAACTCGAATTGGCAATCAAGTCACACTCTTCAAATCCCTGCAGAGTATTAAATAGTTGCCCTTTGCTTTTATAAATTTACTGACCCACTTGAATTTAGAATCATCCTATAAATTCTTTCCAAAGGGAGCCCTTCATTCTTATAGCTCGACTAAGTTGTTGCCAAATTGCGCATACGCCGCATTGGCCTTCAGGTCAAACACAAATTACGCTCAAACGAAGCATAAAGTATGCCTTACGTACACATGGGGTGCATTAAATACAACTACAGGCCAAAGGACTTGCTGTCAAAAATCACTTAAGCTAAATATTTGTCAAAAGCAGACATAGAAAGAAAGTCAAATACAAAAATTTGCCATCATTCGAAATTACAGAAAAGTAAAAAAAAGTAAAAGAAAAAAAAGTAAAAAGAAAATCAAAAGCGGTCATTCTTTTCAACAGAATTTTTTGTTAAAGATTTGCTTGACTCGATGTCTAAGCCACGTGGGTTAGTAGGCGCAAAAGGACGAGGGACGAAGGAAAAGGGACTTCGGGCGACCTACTGTGACTGCGGTGACGACGTTTTGCCTCATTTACTTTCCACTGACGCGGGCACATTTCAATTTGTGAACGCCGGTCAGCGACAGCCAGCGACTGAGACATGATAAAGTGTCGCCCCAAAATAATATAAAGAAAAAAAGTTCACACAATTTGACAGGAAAATGTCATTCCCCCCTGCGGGCCAAGAATGATAAAGGCATAAGTTTCGGCCAAGAGCGAAAAAGAAGAAGACGAAGAAGAGGACACAGCGCGTGCCTCGCGTGGCGAGTAGTTTTGTGGATTTTTGGCTCATTTTAATCATTCGGTGGACGAAAACTTTTACTGCCGTTGATAATAATAAATCATCAGATGGCACGACATTCTCTGGACTTGGCCGAAAAACTTTAAATTCAATTTAATGGCCACAAAATGAGCTGGCAGCAGTTGGTCACTTGGCTAAATTGCTGATTATGCTGAGTGTGCAATTTGGTGAGTGGAAACTTAATCAAATATATTATGAATTTCATGCACGAATTGCCACAAGCAAAAACTATGCAGCAATTATTTAAATAGCACCTTTAACATTATCAATTTCGGTTTCCAACTAATCGACCATATTTGTTGTTTGTTAACTTTTGCTTTAAGCAATCAACACACACTCAAGGAGACAAAAATCAAAATCAAACTTGCCAAAATATCATCTGCATTATAAAAGAAGAAAAAAACAACAATGATATTTCGCCTGCCACATTTTTACATCTGTCCACAAACATGCGTTCAATGACATTTACCAGCAACAAACTTCACAAACTTGGCCAAAAAAAAAGAGAGAGACATACAGAAAAGGCACAAAAAACGTTTCTTTAGCAAAAGGCTGAAAAACAAACCAAAAAATAGCTGCGTTGACACTAGACTGAGAAAAGCAAACAAAAACCATAGCATAAAATGCTCGACAAAACTAAAACAGCTAAAGAATAGTGAAGTGCTGCACTTAAAGATACCCTAGCATACAAAAATGTTTTATTTTAATTCGATTTTTAATTTTAGAATTTTTTAAATTAAAACTTTCTCTGAGAAAATGCACTTAAAAAATCATTTAAAGATATTAAAATATGTTAATATTCAATTCAATATAAATTTAATTCTTATGATGATACATAAACTTTTTATCTTCTTTTACATTTTCAACTCATTAAAAAATTTTTATTATTCAATTTTAATTATTTAAATGAATAAAAGAAAAAATTATTAAATTTCAAATCTATATTTTTAATATACACCTTTCAAAATTTTTTTTAAAGAGTACTTATTTAGCCAGTTTTGAATATTTTTTCAATTTTCAACTCATTTCCACAAACGCATGCTAAATGATCATCATCATCATCATCGTCGTCGTTGTTGTCAACATCATCATGATGCTTCCATATAAACATGGCAAAAACTAAATACACAGTTGGGGGCGAAATCTGGCTTATTTGTCGAGCCACACCCTTTTTATCAACTCTTAGGAAACTTTCATCAACACCAATAGAAGATTCGCATGCAAATTCGCAATGTTTCCCATGTGCAATGGCAACTTTTCTGGTTTGTATAAATTTGCTTACTCCCAAAAAGTAAAAAAAGAAGAGATGATAAAAAGTTGCAATGCAAAACTTTGGATAATGTGTAAAAATTGTTTGTTTAGCGTGTTTTTCCGTTTTTGGGTGTGTGTGTACAATGCTTTAAATTGGAAAATATTTATGACTGATTAAAGGGTCAGGTTGGCCTTGGTTACCTTTTTGAGCTCACAACTTTTTGTTGTTCAACCGCATTTAATAAATAATAAGTCAGCCACACTTAAAAAATGTAATAAGCTGCACCACAACAACAACAACAAGGCTCAGCCCATGGCCAACAAAAGGTCCTGCGAATGTTGCCGTTAAGCCAGCGAGTTGTATTCGTATTTGTGTTGCTCGACTTTTATTCATTTCGTTTCAACGCTCCGACTCATAAGTGCCATCGTCCACTTAACCTGCAAACTGCCAAAATGGCGAACTGCTGTGAACAACTTCCAGTTGCTGAAGAGCAGGTGTGAACCGCAGAGCGGAATGGGACTGAGATGAAAGAGAGCGTGGGTCACAATGAAATCAGTTGGAAGCTCGTCAACTCAATTCGGGAATTTTGAAGAGTTGTTGTAACTAAGCTCAGATGCATAATAACTGAACTGGATGCCTTAAAGTAGCATCTATGTTTATTATTATGCAAAACTGTAACCAACTATTTTTAAAACGTTTCGATTGATTCGGATTTACTTTAAACATTGTTAAACTCCGTTGCTGTTAAGCTTAAGTGCGGAATTCTAAACAAATTCCACATCACATTTTGCGCATCACACTGCCCCAAAAAGTATGCAATAGAAAGTTAGTGAAATCATTGGATTGTGAAACTTCTAATAGAATAAATTCCACAAAATTCTTGCGATCCAAACTTAGCAATTCTATGCTGCCCCAAAAAGTATGCAATACAAGTGTTTTGTGAAACTGAATTAAAAGTGAAGCTGCACGCAATAAATTTGCTACTTACAAAAAAATCACTTTAATATTTCCCCTTTATTATTTGGGATTTTAAGTACAATTTTAATTATTTTATGTCAGCTTTTATTCCCATTTTCTCTTTTCCCATTTTCCTGAATCGTGTTGTTTTTTAATCTGTCTCTGATTCCAGCTAATTGTCACAGCCTTAATCTGCGAACAACTTAAATATTTCATTGTGTGTACAGAATGTTGTTCATAAAGTTTTTTCACCTTTATTTTATGTATTTTCGACGGTTTTCCGTTCCACATAAATCTGAAGCTTTTTAATTACCACAAAAAGTCATCTCGCTGTCAGCAGAATTAAAGTTAAATCATAAATAAATAAAAAGTTTAAGCTCTGCACAAGGATGAATTTAAAGAAGGAATAATAAATGTTTATTAAAGAACAGTTACAAGTTCTTTGTGTTATTAAAAGCTAAGTAAACAAATTAAATGGCTGGATACAAAGCATATTACACATACGCCATGTGTCGCGCAATGTACAATGTACAATAATAAAATCATTGTGGAATTTAATTAAGGCTCACATAGTCTATAAGCCAAGCTGGCAACATGGCCATTAGCACATTTTTCAAGTTTAATTCAATGTAAGATAAGGAAATTTTGTGAGCTGTGGATAAGAATAAGAACATGAGAGGTCTGTAGATAATTTCAGCGAACAAACTCTGGCACTGTGGCACTTAGACAGTCATATAAATTACAGAAGGGCACGAACGGCATACAACAGCTGGCTAAGACCAGAACGAATACCGAAATGCAGGCAACTTGGCCACAATGTTACACAGCAAGTGTTATCCTTACGATGTGTTGTGTTGTCAGAGAACACACGCCATGGGCCTGGGGGCCTTGGTTTGTACCTCAAGTACGTGGCAGCTGCTGGGCGAGATGTGTTCCCCTCTGTCCACCCTGCCCCATAATTAAGACAAATGTAAAAACTACTAAAAGACATGCCAAAAGTCACTTTCACTGGGCAAACAAAAGACGTACGAGCAACCAGGTGCTAGTTGCCAAGTTGCCAGGTTGCCAGTTGCCAGGCTGCCAGTTGCCGGGCTTACCTTCATCTCGTATGTTGTTATAAGGCAACGGCAACATAATTTCACTTTATTCGTTCTCCCGGCATTTTTGTGTGTCATTGTGATGATAATGTCACGTGTCAAAAGAGTCGCCCCAAAAACAATAGGAATAGTAATACAAAACAAGAAACTACTCTAGTCAAGACGACTAAGCTAATAGATACCCTGTAATAAATTAATAGAGTTTTAAATCTGCAAACATTATCCTATATTTATTTATTTCAATTTAAAAAAGAAAGTAATAATCTAACATTTTTGATGATTGATATTAACAAATAATTTATTGTATATCATTTTAATTATTAATGTTAAATTATATATGAGTGTTTACTTTTTTATTTATAAACTTTAAACGAAATGTTTTTCAGTCAACGTTAAATAAATAAATGTGCGAATACAGGGTATCACTTAGAGCAAATGTCAATGTTTCATCTTAAGTGGCCCTCGTCTGATTCTCGCATGACCTTTTCGCATTAATCTCAAGAAGATGGCGTTTTAATGCAGCCATGTGGGCGTGTTATGCTCGTTATAAGCCAAGTAGTTATTATGGTTATTTATTGTGTATGTTGGAACAACACAGCTGTTAAGGCCACATATCACATTGGCCAGCATTCATTTAGATCATCAATTAGAGCATCAGCCAATCGAATATGATGGACTTTTAATTGTGATTGACTGACTGACTGACTGACTGACTGACTGACTGAGGAGTCGAAATGAAGAAAAGCAAAAGTACTTCTGAATATTTAAATACAAAGTCTTTGAACAGCTTACAAAATAGGCTAAAAGTCTTTTAAAGGCTAAATCAGAGCCATTTTTGTCTGTAAAGTAAATAAATAAAAAAAATAAAAAAAAAGCTGATTATAAAATGAGCTTTTTATAGTGCTTGACTAAATATCAAATAAAGATTAAGACTTAAATTGAATAAATTGTCGAAGCTTTTGAATGCGACACATTTTCTTAATATTCATAAAATTCTTTTATTAATTTTTTTTTATATTCAAACAACCTTTTTTGCAATGTTTCATTTAATTTTAAGTAATAAAATCCGTTTTATGCCAAGCAAAGCCAATAAAATGGAGAGAGAGTATATAAATAGCTTAACAACGAGTTTGCAATGATTGTAAATGTCAAATACAATTTCAAATCCATTTGCTGCTATTATATTTATGTTTGAAGCTGCACACATACGAGTAATACCATAAAAACACATCAAATGCAATTTATTTGACCAGACAAAAAGCCATATTTATTCTATGCCTTTTTTTATGCATTCGAAATATTTCATTTGTGTCTGTCTGTCTGTCTATAGATATGTTTGCTGTTAAAGGAGCATCTCTTTTCAAAAGATTTATTGCTTTATTACGCTGAGAGGCACCACAATAGTACATATACATATATGTATGTATGTATAAGCCAATACTCGTATTCGTATTTGTATTAAGCATATGGCAAACAAGAATATTGAAACTGTTTCTTCATGAAGAGACGAATGGCAGTTGAATGTTGCATTTCCGCCTTTTGCTTTTGGCCTTTGTCTTCTGCTGCGTTGGCGCCTTTTGCCTTTTGCTTTTTACCATTTGCCATTGCGTTGCCAGCCACATGGCACCCACATAGCATCCACAGATCCCACTCCATCTCCTCACCGACATCGTTAACTTATAGAATTTGATTTCGTTTGCTTTATTCAACTGCGAAACCGTGGCGAGACTTGGGCTCTTCCATCCATCTTTCAACTCCCCCCGGATAGACCATTAAAGTGGAAACTTTTCAGAGATTTATTTACCAAGCGAACTCCAACTCCATCACCAACTTTGACTGCGAGTCGTTGACTCCGTTGGCGTTTAATTGATTTCACATTTACATTTTAATATTTTTCATACAAACTCATAACCAAAGTGAGCTCAAGTCAAGGATGGCTCTGCATTTTATTTCCCGTGGAGCAGTAAACACTTTTGAGAAACAAAAATTCATTCTTATCTAGATTTTTTTAGTCTCAACAACTGAAAAATTTAAGATTATTTAATTCTTATCATCACTAGAAAGTTTCTATATAATTTTAAGAAAATGTCTGAAGAAGTAATTGAGGCAATTGCAAGTGAAATCGAGACTGAGGAGGAGGATTCCTTCTGGGATGCATCGGACAATGAATCTTTGCTGACTAGCGAAAAAGCCGACGAACTGCAGACGACCAATGAGAATTCTGAGGTTGGTGAATTGGTCACCGATTCCACAGATATGCCACAATGTCTGGACAAGCTGAAGATCATTCACGAACGCGTGGCACGCATTATGAAACGTGTTGGATTTCTATCCGACAGTCTGAAAAAGGTGCATCAGGAGCTGAAGACTTATTCGATCGAGAAGGACGATGATGCTTTAAAATACACAAAATCCTGTGGCGACATTGGATCCACTCAAACTGATCCACTTGACAAGCCTGAACTAAACATGCTGGTGGAACGCATCGGGGACTCTGTCGCCTGTCAGACCATTGAGGACAATCCATTCGCAGATTAGGAAACCACAATCAACATTGTGGTTCAGTGGTTTACACTCGTAGTTGAATTTAACTTTCCCTTTAATTCCCTTTTTTGGGTTTTTTTATTTTATTTTTTTTTATTTAGGACAATATTTATAATATTTGTACGCTAATGTAAGCAAAAATTTCCAACTTTAGCGAAATTTTACCAAATTGACTGTGATACGATTCAAAAAATAGCCAATAAAATGTATCCTAGAAATTACTTAAAGTTGCTCAGGTTGGACCTACTTATTTTTAAAAAATTTACAAACACTTAAACGTTTCAAATGCGTTTTTCTCCCTTGCAAATGCTAATTCTTCTCAAACTATTAAGTTTCTTCAAACTTTATTAATAACTTTGCGCTTCCACTGGATTAATCTAAAGTGTGAGTTGGCCAACAATCGATTGATTCAACAAGTGTCAGAGCTGGCAAAAATAAATTTAAATTTCAAATACGAGTAATCGAGATTGTATAACCAAATTGATACGGCTTGAAATTAGTTCGTTTCTATTGCCTTTTGCTTTGCTGCTCGTTGAGAATAACTTTTCGAAGAAAATTGCCTTAGGCGATTATCAACAGCTGCAGTTTGTTATGGGCATTTTGTTTTGGAAACTTTTTGCCAAGGAACATGCCAACTAACCAACCGGCAAATAAGTCAAAATTGCTGCAAATTTGCTTTTGACTTTGCCACACAAATATCGCTTTGGGCCAAACAGATATATTTGTGTTGAAAGCCATATTGACGGCAGTTGAATAAATTCTATTGCATTCTGTTTGCGGCATTATCGAAAAATCTATGACAACGAATAGCATAACATAATTTCATAAACTGTTCATGCAATACAAACTATGAAATATGATATATTATTTCATCTCTTTTAATAAATTTATTTTTCACTTTATGCAAAAATGTCAAAAGCATTTTGTCAGCCAGCAAATCATAACAGCAACGACTGTGAAAATATGTTTATCAAAATTTTATGCAGTTGTTGTGGTTGTTTTTGTTGCTGTTGTTGTTGCTATCATTCCTGTTGCTGTTGCTGCTGTGCCGGCAACAGTTGCAGCTGCTGCTGCGTCAGTTTGTCAAGTTCTGTCAACTCGGTCGTGGCATGCAACGCGCTCTTCAGCTTCATATTATCCTCATTGTCCTTCAGCTTTTGATTACAAATTTTATATCCCTTGGGCAGAAGGCAAAAATGTTAAAGTTGGTAACTTTAGGAAGGAAAGGGAAAGATTTTAAAGTAGGTAACGTTTGAGAGAGAAAAAAATATATATTTGAATTGATTATAAAATGTTTACTAAATATATTTATTTTTTTTAAATTTTATGAGTCATATATTTTTTAAAACTGAATGTATTGCCAGGAAAAATATTGTTTATAATAAATATATTTCAAAATAATATAACTTAATAATAATATAATAAAAGAGAGGGGTCGATTAACTTTGTCACAAAAAAAAATATGCGTAACAGGCAGAAGGAGGCGTGGCAGACCCCATAAAGTATATATGTATATTCTGATCAGCATCAGCAGTATTGAGACCTAGATTTCACAGACTATAAGAGCTAGAAACTCCCAACTTGGTATGTAGGCTCGTCCATATTGCACGCAGATGGAGTTTGTTTTAGATTTCGGGTCGGACCACTATATCATATAGCTGCCATAGGAACGAACCGTCGAAAATCAAGTCTTAGTATGAAAAACTTTTTTGTTGTTTGAGATATCTGATCCAAACCGACAGAATATGCATATGGGATGGTTGCCTACATCCTGACTAAACTTGGTTGATATCGCACCACTATATCATATAGCTGCCATTGGAACGATTGATCGAAAATAAAGACTTTTATTTTTAACAGTGTTTGATTTTCCAGAGTAAGTACGGGGTCTCCGACAGTCGAGTTTGCTCAACTGTAGCACAAGTCGACAAGTTTTTATTTAGTAAAATGTTTATTAATATCCTTTAAATTATTTTAAAAAGATTCCTTTTTAAGTCTGGAATGCTTACTTTTAAATAAAAGTTTTAATCAACTCCTGATATATAGATATATAGGATTCGCCAGATCCTTTTCAAAGGTATTATCAGATTTTAAAAACTTATTTTATCCCTACCTTAGTTTTGCATCAGCTCTCTTTTTCGAAGAACCCCATTTAAATATTAAAAACAAACTTTAAAAAATTTTAAATTTTAACATAAAAGATAAGTTTAAAATTAATTTCAGCTATTTTTTTTCAAATAATATTTAATTTGTACAATTATATTGAAGAAAAATAATATCTCGAATAAATTTTTTAATGCGTATTTCTCTACTGTCGCTTAAGCTCCCGCTTTATGCTAAGGGAACTTCCGAATTTTATTAAAGGGTATTTCGATAAAAAACTTAACTGAAAGCTGAGACAAAATAAACACTTGCGATTTTCAATTAACAACTCGAATGCATTACAAAAACGGTTGCCAGTTCGTTGTCGTTGTCGTTGTGTTGACTGTGGAAATCAATTGGAATTGAAATTTCATTGCAACAGATGAAATTCAATTACAAAATGTCAGAGGATACCAAGCATGCATGTGTGTGTGTGTGTGTGTGTATCATAGGGTAGAATTTATGGAATGTCAGCATCATCAACATCAACATCATTGGGAAGCCAAACAGTTTTAAAATACTTCTGGATATCATCGGTACGAGTATATCAAACACAATTCCGAGCTCAAAGTAGCTGTCAAAAGCAGTAGCAAAGGCAACAGCTAAACTAATAACATTTCTGATAATCTCACGCACAGGACATGAACAGGAATCCGAATCCGAATCAGAAGCATAAACAGAACGAGAGAGAAATGCGCATTCATAGAAAATCAATTGAAACGAAATCGAAATTGAAACAGAAACTGAAGCCAAACGATGATAAGCGGAAGTTTACTGATGAGTTTTACAAAGTGATGTGAGCGAGGGAAGCACAGTTGAATCACCTTTTGGGAAATCTGCTCTGTCATTACAGACATTGAGAATGACTAAGTCGGACTCAATGGACAGACAGACAGGCTTTCAATGAGCTTGTCCAGCTTCCTTATGGTAATCAGCCGCAAAAGTTCCTTTGTTGTCCTTTCCTGTCTCCTGCCAATGCTGGCAATGGAATTAGCATTTCAATCAAATCAATTTTATGTGTCTGACTTGTTTTACGCCTCAGCAGCATTTCCAGCATCATCATTATCCACTTCATTTTCATCGATATTATTATCGTCATCATCATTATTATTATTGTCAGCCTCGTTGGGCAGCTGAGAATGTATCATTCAGAGTATATAAAGTATACGCACATTTTGACGAGCCAAAAAGAAATTGTCGAAATTGATTGATTAAATATTTATTCATACGGAAGTGCTTAGTGTATCCTTAGTCCTGCGGGGCCTACACAAATTTATGACTGAATTGTCTCTGAAATACGAGAAATTCCCCAAGGCCCACTTGATGCGTCATTCGTGTGGGCATTAAAATAAAAGCGTGTCTTTTAAAATAACTACAGACACATTAAGGACCCTTTTAATATATTTAATCAGCTTCAAACAATTAGAGTGAACTTAAAGAACTAAAACGATGCTTTTAAACGACTTAAACTAGCTTTTAAAATACTTTAAAAAGCAGTTTGACAAAATAAACTTATGGAATTTGCTTGGAAATTCATATAATTCTATACTACACTCCCTTTTAGAATTACTTTTCTGCCAAAAATAATGCTGGCTAAAAATATTTGAATGAAGTAGAGAAATTTTTGATCAACATCATCATGAATTTCTGAGTAACAAATCCCCGAAACATACACATTAAGCTCAATGATTGCAAATTTATTTATTTGCGCCCGCATATCCTGAGGATATCCTTAATTCAATTTGTATTAATTTGACTGACAAGTAGAGACAGCGTCCAGACCAAAAACACTTTAAGCGGCCAAGAGACCCGCAGGAAATCTTAATTAAACAACTTGCATGGCAAATCCTTTATAAATGGCCAACAAAGGAGCACCGTATGGTCCTGGACAAACACACACACAGATTTCGCTCTGTTGTTGGTATTGAACAAATGCCAATGTTGAGCTTCTGCCAGGGCTGCAGCATACAATACACACACACACTCACACACACGCAAGGACAAGGCAATTTTGGCGGTTTTCGACTTTGATTTCAGCCAAGAGTTTGGAGAGTGTCTCTGCCTGTCAGCCTCCTGCTTTTACCAACTCATTGTTGTTTGGCCAACTACTCGTAAACGGGTTTCAATGGCCCTTAACAAATTAGAAGCTGCTTTAAGCGACTGTCGACTTGAGACTTTGCTACATTTTGTGGCACGAACGGAGCCATTACGAGTTCGAGCAAAGCAATCATAAATTTTCATGTGCATATTTCAATCGATGCCTTGGAAAACTCAAAAGAAAATGACCCCATAAAATGTCACTTTAATGGCGCACATCAAAGCTTTCTGTGTGTATATAATAAATAAAGACTTGACACTTGCATGGCCAGTAAAACGAAGCATCAGCTGAATTTTATGTATCTGAAAGATACAAAATTCGAATTAAAGAAATTAAATTGATATCGATTTTAAAGTTTCAACTTTACAGATTTTAGCAATATGTTTTTCTCCTAATTACCCAAATTAAATACTTTATTATTGACTATATTTTAATAAAATATAAATTTTAGAAACTAATCCTGTATCGAAATTATTTTCTATCACTTAATTTCTTCATCTAGTTAATATTCTAGTAACTTTCGATATTGGGTAAAATCAAATTTAAATTTTAGATATTACCAGATACTTCTTTAATTACTCATAAGAAAATTTAATTAGTTACTGACATTTTCCTGCTTTCATCCATATTTGTTCAGAACTGTAGAAAGCTTTAACTTGAGCACTCCTCAAATTGGTATTCAATGTCGACTTTTCCCCGCGGGGCTTAGAATATATGTACAGATAACAAAAGGCATAACTAAAAGTAAACTTTGCTGTTTCTGTGCATTCACTGAATGCACTCACTTCTGGGGATGAGAGTACTCGTATTACTTGAGATATGCAAACTTCTGTTTTATGTCCTTGCAGATGGGCAGCAGTTGAGCCTTTGGTTGTCCTGTGAGAAAAAGAAACCTGTGTCGTTGCGTGATTTCCCCCCTTTTAACTTGTTTAGCTCCACTTTTTTCTAGTTTTGTTAAGAAAAATGTTTCAAGTCGAGCGTACATAAAAACACACACACACACATATATACACAATTTGTTTTTAATGGTGAGGGATGTTTTAAAAAAAAGGCAATAGTAGTAAGCAAAATGAACTAAGTTGGGAATGTTATACAAAAGTTACGTCCTGGGCCTTGGCCACTTTTGCATTACATTATCTCAACTTTGTGCTGGCAATTTCTCATGTTTTTCTTCATATTTCATCTTGCATCTTGCCCCAGTCTCAGTCTCAGTCACAGTCACAATATTCTTCCATTGTCGAGGCCATAAACATGCAGCATAGTTGTTGTCCCTCTTCTTCATCGTCTTCATGTTGATCATCATTATCATTATTGTGAGGAGAACACGGGAAAGGAAGGAAAACTTGTGCTTGCTACATGTCGCGAGTTGTTTTTCCCGTTCGCTTTTCCTTCGGCCGTCCTTCGACGCCTTCGGCCATCATGTTGTCACTCGAGCCCGAGACAGCGAGACAGGCGATGTGAGAAAAGTTTGCCTCATTTTCATGTCAAGTCAAATGAGTTTTCGGTAAGTTGGCCAAAGTTGACGCTCACTTAATGGTGACAGTAATTTTTAATAAAAGCTAAAAAGTGCCAGGATACGTTTCACTGGTCTTCAGACAAAATTGTACTTTGGTTTGTTGGGGGGGTAGAGAGGGGAAAACGTGTAAGGTGAGGTGAGGTGAAATGAAGGCAATGAAGGCAGGTTACAAACGTTACGTTAACACCAAAAACGTTAATAACACTCAAATTTTCAAAACGGTTCCTTTGAACTGCTTCACTTTTGTGGTACATATGTTTTTTCTTCTTTTTTGGTTTTGCTTTTTTCTCATGTTCTTTGCTTCTGTTTTAATCTTACATGTTGCAGCTGCGAACTAGTCCTTTAATCGAAACGTTCGCTTGGAACTTGGTCTTGGATTCAGATTGTTGCCCCAGTGCTTGCATATTAACGTTTTCGATGTCTGTGCATCCCGGAGCATGCGATGTTGAACGCGCTCCTGCCGCAAACTGCAATCCGTCATGCGCTGCGCATGCGCCGCCGTTGCCTCCAATTCGCGCCTCAACTTGATGCACTTACTCTTGAGGTCAACAAAGATGGCATTTAGCTCGTGGGAGCTGCGTCCCTCGACCTTCACGCTCTCACAACTCTCCAAACTGAGCATCGACATCGAGACATTCGAGCATCGGGCCAGAGGACAGAGGCTCGACAATGTGGGAGAGTTTCGCCGATTGCGATTGTTGTTGTGGAGTTGCGGATCCAAGTGATGAAATGGTTTCATATCAATTCTATAGCGATCCGGCTCATTATATTTGCGATCCAAACGCTGCACAATCCCAACGCAATTGAGCAGATCACTCTGTATTAGCTTGCAGAGTTCCAGTGCACGATCGATTTCCCGATCTTCGCTTTGGATCATTATAAGTTGAATGTTTTGTGTGTGTTCTGTTTTAAACAAGTGTATCACACGAAACAATTTCGAATGCCATTTAGAGTGAATTTCAAAGCGAACTACGTAACTGTTTTCTAGAAACTCCAAAAAATTTGATTGGATACGGAATTCCCCTCAGCAAAGTCACTTTCTATTGTGGATACATATTTTAAATCATATGAGAAAATCAAAGTACGAGTCGAGCAAATCACGAGCTGACTTTAAGCTGTTAACTTTTGTCACGCAACTGTCGCTGCCACATTTTGCAGCAACTTTATCTGCATGCAACTTGCGAGGGCTATCATTAAAGTAGCTAAAGAAGCGCTCAACCCTCTAATGTCCAACCCTGCCTATAGGCGGGGTTAACAAAAAACTCCATTTAAGATACAAAAAGTAATATACTATATGACCGCATGTAGTTGCACATCACACATGACTTAAACTCAATTCGATTTGCAGAAATATTTCATTAAAGTCAAACTAAAAAGTAAATAAATAAATGTTTGCAATTACTGATTTCTAGACAAAAAAAAATTAGTAAATCTTATCGTACAGAGCTAAGTAAAATACTGGCTGATGGAAAATTTAGTTATCTATTAAATAATGTAAGAATATAAATGAAAACAGTAAGTTAAGTTCACTAAAGTCGGGTTTGGACATTCCGGCCAAATTTTTGTCAATATTTGCTAGAGATGAAAAATGTGTTGAAACCATCGATTCCATACGTACAATGTTTTTAACTATCTTTGGAGGCTTGACATTCATAGTTTAGTGACATTGCGAGCTAATCGTGTGCCAGACTGCAAATTGTCTTCTGAAGCTGATCTTTCTAAGAAGAATGTTGTTCGTGGCTGCTCCAAAGAGTTTGGTGGATTAGGCTTTGGTGTTCTCTAACGTTATATGTCGTGTAACAAAAACCGGCTGTTTATTATCTTCAATCGTCAAATGTAAAAGTTGACTCGATAAGATCGAACAAATATAAAAAATGTGGAATAATATCGTCCTTTGGGTGCTGTACACATGATGAACGAACTCATTGATCGTTACCTCATACGAATGAGGACCAGGAAGTGGACAAATCGGTTTGCTTCACTTATTGGATATGGACATGGTAAATGCGTATGTACATTAGCGTCGGCTGCAGATTGGAGTCTCACCTTGCCAACTGCCTGGGCTCCGAAGTGAAGTTGCTAAATCTATGTGAATGTATCGGTCCGTTCCATGGTACTTGGTCGAGGTCGTCCTTTATCACATACTGTATCGATGCATTAACGAATAAAAAAAACAGGGGTTTTCAAGACACGGCTGTTTGCTACGACGAAATTGGTCACTGGGGTAAAATGTTAGAACGATCAGAGGATCAAAAATGGAAAATAAGTGAACTAAAATCGAAAAACAAGGCATTTTGTACAATATGTAACATTCACCTATGCAATTCTACCTTTAAAAATTATATTTTTGAGTTTCACAATCATCAATAATGGATTTACATAAATGTATACCCGTTGAACCGCATCTAATTTATTTCAAGGAATTTTGACGGGAATGACCAACCTTGCCTAAAGGCGGGGTACGTATTTTCACCTGTACTAGGTGAACTATGCGTCTTATTAAAAAAACTAGCTTCAGATTCGTTCGTTAGTCTAAAATGATTTTTCCAGAACAATAGAAAAAAAAGGCATTAGCGGGTTAATAAGCTAAACTCTCAAGAGATTTAATCTATTTTTCATTATTATATAGTCACTACTCTGCATACCCTAAGCAAATTTCGAAATAAAATATATATAAATACATTTTAAGGAATTTATTGATTTAAGTCGCCTGCAAAATCTCGACAAAAATTCTGCATTGGGATTACTTTTATGATGATAGTCTAATTTATTAGCCCGACAACTTGCTTGGCAATCTCTCAACTCTTCGCTTTCCTATTCCTCTTCTAGTAAAAGTAAATCTCAAGAAAGAAAAAAAGGAAAAAAACAAACTGCCAACTTGCAATTTTCAAGGCCCAAAGCAACGCTTACTTGTTAGTATCTGCAGGTTGCCATTGCCCTGGGGCACTTGAAATAGATACCCAACTGGGGAACTGACTCTGTGACTGTCTCTCTCTCAGTCTTCGGTCTGTCTGTCTGTCTGCGCCGAGGGCGGGCAACCTCAAATAGAAAACAATTTCAGCTACGCAAACAGCGCGCCGAAAAGGGAAGCACAAAAATTAAATTGCTAGCAAAATGTGAGAAAGTGAAAAGCGGCAAAAATGCTAAATGGAAAACGAGAAAATGGAAAACATTTTATTTGTTGTTATTTTCGTTTGTCGCTGCGTTTGTCAAACATCAGGTGAACTAACAAGCAAGAATAATTTGGCAACATTCAAGCTGTTTGCACAGTCATCGACAGCGCACGAGGCGATTGCTTTAATTAGGCAACGTGGCGTATGCGTGATATACTCGACGTGTTGGGATAATCAATGTCACACACACACACTGCAACTGAAACTGAAACTGAATTCAACGTCTTTGACTTGCGGCACGTATCGCCAGCCTAGGCGACGTTGACATCGACACCTGTGCAGCATGTGGCATGTGGCAGTTGCAGGTTAAAGTTTTTAAGTAGTTGCATAGTTAAGCCAAATGACTTTTCTCTAAGCTCGGCCATGCATAGCCTCCCTGCGTAATGAGCAAAGTTCTGGCCCAAAGTAAACCCGAAAAAGTAAATAAATTAGATTGAAATAACTCGAAATTGTTGATGCGTTAACAATTTCTCAATCAAATCATGAAAATTAATATTACAAAAAGTGCTTCAGTCAGCTGAAAAATGTACAACAAATATTGTTGTTTCCATTCTTTTCTTTTCCTTAAAGGAAAACCTTTTTCAGCCATTATTTTCTTTTCTTTTTTCTTGCCTTCTTTTGACCTTAAAGCATTAGCTGTTTATGCTGTCAATGGCAAAGTTACTTTGCCAACAAAGTTTGGGGTATTTTTTTTGTGTGTAGGGTACAAAAATGTTGATTATACGCGCAACTTGTCCTAATATATTATTCCCTTTTTTTTACTTACAGGTAAGCTGTTAAACTCTTATTTTGAAATGCTTATGCGACTGGGTAAGGTAAGTTTTGTCAACTGTCAAACAATTTATTGGGCAAAACGACACTTGTGGAATTAATAGATAAGCGACTGAAGTTTGATTAATCAAATACAAGGAAATTAAAATCAAATTTTATTTGATTCGATTTTAGTTTTATTTTTGTTATGTTTTGTTATATAATGACATTTCAATAGTACTAAAAATATAATTAAATTAAAAAAAAAGCTTTAAGTAGAGTTTCAATGAAATTCAAGTTTGTTTTTTAAACTTTATTTGCATGTAACTTTGTTTAAATATAAGCTATTGGCATTGCCATTTATTTAAAACAACATAAAGTCCCTGTCATATTTATAAAATCACCTTATAAATTGCAATAAATCGAAAACTACTGTCTGCAGCGGAATACAATGTATAGAGAAAATGAAGAGGAAGAAGAAACGAAAAGAATGAATGTACAGTTAGTTCACAACAATCTAACGGTACTTAACAAAGAGCACCTTATTAAACTCTTAGTTTTGCATATTTATAAATTCACAATTTAACAAAAAATATTTTGATGCAGAAAAATTCTTGGAACATGCAAAAAAATTCTTGGAACAATTCTAAGAGTAACTGCAAAAGAAAATTTTCAAAAATATTTTTGCTAGTATTTTTAATCAGGCCTGTTCCGGTTTTCACTTTTTATTTTATAGCATTTAGTGAAATGCATTTATTCACTTTCCATTAAGGCTTAGTATTAAGAAATGCTCGTTTTTCACTTTATCGGACTTAAACTCATCACCTCAAAGTGAAATAAATCCGTAGAACTTCGTCGAAATGATATTAGAGCAGGTTAAAAAAATTCACTTCCGCAAAATCTTAGCGAAAGTGAAAACCGGAACAGGCCTGAATAATTTTTTGAAAACTGCAAAAAAAGGCACTTTTTGCATGAAAATGAGGAAATAACCCACTTTTCATGCAAAAAGTGCCTTTTTTGCAGTTTTCAAAAAATTATTAAAAATACTAGCAAAAATATTTTTGAAAATTTTCTTTTGCAGTTACTCTTAGAATTGTTCCAAGAATTTTTCTGCATCAAAATATTTTTTGTGAAATTGTGAATTTATAAAAATGCAAAACTAAGAGTTTAATAAGGTGCTCTTTGTTAAGTACCGTTAGATTGTTGTGAACTAACTGTACATTCATTCTTTTCGTTTCTTCTTCCTCTTCATTTTCTCTATACATTGTATTCCGCTGCAGACAGTAGTTTTCGATTTATTGCAATTTATAAGGTGATTTTATAAATATGACAGGGACTATATTATTAAAAACTATCATCCCACTTAATCACAACAAGATTAGCCAATCAGAACGGTAGTAATGTCTGACTTAAGTTTCAAGCAATTTATGTGCCTAAAAGAATGTAATGAAAAATATTTTAAATAAGTAGCGGGTATCCTATAGTAGGGAACTTGATTATAGCATTTCCTAGCTTGTTTTCAACTAGATATTATTGCTGTTGCATTTGAAGGGTTCTTCGAAGAAGTTTTACTTTAATCTGAGGTCTTCACTGCTTCACCCATACCTGTTAAATAATGATTAGTAATCATAACCATTAGTTATTAGATTATTTTTGTTTAAAAGTCGAACTAATGATTAAATAACGATTTTTTTCGGTTTTGCCCAATTATTTAGTGATAACGATTACAAAAGATCAAAAATAATCTAAAACTATTTCTTTTATATGAAAACAATCAGAAAAAATCAAAAATAATCTTTTTGAGTATTCGGATTTTTTTGATTTTTTCTGATTATTTCGGACTATTTCTAATTATTTATGACTATTTAGTGAAAAATATAAAATCATTTAAAATTTCCACAATCAAAGTAGCCAAAATAATAAAAAAAAAATCAAAAATATTCCGAAATAATCAGAACGATTATTTTTGATTATTTTTTAATTTTTCTGATTTTTCTGATTATTTTTGAATAATTGTAATAATTTTAGATTATTTCTGATTTTTTGTAATCGTAATCGTAATTATTTCCAAAAATAATCTAATTGATTAGTAATTCTAATCGAAATTTAACAGGTATGCCTTTAACACTCTTCAACAATGATTTTATTTTATTTTATCAATATGAATTTCACTTTATTTTTGTTGTAATCCGCTTTCTCGTGCACATTGCCATTGTTTTCGAAAGTCAAGTCTAAGTAAGCACGAAGTAAGCGAGTGTCATTACAAACAGACACCACTTTGGGTTCAATTGAATAATTGATTTCCCCCATTGGATGCACACACGAAGGGCAGCAAGGATGACAATTGCAGATGCGGAACTGAGCTCGACTGAAAGCAAAGCTTAAAACTATCGATTTAATGGTCTATCAACTGACAGCATCAACTCTTAAGCCGACTACGAGTAAGCGAGTAAACGAGAATACTCCCACTCATACGAGGCAAATTGAAGTCAAGAGACATTAAGCCGATTTCGGGAGACTCGTAAAAGCGCTGTTCAATCGCGCCATTGTCGGCGCATTATCGGCTTACTATATGCTTGAGTGGAAGCGACACACACACACACACACATATACAGATATATATACACTTACTCGCTTACCATCACACTATCAAGCATTTAGTTGAGAGCTCTTGAGTTTTGTCACATTTTAAGTCTCTTTTATTATGCAATCTCTCTATATCTATTTAAGCAATTATATTTTCTACTCGCACAGCATGTGCTTATAGAAAATTCTTACTCTGTATAGCAAAGCATTTTAATTAAAAAATAAAATGAAAAGTTTAAGCTACTTTGTGTTTGACATTACCCATACGCCACATGCGCCCAACTGACTCGACCCGAAGCTCAGGCAGGTCAACTTCGGAGTTCAGCACATATTTGCGCTTAATTTTCGTCACACAAAAAAATTGTGGCAACCATAATTGAAAGCAGTTGATTGATTGGATCACATAATCTAGTTAACTAAGGTATTCAACGCTCCCTTTTGCTCCCTTTTTCCACTTTAGCTGGAGAAACGGAATTTAAAATTGATGTGCGGCTGAAAATGTGATTTATTGCAAAGTAGTCAAAGCAAGCTTCCAAAGCGGTAGCTTTCCCTCTCTCTCAGTCACTCTCTCTATCTCTCTCTCTCTTTTTTTCCCTTTTCATTATGCGACAAAAATGTAGCTCTGTTCAATCACCGAGCATTGCTTTGGCATAATTGATGATATTCGGGTCAAGCAAAGGTTGAGAGTCAACAACAATGTTGACAAAATGTAACTACAAAGAGGTAAATCGAAGATGTAGCTGTATAAAAATAATATATCGTTTATCACAACACACACACATTTATTTAAAAAAATTCTTTAAACAACAATTTATATAAAATAATTTTGACAAAGTTAAACAAAAATTAAAAACGAAATATTTATATTAATACATTTAAAACAGTTGGAGAAAAAAATTTAATTTGTTTTTCAACTTTATGTATTTGCATTTAATTAAAGTTTAAAGTGAAATAATTTAACAGAAATATAAAAATATAAAATGCGCAACTGCCGATCCCTTTTCAAAGTTGTTCACACCGAAGTTGACTCTACTTAAGACAGCATCTCTTCCTCTACTGTTTCCAGTGTCTCTTCAACTGAGTATTCTTCAAACAAATCGCATGAGTGTTCGGGGCTCTTCTCTTCCAGACTCTCTTCTTCCAATGATTCTTCAACTGAGTTTCCCTCAATCATCTCGATGCTATTTTCTTCAAGAATCTTTTCTTCTTCTATGGTTTCCATTGGTTCGTCAACTGAGTTGCCTTCAATCATCCCCCACTGGTTTTCATTGTCTGACATTTCCATATTGGCAGCCAGCGCGTTTTCCACAGTCACCTTCATTTCACGCACCTGCGTATTCAGAACCCGGATGCTGGCCAAAGTGTTCCGGGCCCGTCCCAAAACCATGGAGATGCGGTCACGTAAATGTACCTGCTCCACGAGCATATTATGTGCATTTTCCTTGAGGCATTCCAATATCATCAGACGATTCTCGATGCAGCTCAAGTCCATGGTCCGAAGTAAAGCCAAATGTTATCTTAATTTTAGTTTGAGTTATGCTTTTATTTGTCTCGTGTGTGCTGTATGATTTTATTAAAGGCTTTGTTTGCAGTGCCTACTTAAACACGAGTTACTTAGTTGATTGATGGCATTTAGTTAATATAATTATTCGAGTAAGCCGATTAGTTGTCTAATTAACTTAATGCAGTTGGCACTGCCACAATAAACATGCAATTATCATACAAATTTCGGGGCAGCTAGAGTAAAACATTAAAATCAAGTCCTTTTCCATCTCTCCTTGCTGTGCACTGCATTTATAATTGATTGTCCTGTGGGCTAAATACATCCTTGTCTTGTTTCCCCTTCGTTCCTTGCATAAGCATTTAAGCTTTAATAATGACAAAAGGTTTAATGCTCATTTTAATTGTATTGAAGTGCAGGGATTTCGTTTTATCTACTTAACTTTTCGCTCTATCTTAAACCTCATTTGCATTACCAGCATTTCTCATTTGTTGCTTGACAAATTTTACTCGTAAATGTGCAAAAATGTTAATTGCGCAAAGCACTTGATTTTGGTTTGTCGCTTCATTTTGAGTCTCTTCTATCCTATCTCCTGGCCAATGTCCCCTTAACTGAGGGTCTGTTTTCCCTAATTGGATTAATTGGCATGCTGCGGGTTCGGCTTGAGGTTGGGTCAGTGTCAAAGTGATGAGGGCTCTCGGAATATTCATTAATTTTCTACAATTTTTCTACTTCTACTTCTTCTGCGAGTAAAGGGCACTTCACAGCTCATTTTGATGGGGGTTCTTGTTCAGAATAGTGCTTGACTAAGCAGCAGATTTAAAATTTAAAATCAACTTAAATTGATTCAAACTTTAAATCAAATAAATGTTTGATTTTGTTATGCATAACCGACTTAATTTAATGCTAATCACTTAATCGCTGGCATTTTACTAGTTACGCTCAAGTTATGCACACAAATTGTCAATGCATAAATATTACGTATACGCACTGCACGCTAACCAAATGAAACTAAGCCAAAAACAAGAACTAAAACAAAAGTGTAATCCGAGTCATGAAACTCGAACAAAACTGAAATCCGCTTCTAAACAATTTGTCGACAATTTAGCCACACACTCGCACACACACATACACATTCACGCACTCATGCACACACCCTCACACACTTTCAAACAATCTCGTATGAAGGCCACAAGCGACACCTGTTGCCTACGATACGCAACTCACACTCAATGCGCTCTCTCTCTTTCTCTCACTTTGCACTCAGCGAGTCTCAGCGCTCTTTGCATTCTTTGTTTTGCTCTGCTCTTTCGCCGGCAATAACATGCACACGTTTTGCGCCATCACGTAATCTGGTTTGTTTCTCACTCTTTGTTTTGCGCTCTGCTTCTCGCTCAATTGCTCCAACTGACGTGAGTTTCCAGCTGTGCTGTGACTTTGGGCTGCCTTGGCTCAGTTTACAGTTTAGTTGCCGCTTGTTAGTCGCCACGTGCGGTTCGGTTTCGCTCGTTCGCTGGAGCTCCCACTCTCACTGTCTCTCGCTCTCTCAATATCGCACTCTCACTGTGCGGTCAAATAGTACGCGATATTACGTGCCTGTGTCTGTGTGCGTGTGAACGTTGGAATATTGCGTAGCTGTGTGAGTGTCATTCGCGTGCTTTAATAAACAGATGCATGGACATGTAGACAAACCGGCGGACAAGCAGACGGACAGACAGTCGGATGTATATTCATTTCCATTGCGTTGGCGTTTGGATTTTTAGCTGCATTGTTTGTCGCCGTCGCTGATTTTTCATTAGTTTATGCAGCTCGCAAGTCCATATGAATTTTAATATTTTTTTCTTTCTTTTTGTTTTGCTTTCGCGATTATCTGCGCACATTCCTCAATCTATGCGTTTTCGCTGTCTCTCTCTCTCTATCTATCCGACTGTCTGTTTGTTTGACTTGTGAATTTGCAACTGTAATCAAATTTCACGTTTCATTTACAACTTGTTATAATATTTGATTTGGTTTCCAATTCTCTTTCACTTTATTTATTTGTGTTTTTTTTTGCTGCCGTCGCCGATTTGTCTATGCCACAAAAAATTATACAAAAAACAAAAAGAAAATCAGAAACACACAAAACCCTTGGCAGCAATTTTTTCTCGCTTCTTTTAACTTGGCTTTGGCTCTTGCCCTGGTGAAATTTTATGTTTTATCCAAACTGAAAAGAAAAGGAGAACAACGAAATAACATTGCAATGAATGTGAACATACTTTATGAGCAGGGCGAGCTGTCAAGTGTTATGAAGTGGTTACCAAACTTGGCTTTGCTTTTGGCCATCTGCCGAACTGACAAAATGATGCATTAACTAATTGCAAGTGTTGCACTGAGCAAGTCGGTAAATAAAAGAGTAAATAAATTCGGTTAACACAATAACATTTCTAATTTATCAAAATACAATTTGTCAAAAACACAACATAAATAAAATGTGGTAAATATAAATAACGGTAACAGTCTAGTAGCGGAACTACTCTCAAAAAAAAAAAAAAAATATATAATTTAAAAAGAGGGCGATTTATCATGAATTTTTTGTGAAAAAATTTTTACCGGGTCTCTGCTAGTTTTTTTTAATTGAATTTTGAAATTTTGATATTTTCACTGCAAAATGCACAAAGCAAAAATTTTTTCCCCAAAATTCATTATAAATCGCCCTCTTTTTAAATTATATTTTTATTTTTTTTTTTGAGAGTAGTTCCGCTACTAGACCTTTACCTAAATAACTATATAATCACTCAGTTTAGCAAAAAAGATACAAAGTGTAATAAACAAATATTTATTTGATGTTATAAACAACTAAAAAATAACAAAAAAAATTTATAAATAAATAAGTAATTATTTAGTACATTTATGGCATTTATAAATTATTTAAATTTAATTTAATCAAAATATAGATACATATGTTTTTTGCAAACCAAATTGCATGTTAATTTCTTGACAACATTTATCTGCATATTTACACGTAAGTACATACTTGTCAAGTTGATGTTGCAACTTAAAACATGCAACTGTGAAATGCCCTGTAAAGAGAAACAAATAGAAAGTTGGTTAAATGCAATTGACATTAAGTAAACATAATGACTTTCTTATTTTAAATAAAGTAAAGTGCGAAAATTCAATAGGATTTGATGTGAAAAGCGAAAGGAAATTGATTTCAACAAAGTTATATGCTTAGCTGCTTGAAGACCATTCAAAATAAAATACATGTACATATACACAATATATGTTCTACACATATTTTGGCCAAAAACATTTATGAGCTCACAACGCTGCCAGCTGTCCAAAAATTAGGCCATTCAAACTGTTCCCCGTTGTTGTACGTACAAATATATGTAGATGTATTTATACAAATCTAAGAAAATATATGTTCGACAGATATTCGTTTCTATATTTAGATATATTCAAAAGATGTTGTGACTAGCAACGCTGCGTATGAGTATTATTCAATTGACTGATTGATGAAAGTTGTTGAAACAAATTAAAATCATTTTCATCAATTTCAAGATAACTTTTGCCAAATTGCAAAATGTACAAACAAATCAAATACGTTAAGCATTTAATGATGAACATTTGAAAGATACCCAGTAAAAATTATTTTCACTAATGATTTCAATGAGAGCGCTCGAATAACTATAGAAAACCCCCGCTAAAATTGCCTAATTGTATTTTACACAACTACAGGTCATAGGTCATTTCATAAATGAAATTGTGGCTAGTAAAACTATTATATTTGTTTGAATCGCTCGCAACAATAATCTAATCAAAGCAATCGTTGCACAAATCAAAAATTTCAATCAAAAGTGCAATAATATGCATTGTGCAATTAAAAAATAAAAAAATATATTAAAATAAACAAATCGAGCATTTATTAATTGCAAGTTAAACAATTTGATTGATGTGTTTTATTTGTTTTTGAAAATAATAAACAAAAATTACTAGGTCAGTGCACAACAAAAAAAGTTCATAGACAAATAAACTAAACATTTGATTTTTATTGGGCTTTGGACTTGAAAGTGTAGATATTCGATGCGGAATAAGCTGAGGTTAAATAAACAATTCCATTAATTTACAAAGAATATTTTATATAGAATTAATTGGTCTCTGGTTTTTTTTCACTTTGCTTGATCACATTGATTTTATTTTAAATTTAAGTCATTTATCCTCTAACAGAATTTAACTTAAACTTTAAAAAAATTGACATCATTTTTCTTCTATCAATCAGTACAATTGCTTATAAAAGATCATTCTAATTAAAAATCATGCACCAATTAATAATTTCGGACGTAAACATTTTCATTATGTGTACAAGTGCCACATTGTGTGGCACGTAAATCAGAGACGAGGAAGTTGAGTAAACAAAAAGCAAAATTAATTGATTAAATTTAACGAGCGGTCGCCGCAGCAGCAGCCACTTAACGGGACAGCCATTTCCACCGAGCTGAAAGAGGAAAACTGAAAATTATAAAAATAATTAAGCCGCCAACAACAGCAGCAGCAACAATAACAACAATACCCAACGACAACAACAAGACACTTGACAATTTAATGCTATTTAAAAAGCCGACATCCAACTTTTTGTGACGCTTAATTAACACTTTTGTTGTCGTGTGGTTGCCTGTGGGCGTGGCTGGAGGCTGAAAGCTGGAGGGAAATATGTCAACAATAAGCTGGAGGATATTTGAGGGCTGTTGCACTTTTTTGGTTTTATGAATATTAAGCTTAGATTTGTGCCAACAAATCGGCTGCGATTGCAAGCCGGAAATTTGTTGGAATTCTCGTTGAATTTATGCAAAATACAAGATACGAGATGTTTTTTGCTTTTTTCTGTCTGTTATTTTTTGTTCGGTTCTCTCCAGTTGACACTTTGTTGGACTTCATTGCGCATTCAAGTGGCCCCGTTTGCCAAATGAAAATGAAAATGAACATGAAAATGGAAATAAAACCAAAACTTGTCTACATGCCCAATTGGGCATTTGAGCCTCGTCCTGGTCCTGGACCTGCTTCAGCCATCGACTACGCTGAATTGACATAAAATAACAGACAGGCACAGTTTTCATTAGCAATGGCAAATTTTCATAGCCTAATTCGAGGCGTTTTCATATTACGTATGCGTAACGTGTTACGCGCGCGCAGTAAAACGCCAAAAGAGCAACGCGTTAAAAGGCAAATAAACAAGGGCAAATAACCAACATAAACAACAACATAAACAACAACATAAACAACAACAACATCATAACATTGGCTCATCAAAAAGGTAAACAATATGCGCTGAAAAAGGCAAACATTTGCTTGGGAAGCGAGCTAATTATAGGGCCATTAAAATAGCATATACATTTGTTGTATGTGTATTTCTGGCCCAGCCTCCGTTTCAAGTCTCTTCTCGTGTTTCTGCTGAGTGATTAATTTTCATATTAATACGCTGAAAAAATCCAAAAAAAAAAAAAAAGGTTGAAAAGCAAAAAAAAAATGAATAAACGGACAAAAAGGTCGAGCGGCCCTCTAGAAACATGCTCACCTCTATACATATTTATGCATAATGAGAGTGTCGAGGAGTATAATTAACATTGAAACAACGCACGCGTCAAACGAGAAATGAGAACTTTGAAAAGAAAGCATCTCATCACCTGCTCAATGGCCTTTCAAACGTTCTCATACACCCTTCCTCACCTTTTGATATTTTAAATTAAATGCCACATTTATATAAGAACAAAATAAAAACATATGTGGTAAATGTGGCATGCAACATGCGTTGCATGTAGTAAACACATTAGTTAATAAGTAGCTGCCATTTTTTACTTGCCATTTCTTACTAACACAAGAATCCTTGCAAGTACCCAGAAAAACCTTCATTTTGTTGCCAGTACGCCAGAACGCTTGACTGAATTTCTCATAAATGTTGACATAGCAAATCTGTAATTATTCACTTCACTTGGCAAATTAATCTTGAAAGTGCACATAAAAAAAATAAAATCACAGAGTATTACAACTTGGCAGCTGCGAAGAAGCTAGATTTTAAAGATATAACGTGATATATTTCAGATAAGCAGCCTTATCTTAACTGATAAATTAATTACGACCGATAAGGTTTCTATATTGTATTTTAATTTTTCATTTTAAAGTCTTCCACATGCAGCTGCAGTTTTTTACAATATGATTTTTACTCACTCTATCGCTAGTAATAGTAATTTTCAGAATGCGGCTACCGCAATCACCGCAAAATGACATCAGTTGTTTTTTTAAATCTCACATGTTATTATTTACAAAAACAATTACATAGATTAAACTTAATTAGCAAAATGCAAGCTCAGTTTAACTCACAATAATGCAGTGAGAGCAACAAAAATTGAGAATTCACTCTCGATTATCGCTTTTGCACTTAATTATTATTAGTGTTGCCAAACTATCTTTTTAACCGCCAAACCTGAATATTGTTTTTGAAAAATGTGATAGATATGTGATTGATATTACTCCACTGTTTTACCCTAAGAAATTATTTTTTAATTTTCAGTTAGTTTATTATATATGTATTTGCACACTTTGGTAAATATATTATGTTGGATATTTTTATCAATTTATAATAGAAAAATGATAAAAAAAAAAACAGACAAATAAAATCAACGGGCTTTTTTTTAATATTTCTGTTAGAAGTTTTTAAAAAATCCGTAATTTTAATCGGTATTTAATGAAAAGAAATTAAAATTAAAAAAATAAAAATAATACAAAAAAGAAAAAAAGTTAAATTAAAAACATCGAGAAAAAAAACCCCATCCAGAGGGAAAAACCTCTAAATTAGGAAAAATCCAGCTTTGTAGTTGTTGAATAGCTGAGCGCTGAAGGTTATCAGTAAAAATAAGAGTATTCGATCATTATTCGATATGTTTGCCTTTTTTTCACTCAAATAAATATTATATAGTTTAAATGGGAATTAGAATGCTTTGGTAAAATACAATTTAACGATCACAACTGCTGTTATTATACTTAAAATGTATTATAAATTTAAGATGTAAAATCAAATAGTCATCTACAGTAGTAATTGTTTTTAAACATCCAACCAAACTCGGCACTGATTCTCTGTGCTGCACTCAGCCACAATCACATGCGTATACTTACTTTTGAAAACCCTTAAGTAAATAACTAAAGAACTAAAACAGCAGCAGCAAAAACAAAACTTTATTTTCAGCACTTGGCATGGCACAATGGCCAGTCTCCGTCTCTATCTCTTCGTCTCCGCCTCTCCGACCCCTTCTTCCTCTTCGCTTCAAAGTCCATTCATTGACGAGACGTGTCCGTTGTTCTCGTTTTATTTTTCGGCACAGGCAGCATATGCTGCGAGTACAAGTGGCACTTCAATTAAAATGATTGTCTTAATGTTGGAAAACTCAGCGCGGAGTGCGACGAGTTGATGCGGCGGTAAATGCTATGAGTACGACTTCGAATACGAATACGAGTACGAGTATTACAACGCGTCAAGTTGATTCAGTCATTCAGTCAGCTCAGTTGCGACTGTTGGCACTGTCCGCCCTCTCATTCATTCATTCATTCGTCATTGTGGCAGCCAGCAACAATAACGGCACTTAATGTGCTGAAAATAACGCACTTGCACGTACTTGTCTAATTTATTTGATTACGCTCACAATTACCGTAATTTTTATTTTTCTCTTTTTTAAAAGAGTTTTTTCTTTTTATTCTTTTTTTTTTTGGCAAGTAAGAGTAGTTTCTTAATTCATTTTTCTATGTTGCTTAGTTTAATCTTATTAGATTGTTTGACCTCCCAATTGTAGGAATAACAAACGAATTTTCTGTGCTATCTTATCGAATTTTTTTAAGTAAATTCGAAGCGGGAAGCATTATTTTTTTTTTCAATTTTAGTTTTTGTTTAAATTTAAATTTTTAAATATTGTTCTTTAAATTTTCTTTTATTGTTGTATTTTAATTTTATTATCTTCATTATTTCTTACTCTAATAATAAGTAAAACTTATTTTTATTTACTTTATTTGGCATTTAGTATTTATTTTACACTAAGATAATATGAAAGTGTGCAGCCCTGGACAAGCTTAATCGCCTTTTCAGTGGTAATGAGCTGCATAATAACAGACATAGCATGATAATCCACTGCAACTTTGAACTAGTTTTAACCTTGCACAAGATTAAAAAGTTGCTTACATTTTGCAACACTTAATTTGCAAGTTAGAAACGGAAGATGCCAACTTGGTAAAAAGTTCGCAGTTCGTACTATTTGAATATTTAACAAGTTGACAACACGAATTAACAGGCAAAATAAAAGGTGTAAGTTGAAAATGTCGTAGAATTTTTCGTTTTTATACAGAATATAAGAGTTTCATTGCGAAACAGAATATACATATTTTGTTTCTCTATAAATACGAACAATGTAGGCCAATCCAATCACATGTCTGCGGGCTAATCGATATGCGATAATGGCCACTTAGGACAATTAAAAATGTCATGTGGATGTTAACGATAAGATTGCGATGCGTGTGCGGTTAAGGGATTATCTTATCGTGAACGTACCATAAATTAGCCATATATACGTTAAATCAAGTTTAAATTTAGCTGAACACCAAATTTGGAACACGTTGTATCCATTTATGTTCTCTTATAATATAGCAAACAAAGGAGAAACACAAGCAGAATAGAGACAAATGTGTTGTATCTATTTGCATTTGAAACATCTATGAAATTTTCATTAGGCACGCAAATTATGCACAATAGAATAGACCGACTGGCTGTAAACTGAAACTGAAACAGAAACTGAAACTGACGTTGCCTCTTGTGGTTCTTCTGTCTTTGGGTCTTCTTTGTCCTGCCTTTCGGAGTCTCGTTCCCGACATGCGCTCAAGCAGACAAAGGTATCTTCTCAAAGTGTATCCCAAAATGGACAGGGAATCAAATCTGAGGCCCTAGTATTTGCACCTTCGCTCATAGCGTAAATATTTGTTCTAGTCCTCAACGGGAAATGCGCACAAAATCAATATTTAAATTTAAATTCAAGCAACAATTTGAAAACAGAATTCACAAATAAAAAAAAGGAACTCGCAATTTTACCACAAAATATATAAGAAAAGCAGCATATAGTATTCTCGTAGTAATCAAGATATAGATATAATACATATATGACTGTCCTTGCGAACAATAGAGCTTGAGGACCTTGTAACAGTTATTTCTCTATATGCTTGTATGTGTTAGTATTGGTGTTTGTGTATGTGTGTGTGTGTGGCGACTGTTGCTAATTTGTTGCTTTTGTGCTGCTTGTTTTTTATCCTTAGTCCTTAATGTGGACTCAGCTATTGTTGTTGTTGTTATTTCTATTAATTAATAGCTTTGCCGGCGCTTGGCCACTTCCATTGTCATTTGGCAATGAGCTGTTACCAATGGCTTTTGCTTTGATTAGTCTTAAATCAGAAATGGGCCTTAAAGGAGGAGAGAATAAAAGGAGGCTTTAGAATTATAAGCAAGGACAGAATTGTCTCAGAATTCAGAATACCAAAATATTCTACGATTAGTCTTAAATCAAAAATAAGCCAAATTTATCATAATTATTTATTTTATAGCCTACTCTTATGATTTATCTTTTAGTAATAATTCTCTGCTTTCCAAAATGATAAAATTTGTCTGTTAAGAAAAACTTATCACATTGTTTTGAAATGATATTTTAGATTGCTTAATTTGAGTCTGTTTATAATCAATGTCATTCCGCACATTGTCTCATTTTATAGAGTGTATTTTATTCTTCAAATACATTTTTATTGACTTTTATCTCTTTTCGTTTATCTTCCAGTTTGCTCTAACCTTTCCAATGTCTGTATTTTTTGGCTACACTCCAAATGACTTCGTTGTTCAATGTAATAATCCGCCTTTAATCTCAATTCCACTCGATTATTACAATCGCTTCGCCACTGCACTAAAAATCATCGACCTTTGGATGTTGACCCTTTTTGAAAGCTGAGTATTATTTATCAATCGTCCTTCATCTTTATGGCGAACAGGCAATAACAGAAAAACACTTGGATGCTCTTATGACCCAAACAGCTGTCAAATATGCAGCAAAAAGAATAATACTTTAATGCCAAATTAACTACCTCCAAAACAACCAAGCAAAGTTACATTTTTATGTCATTCACAGAAGTTGCAAACTAACTGCAGCCGTTGTCACACTCAACATGAATGTGTTGCACATTATCTGACAGTGTTGCAAGCACATAAATACGTTTAATTATCATCTAACTAACGAGGTCCAGCTACAACATCAATTGTCACTTTGCTAGCAACGCCTAGAAGTAGGCAACATAAAATTGACACTGTTCATGTGTGTAGGTGTGAGTGTACGTGTGTGAAACAATGCTTATTAATGTCAGCCATAAAACAGATTGCAAGTACGTCCATTTAATAACGAAGCAACCGCACAAGGTAATAAAAACTTTGGATCAAGTTCTTTCTAGAGCTAAATTAAAAGCTTCTCAACTTGCAGTTTGTAGCCTTAACCCTCAGTGTGTGTGTGCGTGTGCGTGTGTGTTTGGCAGCTAAACTAGTTTTAATAATGTGCCAGACCAAAGTGAAATATAAAAGAATTTTATTAACTTGAACTTTATGCAAACATCAAAGCACCATAAAGACAAACTAAAATAGGGAAAAAAAAAGAACTTGATGAACTCCAATTTTGGGACTTATATGAGAGCAGATCTGCATATGAAACCCTCCATGACTCGTATGCGTATCAAATATTTACAATATTTATTTAATTTGTGCGCTGGCATTCTGGATTAAACCATTCAAGTATTATTATCAATGCAAATTGGCCGCCAGGCAGTTCGTGTTGTCGTCTTGTTGTCCTCGTTATTGAACGAACAACAAATAAGTTGGTATGAAAATAAAATGGAACGGACTTATCCTCAGGTTATATACTTGCGTAATTTTGTGGTTTATTCTGGCAAGATTAAAACGACAAACAAGCCATAACAGCAGCAGCCAGAAAAAATCAATTATAGTTACTTCAGTCGGGTTTCAGATTGCAAAAAAAAACAAATAAAGGAAAACAAGCTTAGGACGTAAGCATATAATTTGTGGTAATAGCTTGAAGGACACTAATGGGACATCATGAGATAATTTACAGTTGGTATCGTTATCCACAAGACGATAAACAACAATTAAATACTTGTGCTATATTTAATAGACTTCTCAAGAGCAGTCTTGCATAAATACTTCAATTCACAATTTGCAGTAGCTAAAATGGAAAGATAATGATAAAAAATGTTAAATAAATGATTCAAAAGATGTCGGAAAAGTAAATTGTAAAATAGCTTAAATACAAATTGCACTAGTTTATCAGGCGTGCCACAGAAATTGCAAGCGAATTAGAATTCCGCAAAAAGCATTTCCGCACGGAAATTTTCGAAATGCCACAAAACCTCGAGAGATTTAATTTTTTTTTAGCATTTTGACCAATCTTTTCGAAGTAGGTTTCTTAGGGTTGACATCTTCTCAGATTAAATTATCCAATGGTTTATTTAGCAACTTTTTTAGGTGTTTCATTGCAGAACATAAAATTTAAAAGCAATTGGCGCGACAAAATAAAAGTTACACGACAACTCTAGCGACTGTCTACCATTAGAGCACCAAAGAGCTTTTTTTTTAATGCATAATTTATAGAAAACAAAAGTGGTTCCATACATATATTTTAAATACCTTACTTCGAATTCTGACTATAAATGTGGCATCGGTGTCCCTGATTTCGAAAATCTAAATCGGACTAGGTGGCAGCATCGGACGCCAGTGGATTTAGAGCTAGTTTATTTCGCGTCAAAATTCACTGCGAATTGACCTGTGGCACAGCGAAATAAAATTAAGGTGAAATTCAAGCGAAGGCGATTTCTGTGGCATCCCTGTATAATTTAAAACATTCTTGTTTATCAATTAATTGTGTCATTTTCACTGGTGCTTTGACATTTTTATATCCACTTTTCGCTGTTTCTATTTTTTTTGTTCAATAAAAACTATATTTTTAATTCGCAAAAATAAAAGAAATTGGATTACTTGAACTTAATTATTTACAATTTCAGAACTTTGCTATCACTATTTCATAATTTTCTCCTTCCTTAAACTCAGTGTCATTTAGCTTACAAATTATATTTCTTGGCGGTTAAACTACCATATCAATGCAGTTTCCATTCATGAAATCAACGCCTGTATCAATAATTTATGCAGCTTTTGCCAGGCATATCAAATAATAATTACAACCACAAACAAGATGCTGTTGTCCAAAAGCGAAACATGAGCTGAAATTACATTATGCTTCTACTCCTTCTCTCTCTCTCTCTCTCTCTCTCTCTCTCTCTCTCTCTCTCTCTCTCTCTCTCTCTCTCTTCTCTCTATATCTGTCTCTTTCACTCTCTCATTGTGTACCCCTTGTGTCTTTGTTGGTTTATCTACACGAAGGCTGTCAACAAATTGCCAACATTTTGAATGGAACGCAGTCAAAGTTGCCAACATGCTGGAAGGATGAGTACACAAAGCCGTCCATAGACAAAGCCCAGCCAACTGATAAGCTGATAACTGATAAGAGCCAGCGGCGTCAGACACATAAACCAACTCACTAATAATGAGCAGAACCTTAAGATCACGCCAAAACACCAACATTAAATGAAATTACGTGGCAAAAATACAAATGACTGTGAATATCCCGGATTAAGAAGTAGGGGAGTGCCAAGGGAAGGGGGAAGGGGTGGGGTTAATGCCAGTGGCCGTCGAGTCGAGGCGCCAGTTGGCCTACGTAGTTCGCTAATTGGCTGGTGCCATAAAACTTTATTACTTTCGAATCAGTTTCGGTGTGGAGTTTAAAAGCAAAAAAGGTTAAAGGCACAAAAACAAGAAATTGTTTCGCACAAGTGGCTGAACAACTTGAAATTTATTTGCCAGCAACGCAACGAGCCACGTTGTTGGCCAACATTTTGTTGCAGGCTGCTCCTTGGGGATCTGCAGCTAGAGATGTGCGCGAGTCGTGAGAAAATTGTGAATTTAGAATTAATCATTATTTAAATCCGTAGGAAATTCAATCATTACATCAAAAAGTTTCCCTTTAAAATTTATAAGAATACTTAACAGTTTAAGGTAAATCAATTTGACAAAACTAAATTTATATTTCTAAAATAAAATTAGTATTATATTGGGTATAATATCTAAATTTTTGTCTTTTGTACAATAATATATTTAAAAAGTACATATATTTTGGCTATTTGCTTTTAAATATGTTTATTTAGCAATAGGATTGTTAAGCAAGTTCTTAAATATTTAATTCGTGATCATTTCTCATCGTGACTGAGTTTAACTGCATTAATTATGCTTTGCACTTCTCTCCCTCTCTTTCTGTCTGTGTGTCCCTCCCTATCTCTTGCTTTCTCTTCTGCTGTTATTTAACAACTTTTTAAAGCTCTTCTCTAGCCAAAATTAAACAATTAAAAGCCAATTTGCTTTCAGCATTTTAAGCATTTATATTAAGCAAGATTTGCAGACAAAGTTGCAAAATTCAATAAGAAATTCAGTTTGATATGCAGCTTAAATACATTCTCGCATCATCTGCCAAACACATTTTGTGTGAACATTGCATTTTCCAAGAGTTCTTAATGGTGCCACAACTCACATTTTGAACTCGTTTCTCCTTTTCCCTTTCCCCTTGCCCATTCCCTCCCTGCCATCCAGGGAGAAGCCTTTTAGAGGCGTTTCTGCAATGCGGCGAATGCACTGAAATAATTTTTATTAAAATGTCAACAGTCTGGCAATGAGCATTGAAGCCTGCCAAGAGCTGAAATGTTTGCCAGCACATTGCAATTGCTTGTATGTGTTGGTATATGTACGTGTGTGTAAGTGTGTGTTCTTGGTCAGGACAAAATAGGCAACTAGGTGAGATGTGGTAAGAACGAGCTCATATTGAAACCTTTGGAAAAATATAGTTGTTAGATTATAGGCTGAATACTTTTACAGCCGACTATTATATTTAGATAAAGTTATTTTAATTTCAAAGAGACTTTTCTTGAATAAGGAAATCAAAGTTAATTGAAATATTTTAAAGGAAGCTTTCTTATAGATTAAAAAAGTACTTTACTTGTGAAATCAATATTTCCTTTTGATTCAATTAAATCCGTTTTAAATATTTAGGGCCGTTTTTTCAACGTAAAAATAAAAATTTGAAAGTAATTTCTAAACATTTTACGTCAAAGTATATTTTCAATAGATATCAAACACCTTATTTAGACATTGAAAAAACGGGCCTTAGTGCATTTTTTTTGCAATGGAATTTTTATAATACAGTTCTCCAATTTTTTCGTATTTGTTGAGATGAAATTAATTTTGTATTAATTTTCTTATTATAAATAACTTGATTTCGATTTAGATCAAACAATTTTAATACTACAATGGTACATCTCAAGGATTTAAAAAATTTAAAAATAAAATATATTAAATAAATTTAAAATTAGCTAAAAAGGAACAGAAATATCTGCACTTAACTATTACACATTCAATTGTAATTTCATAATATTCTTTGCAAGAGTATTGAAATGCAACTAGAGTAGCATGTAATAAATGTATAGTCAGTTTTTAGACACTCCAAAAACACGTTTCATGTGGCAGAAGCGTAATGTGAAACGTGTGGCAATTAGAAGGCAATGATCATTCTTGTAAGCACACGAAAGTTGATGCAAAACCGTGGCATACTTTTTGGCGTCTAACAAAGAACAAAACCAAACAGAGAACACAGCCTGGCTGGCATATCAATGAGGAATCCAGAGAGCTCACAAAAAGCCAGTTTCATTTACAGCTGCTTCTTGGAGATTTCTAAGTTCGCCAATGTGGTACAGAAATTGTTTTTAACTAACTGTACGGGCTTTGTGGCTGCAATTTCCTTTACTCTATCTTTATCTCTCTGTCCCTTTCTTTCTCTCTTTTCTCCATTTTTTTCTCGTTCTACTGTTGCTGCAGCAAATGGCCCGCTCATGAACTGCAGCTTAGCGTTAGCAGCAGCAACAACAGAAAAAAAAAGGGGAAGAACATGGCACGAAGAAAATTGTTCGAGATTTTTTTTAAGGGGGCAACTGGCCAAGTTCATAAGTACACACTTCAATTAACTGCACAACAAGAACAACAACAACGGCAAAATTGTGGCATAAAAAGGGAAAAACTTCAAAATTGCCGCCCAGCTTAAAAATAAAACTTTATGTAAATCGTAAATATTTACGATACAAGAAGTCAGTTCTTATGGCTGTTCAACTTAACTGAACTCAAATTGAACTTGCTTATTGTCTTGTTGTTGTTGGTGTTGTAGCTGTTATTATTATTATTGTTGTTGTTGTTGTTGTTTGCTGGCTTTGCCTGCGGTCTGAGAGTTTCTGAGGCGATAAAATTTGAAATTTATATGACAATTAGATGGTTCAATTAGGATACACTTGGATTTGTATTGAGTTATTTGTGGCTTTGGGTTACGACATGCGGCAAACTACAACAGGAGAATAATAATTTAAGTATAGGTCACAGATGAAGTAACTAAATATTGTGTGCTTCAAATTAAATTTACTGCATTTAATTAAGTTGTAGAAGAACTATAAGTTATTAATCGTTTTGGTATCTGATACTTAATAGCTTGCTTCGATAATTTCAAAAAGATACTGACACATAGTTTAACAAAACAATAAATAATTGAAATGTCTAACTGTGGTATTAATTGAAAATAAAATTAACTTGCTAAATTGATAAAGTTACTAAAGAATTATACCATAAATTATTTATTTATTTGCACACACCACGAAATTATCACATAATCAAATTCCGGTCATTAATTTAATATCAACAATTTATTCTTTTTACATTTATATAAAAAAATAATATTCACTGCAATAAAAACTAAAAATGTTCATTATAAACAGTATATGGCGTTTAAATACCCTGTACAAAAATAGGATCATGATGTTTTACTATCTTTTTACCAAGCAAAGCTGGAAAGTTTGTAGAAAACAGTGATAAATTTCAGATCCTGTCTTTCAAAAATCCATTAGAAATATATAAATGCAAGTGCGCATATACTCATTTATATATTGAACATATATTTAATATGTTCACTTGGGATTTACTTATTACACAGTATTAAAATATGACAAAACAGGCTGACACATTGACTCGTAAATTCTCGTTCACAAATCCAATAAAGTGGACCATTTTTTTCGCATAGCACATAAAATGTCCAACGAAATTCGAATGCAATAATAAAGACCGCTTGACAGACAGACAGACAGAAAAAGTAATATACATACGTGTGTGTGTGTCTACAAATGTGAGCAAATAAATTGCATTATCGTTGATTTGTAAATTTATTGCATGTAAACAAATTGCTAACGCAACAAATCAATTGTTGCTATGCTTTTTTCGTTCTTTGAGCTTGTAAAAGGGACGAAATCAAATAGCAATCAAATTGTTGTACGCCATGGCAACAGATTTCAGCAATATAATCCGACTTTTACAGCGCATCTCAAGAGTATCTTTTATAAGGCAGATATTTGTTCTCTGTGAACAGGTTTTATGCAATTCCTCAGATTACTAGATATATCTAAATCAAACTAGTTTCAATACATAAGAGCTGGCTTACTTCTTAAATATATTTATATGATTTACAGACTAGTAAGCCTTAAATTCCTATTGTAAATTACACAATCAATTTCCCATTTAATCATAAATTCACCACGCAATATTCCTACTCAATCATAGCCATAAACTTTATAATCTTTATGCCGATAATGACATACGAATATTTTTTTTTTTTTTTTTTCAATTGTTTCCAATGTCATGGTCTGATTTTCAATGCCTATTTCAGTCAATTGCCAGAAATTTAACAAGTTCCATTCCTGTTCCTTTTGCTGTGCGGTTCTTCAACCCTTTCAGGCCATTACCGAACATTAAATTACAGGCAGCTGAAAAATGTACACTCCTTGAATGTTTCCACACAGTTTACTTTTGCAGCACTTGCACTTTTCATTGCGGGAAAACCCAAAAGGCTTCACTGCCCCCAACTAATTTTCGGGGCCACCATCAGAAGGGCATAAATTTGTTTGGCTGGGCACGCACCAAAAATTAAAAAGCAGTGAAAAATCGGGAGGTTCAACAAACAAATATAATTGATAACGAATAGGAAATGCCCTCTAAGAAATATAATACATATTAAAAAAATAATTGTCTAACTTGTGTGGCTATTTTATCTCCTTAAATTTTATAAATATATGGCAACAAATTTATAAATTAAATTATATGTTAGAGCATGCTTTACAAGTCGCATATGTAGATGACATGCTCCATTCGTTTTGTTGTTAAAAGGGTGGAAAAACAGCACACATAAATTAAGGGTCGCAATGTCTGGCACTTAAGACGATTTCCCAACAATTTGTCTCAGCTACGAGTTGAGCTACGAGTTTCGGCAGCTGATCCCTCGTTAGGTGCGCGCCTTGAGAAGCTGAGAAGTTGAGAAGAACCAACCGAATTGACACTGAATTTAATTTCGCGTCAAGTGGGGGGTTTGGGGTGTGGTGTGGTGATAGCTGCGTTTTTCCACGACTGCTGACATTTGAATTGGTAATTTTCGTTTCGCTGAATGCCAACGCATAAAAACTACGCACACACAACAAACACACACAAACACAACAGACACACATACACTCAGAGCTTTAGTCTTGTTTACGCCGCAACGGAAATTGCCTTTTTTGCGCGCCTTCCGGCCGCCATACCGTCAGCATTTGGTTGCCCCTCCATATTTGCCGCATCGTTTGGCAGCAGCCCCTACATGCCTTTAGCTCAAACTGTAACTGTAGCTGACAGCTACTACCTCAGATACTGGTACGGTATGGTATGGCTATGGTTATGGTTGCCATTGCCTCCTTTGACACTCCACCGACACTCGACACTCGGCATGCCACGCATAAAGCTGTCAATGTCAATGTAACGTGTTAATTTCAAAGTGGTTTAGTTTGTTGACGCAGCTTGTTAGGAAGACAGAACTGAGTTACCGAGCCATACACCCAAAACCCACTGGCAACGTATATACCATACCATATATACCATATACCATTCCGCACCTTCAGTCATCTTCAACCATCTGGAGCATAAAATGTTTTGTGTTGAAGCACATGTGGTTTTTAATGCCATACGGCAACAGTATGGGGAGAACTGAGGATAAACCCTTTTCTTTTTTTCCTTTTTACTTTACCTTATCCCAGAGAGACTTCCAGCTTCGACTGCTGTTGATGATTTCTATCGTGACATTTGATTGATTGAAGCTCTTTTATGCTTCTCAACTAAGCAGTTGGTTTGGTCTCCTGATGTTGTTTGCTTTCTACTGGGCACATCTAACTTATTGATTAGCCCGGACAGAGAGGCAGCGAAGGGACTGTGGCTATCTTGATGGTTTATTTACATTTTAAAATGATTAATTAGGCTAATGACTGAAAATGGTAATCGAGTAGGCAGCAGATAAGCAGACAGAAGATGGAATAATGTTAGCAAATCTATCAATATTCTTAGACACATTTATATAACAAATAAATCAAATATTGTTGCAAGCACTCAAATTACTTCACTTAATTTTACTCTTAAAAAAAAAAGTTTGTTTAAATATGTTCAGAATTTCAATCAAAGAATTTTCAAAATTGCTTGGTTGCAGAATAAAGTCAAAATTCAATTAGATTTCTTTAACTTAAAATCAGAATTAACTCACTGAATTCAATACATTATATGTGATGTGCTAAATAAATTTTATTAATGTATTTTTTATTTTAAAGAGCCCATAATAAAAAGAAGTGATAGCGAATAAAATTATGCTAAACAAATTTCATTTTAAAATGTTAAAGACTTAAATACAAATGCAAACTAACGTATTAAATATACACGAAGATATTGGAAATTTTTCCTATAAAATTAGCTCGACTTTAAGTTTAATTATCTGTCATTAAAAAATAAAGAAGAAAATCTCCATATTTGTTTCCAATCTCTCTAAATTTTCTCTTAAAATCTCCATATTTTTTCCAATTTTTTTTATTCAAAAATCTGTCTTATCTAACTTTGAGGGCTAAACTTTTAGTGTCTACGAAAAAAAACTTACAGCCGTCGCTCTTTAAGTAATAAACATGAATAAAAATGTGTGTTTCGTAAATCGATGCAGTTTAGTCCTTGCCACGGCTCAAACCAAAGCCCCAACTATGGCTACAGGCAAATTCAAGAGCCTCAACACACCACACACACACAAACGAAAAGAAAAGAAGTCCATGTTCATATAAAGCCCACATTAGCAGCTTGTAAAAATGTATGGCCTCATCTGGCGGCGTGGCTGGGCCATAAGACAGGCCCAAATCCTGGCGGAGCTCAACTCAGTCTCATTACTAGCTGATGCCGTCGTCGTTTTTTGGTGGCTGTTGCTGGTTGCTGCCAGAATGCCAACTGTCAATGCGGAGGTGGAGTTGATGTTCAAGTTGTTGCTCGGCTTGATTCCTGCGCCTTGTAATGGGCTGACGTTAAGCGCCATAAAAGCGGCTGAGCGGGATACTGAGCGGGGATGACATTGGTGTGATGGGATGGTAAAAGTGGAAGTGGAAGAAGCGGTGGGATGCTGCTGGTTCGGCAGCTGTGGCAGCTGTGAAGTGCCAGCAAATTCGAGCATAATAAAATTTGAGAGATTTTGCACGTTGACAAAGGCGCCGTTTGTCGGTCTAACAGGAAAGCAGAAACAAGTCACCCAGACGGCATCCTGACATCCTGCCGCATAAACCAACTACTTAGCAGAGAAAGAGAGAGAGAGAGAGAGAGTGAGTGGAAGAGAGAGGTGTGAAGGTAGTAGGTGCTAGAATGGCACTGACTACAATGGTCCCAGCATGAATGTAAATGTGTTTTGCTTTTTGACACTTGAATGCAGCAGCAGCACAGGCTGTGCGTGCATTTGCTTGCAAGAAGCAGACAAAAGCTGAGAAAATCGGAGAAAGAGGGAGCAGAGAGAAGCAGCGGGAGCACTCCAAAAATTCTAATGCATGAACTCATCCTCTTCGGGCCATAGCTCATAAACTTGTTAAATGAAAATTCGAGCAATGAAATTTTGCTGATGTTGTGCACGTTGTTATCGTTGCTGTTGTGGTTGCCGTGGTTGCTGGTGTTGCTGGTGTTGGATTGTTCATAATTTTTAGGGGACTGACAGTTGGAGCAGGACAATGGCCAGGCAACAACAGCATTGACATGCTTTAAACGTGCTCACAGTCAGACTGGGAGATTGCTTTGTTTATATGAGAGGACCACATCCCAAATAAAACCAAGAGCCCTAGCCAATTATCTAAACAGTGAACAGGGAGATATACTCGTAAGGGAGACACATCATCCTAACAATGCCATGTGCTGTCCAGCTGCACTCTGAACATCAAAAAGTCACACGACTTTATGTGTCATTTTCCGAGCATATCTTTTTTACTTTGCTGCTGGAACTTGAGCTGGAAAAACCTCTATGAAATATTCTTCAAATAGTTGCAACTGATTCTCATGTGGCATTTTATTTTATTTGACCAGCGCTTGTTAAATATCTTTCGAAAGAATTTGAACTGTCACAGTAAACTCGTTGCTAAATACCCTGTTTATTGTTTTGAGGCAAAAGGAGGTTTTGCTATACTTTTAATTATTTTAGCTCGAAATTTATTCTTTTATTTCCATAAAACTACCACATGTCTCAATGTTAAAAAATTAAAAAAAATTTTGAAACAGAGAAAAATGTTTTATAACATCTATTTATATTTAAATATTTTTAAAAACTTTTCACAAGATTTTCAAAATATCCATTTTTTAACACTAATTTAACATTTTTCTATTTATTTTTTACTTTTTATATTCTCTTCTACATGATTACTAAAAGGATAAAAATGCATATTTTTCTTTTATTAAAGTTTTTACTGTCTCTTGTACAAAAGCCTTACAGCGAATAAATTCATCTTGAAAAACTCTACAAATTTTATGCTTTGCAATCAAAATCTCAAATTCATTCTACTCACATGTTGAAATGGGTATATTTCATTTGCATAAGCGCTTTACAGGGTATACGAATTGGATAACGCGACAAGCATTTGATGCTCAACCCAAATTCATAGTTGACCGCAATAAAAATATGCTAACAGCATGCGCAATATATAAATAACTGGAAAGCTGACTGACAGACTAACAGACTGAATGAATGAATGAATGAATGGCTGGTTGACTGAATGACAGTGAATGAAAGTGACAGTCTATGCACTTGAAGCAATTTGTCTTGCCACATACGTGACTTTTGCTATTCTCTCGTTTTGTACATTTCATTTCATTTCAATTCTATTTCTCTTACTGTTACTTTTTCCACTTCCATTTTCATTTCTGCTATTTTTATTCCTTTTCTTTCGCTATGTTTTCTGTTGTTGTCAACGCGCAAAAATGTTTCACTAGTTGTTTGGCTGCCATTTTATTACATTGCTCATACGCCGCGTGTCAAGGTGCGACTGCGAGGTCAGCACTTTTGCAGTGTGATGTAAAGAGAGAGAGGAGAGGTGGTGGTTAGAGTGATGAGGTTGCCACCATGTGCGGAAGTCGCGCACTTGGTCGCGTTCTCCGACTGGAATGTTGAAGCGATTGCACAATATGACACAACTCTGACACTGATACGGTTAACATGTTAAACGGTGTTCTCGCTGTTGTTGTTTTTGCACCTGCTGCCGTTTCCGGTGTGTGTGTATGTCAGCTAAATGCTGCCATTTGTCAGTCTCATGCTGCTCATTAGGTTATGCAACCTGCTGTGGGGGAAGCAGAGAGAGAGAGAGTCCTCGCAGGATGTAAGCTTAACGAGCGGATTATTAACGATGGCTCAATGTCAAGTACAAGCTGGCGAATCGTATTTAAAGTGCTTTAAGCCGACGGGCACTTCTTGGCCAACAAGAAATGCAACTGCAACTGCATCTGAAAGAAACATGGCTTACAGAACAAAATAATAGAAAAGAGTAGAAAAAGAAGGGAAAATGAAAATAAAAACCACGCAAAGCCCTAAGGTAAACAGTCAAGAGCGAGAGACAGAACAAGAGATAAGAACCACATGAAAATGCTGGTGGCTTGGCAGTGGGAGCTGTGGTGCAGCAGTTCGAGATACTCTGCTGCATTTCTCTTAATTCTTGACAAATGCAAAGACAAGCCAAACAAAACAAACAACACAAACAAACTGGCAACAGAGTGCAACTTAAAGCGGCAAAAAGGCTGCTAAGCAGTGAAAACTACAATAAAGTACACACTCACACACACACAGACAAGTATGCAATCAGGCAAACACAGAATGTGTGTGTGTGAATGTGTAAATAGGTGTTAGGCTGTGTGTAAGCGCACTCAAGCAGCTAAAAGCGAACTTTGTTTAAAACCTGCTGCCATTTTCATTAAGAGTCAAAGGCAGTCGAAGTAACAGCTATGCATGGACTGCCTTTTATCCTTATCCGTGCTTCATTGTTATCCTTATCCACATCAATACAGCTGGCAATTTGGGCAGGCTCAATTGCATTGTTTGATGCCCCAAGAAGTATGCTACAAAAATGTTTATAGTCAAATTGCAATACAGTAGCCTCTCACAAATAACAACCACTCAATATTTGGGCGTAAGATTTGCGTAAAATTACATTTATTTATTGCGAAAAAGCAAATATATTTTTTTAAGTTTATGTGAAATTTTTAAGTAGTATTTTCCGCTGAATCACAAGCCTAAAATTTTACACTTCTTTTAGAAAATAATGTACAAGAAACTTTCTTGTTTTTCTTTTGTAAAAACTGGAAAACATAAAATTAAATGCTCAAAATTTGCTATGAAAGTAGAGTCGAAAGGCAAATTTTCATTTTCAGACTCCTATTCTTGGATAATTTAAATCTGCGCAGGTTCTATTTTCCTTGCTATTCGCTGTGCATACTGTATTTTATGGACATGCTCAACTGGGTTTTACTTGCCAATCAAATGATCAGTTGATCAACAGATGTAAAAATATTTGACAATAGTTTTCGTATTTATTTCGGCCAACAAAATTTGACACACCGAAATTTCCTATTTTCACTGATGGCATCCGGCGCCCGCGATAAGAATAACAAACCTAAAAAGGTTATCACAATCAATTCGAAGGCTGACTTTGATAAGACCATTGAAGAGGCTGGCAACAAGCATGTGTTGGTTGAGTTTTTTGCCACATGGTGTGGTCCCTGTGCCATCATTGGGCCGCACCTGGAAGTTATGGCCAACGAGTATGAAGACTGTCTGCTTGTCCTCAAAATCGATGTGGATGACAATGTGGAGCTGGCCGAGCAGTATGATATCAATAGCATGCCCTCCTTTCTAATCATCAAGGATAAGGTCACACTCGAGCAGTTTGTGGGCAGCAATGCCGAAAAGGTGCAGACAACTCTGCAAAAATTCTGTGGTAAGCCGGAGGACAGAAAAGCCATTAAGCCTGGTACTAGCACCAAACCCGCTGAGAAGCCCCCAATGAAATTAATGTCCATGCTTAAAACTGTAACACCGGCCATTATGAAACCAGATTCATCAAAGCCAGCGGATAAAAAGTAACTAGGCTATACAAACTTAAAAGTGAAAAAGTTAAGACGCGTTTCGGACTTTATTTTTTTAAAAAACCAAAATAAGTAAAAATGTTTTCCATCCGCAATTTAATTTAAATTTAAAACCAAAATTTGCCCGTGTATTTTTGTATATTCTGATCCTGAAGCTAAAATAAATACAGCTTGTAAAGAATAAGTATATAAATACTTTCTTTTAGCAGATTGTGCTTCCTACACACAATAAATAAAAGTATGGCTAATTAGTCAAAGTACAAAGGTTCCCCATTATATAATACCGATTTTAATCGAACAATTTCACTTTGTTATGATAAGTCCAATTAAGTAAAAACGTAGGTATAAATGGACGATAAATATTTATTTACGATTATAGTCGTATAATCCTAAAATGGTTCGGCAATTAAACAATTCCATTGTGAAGATAAGGTTACAATTCCAAGATAAATTTGACAGCTATGATATTTTGATAAAGATACTCGTATTTATGCCATGCAATAAATACATTTCTTTGATAAAGCTGCCAGTATATGGGTTTTCATGGTATTTATTGGCAAAACATTTTAAGCATTTCCTAAACTATAACAAAGAAAATAAAAATGAAATTATTTTGAAATCGTATATATATTGTACAATTATTTCCTTATTTTTTCTTCGAGTTTATTAAATATTGTAATCTCACTAAAGTTTACTTTAAATTCTTGTAGAGCTGTTATAGTTCTCGTATCTCTCGATGCACATACATATCTTTCCATGTGAACAATTTCTATCTATTGTGTTGACTTGACTATTGTCCTGTAGGACTCCCTTTGTGAGGCTTTTGCCTGCCCTTGTCATCCGTTCAATTGAATTTATTGAATAATTAAGCATGTGGCAGCATTCAACGAAAACAATTGAACTGACTTCAGAGCTGGAACTCCGTTGATTTCGATGTCTATCAAAAGCAATTCTCGTAGAATTCATCATCGTTGCTTTTGGCATTTCTTGACTTATTGGAAACTTATTTCCTTTATTGGCCATGCCTTTGTTCTTTTTGTTTTTAGTCTGCATGGTGAAAAATTGAAAAGTTTTACTAACGTTTAATATAAGAAAGTGCATGGAAAAGAGGGGAAGTCCCCGGAGATGGTAAACTGAAGGAATGGAATGACGTAGCCTGCGGGGTGGATGTGAAGGCACTGTCATTCCTTCACTTTGTGCCAGAGACATTTGCATTTTTATTAAAATGAGAAATTGCAGCAGTTGTAGTTGACTGAAATGCTGTCCTCTCTGTCCTAAGGCTTCAGTCATGTCTCGGATATAGCGTACCAGAGGTCAGAGGTTAAACTGGGGTAATGCAAGTGCACGTCCCAGAGCAGAGATAAAACAAATAAACTGCAATCAAATATATTTAAGCTTTTAAATGTCTATGAGATCTGACAGTTTGCGATTTAAGAGTCTGGGAATTACATATTAGGAAAATACTAAAGAGCTGCGATTTGAGAGTTATCAGAAATTCTGTTGAAAATACATATGTATTAATAAATTTTTTTTTATATTTTATTACATTTGTATGTATGATCATCTACTAGCGAATAAATTTTAATGAAAAAACGAAACCTATTTTTAACCTCACTTGCGTGTGGCGTTGCCACCTTACTTATAACTCTTTAACTTCTCGCTGTAAAAAAACGAATATTTATAATTTTTAGGAATTATTAATGGAAGAATACTATTTCTTACATTTGATGCATATAAAAGTTTAGTATTTAGTAGAAAAGTTGAAAAGAAAAACACTACTTAACCTCACTTGTTGTCATGGCGCTGCCACCTTACACATAACTCTTTAACTTCTCGCTGTAAAAAAACCAATATTTATAATTTTTAATAATTATTAATTAGAAGAATACTATTGCTTACATTTGATGCATGTAAAAGTTATGTATTTAAAAGAAAAGATGAAAAGAAAACCTCTACTTAACCTCACTTGTTGTCGTGGCGCTGCCACCTTGCGCAAATTCTTTAAATCCGCGCTGAACTTGGTATTGAAAGACCTTACGTCCTTAAGGGCCGTAAGCACACTTTTTTCACGGCTTCTTGAGAGAGAATCTTTTTGTTTTCTGCTTATCTACTTCATATGTTGAGTGTTTATACAGCCACTGCAGCTGCTTGCTTGAGTGGGCGAGTTGGGGGAGAGAAATAATAATGAATTTGCGGCATGCCACACAAACACTTTGAGTGCCGACGCCTCCGTTGACGCCTCCGCACAACATTCACCAGATTTTTGCCCAAGCTATCAAGTAGATGCACATATGTATATATATACATACTACATACATCAACTCGGGCCCGTTTTCCTCTTGCCCCACAACTGCCCGGACCAGCAGCAAATATACTATATGCGTGTGGCAGCTAATATGTTGGTTGTCTCGCCTCTCCGAGTCGCTGAAAAATGCAGTGACATGTGCTACAGCTGCTGCCCCCTGCCCCGCTGCATCTTCTGCGGTCCTTTCCACAGCTGCTGCATTGAAACAAATGCGCAGGGCGTGCGTGTATCCTCCTAACGGGTTGGATCCTGCGGATCCGATGTAGAGCTTTGATGCGCTGAACAATAGCTATAAAAAGGATTAACTTGCATAACAAAGAACTGTATGTGCATGGTGTTTGTGTGTAGGCGGAGTATACGCTACGACAGGCAGCTGGCATATAAATTTCCCAGAGCCAACCAAGTGCCAGACAGACATTGGTCCATGGACTAGCAAATTTATAGTTTCTACACCCACCTCAACCTCAGCCTCAACCAACCACAACAGCTCCACAATATCTGAGTGCTGTGCTGCCAGGCCATTGTTTGTCCCACTGCCTGCATATTTCGATTGCAATTATTTAAGCCAAGTATTTTTTTATATATTATCCAAGCAAGCAAATTGCCTAAAATGTTCATAAAATAATTAAGATGGTGCGAGAGAAGCGGAAGGGCAAGAATGATATTTGGGCAGAACAAATATGTAGCTAAAATGACACACTGCTGGCACTGCATAACAATAAGGCTAAAAGATTATTGTGAGATGGTCTAGAAATAAGTATTTAAATTTATAAGTCAACAGAGAATTTCTAGTTTTAAGTTTTTTCATGCATTATAAGTTTGATCTATTTTGCTTATTACTCTATAAATTGGCGAATTTCAGACAAACAGTGGCTTCCACTGATTCTACCCACTAATTGAACATTTCAAAATACTTTAATTTAATTAGAAAATTTAAACTCAAAATGTTTAATGTTCAAGCTTAAGCCAAACAATTCCATTTTATTTTATATACAAATAATAAATTGAGCAATAAGAAACAAAACACAGTCACAAATATACTGAACATCTTCAAAATTAATTTTCACATTTTAGTATTTAGTAAGCTGCTAAACTATTGATTAATAAAGAAAGAAAAAATGTATTTTATTATTAGAATTAATATTTGTGCATCATCAGAGTGAAAGAAGCACTGAAATGGAAATACATGCTCATAAATATTAAAAACAGTGACAGAAATAGTACGATACATTTCCAAATACTGACTTCATCATTAACTTGCGCCACATTTTTCATATTCATCGGCAAGAATTTAGAAACTGCTTGGACATCTGCCTGCAAGTGGTGTACATTCGAAGAAGACCATAAAGCTCGACGAGGTCTGATTAATTCCAGAGTTGTCAATGTTTTACACGTGGTTATTCTTTCCTTTCCGTCAACTTTCAAGTGTTCAAACGGACGATTGAATTCAGACTCCAATTCGTTGATTGTCAGGCCATCGAAGCAACGAATCAATTGAGACTTCTCATCCATTTCGAGACCAGAGTCCGATCCCACTGATGATGATGTCGATGATACTGATGATGCTCGATCACATATAGGAATCATTTTATTACTGCGTAGAATATAAACGATTTCTTCAGCACACGAGTCGCTGTCCGACATTTCACAAGAAACAAATGTTAAAATGTATATATGTATGTATGTACATATGCTAATCCAACGCTAAGCGCGTAAACAGAGCTGCCAGACTGTTTTGGAGAAGTTTGATTTCGATGAATTTATGAACTGAATGAACCAACTATCGATTCAACTAAAGTTTAAAGTTGAAATGGGGAGAAAAGTTGAAGAAAACTAATAAAAAATATAATAAGCGTGAATTAAAAATAATAGTTATGAAACTAAATGTTAGTCCGTTACTTTTAATTAAAAATTGGACAATAGTTTTATTGTAATTTGTATTTTAAAGCTTGCATACGTTTAGGGTTTCGTATACAACGTCGGGACTAAATATGTAAATATTTATTAGCAGTTTTTATTTGATATTTTAAAAATTGTAGTGAGAAACTCTTTCCAAGTTGATCTTGAGTTTCTTCTACGACTCAATTTAAGGAGTTCCCCCAATTGTACGCTTATTGGCGCTGCTCCTCATTCTGCTGGACGGTCTCCTCCTCGCTGCTACATTGACTGAGATCGCTGACGCTGTTGCCGCGACGTGGCACCATTACCAACGTGGGCAGTGGGTCCTCCTCTTCGGAGTCGGTATCGTTACGAATGTATAAAATGCCGCCATAGTCAGGATCTATTCCCATGGGCACATAACATGGTCGATTGGTGGGCTGTCCACCACAGAGACGAAGCCTGGCAGCTGGCGCTGCTGGTCGATTACGATTGTCCGGCAAGGGCAATCGACGGGTTGAGGCTCGAACGTGTGCGTGATACTCCTGCCAGTTGGTGGAGGGTTGAGTGCGAGTCAGATCTACGGAGGCCGGTACGGGACGTAGATCCAATCCTGCATCGTTCGACTGACTTGCAGTTGGCAAGGCAACGTCGGCCTCCGTGGCATTATTATCAACATTATCATTTGCTGGCTGTGCAGCCCCTTCAGTCGTCACATCAACGTAATAAGCAGGCTCTTCGTATTCGGCTTCGATCCATGACTGATTGCTATCGTCCAGACTTGAGCTGTTGTCTCCCCAAGTCATGGACGCATCCTGCATTTCGACTCTTTCAACTGGCGCAGTAATACAACTGCATTCATCCTCAGTTTCCGTATCCGAAAACAAATCTTCGTTGTCTGTCTCAGACGATGGATTTTCATATGAATTTTCATTATAATTGGAGTTCCCATTCAAATTGTCATTCACGTCAGACATTATATTTATTTCGTTAATAAATATATACTTTATTCGAGCATACATTCAGCAATCACATTCACAACTTGACTAGATGATCCGAGTTTTTGACTTTTCGCAGTGCTGTCCGTCTGACTTCTGGCGGAAGGGTTGCTCAAATGGATTCCAAAGTTGTTTCTTAAATAAATAACAGGTATTTGTTTAAAATTTGCGTGAAATAAAGCATTTTAATTTAGGCTTATTTTTACTTTAGCCTATCAGAAACAAATTAATTAACATAAGTTTTTCAAGAACAAATTAACTCATCGATAACTATATGCTATAAACAGTATTGCCAACTCTTAAGAACTCAGCTTTTTGACGGGAAAAAGGTTCATCTGGCAACGCAGCATAAAAAGCTAACAGCTCGATAACTAAGTGAAACGGATTGTAAAATATTGATAGAAATAAAAAAGTCGCTTGGTCAAGCGCTTTTTGCTTTTGAAACATGTCCCTTCAGCTTTTAGCCATTGTCTGCTGAATGACACTTACAATTTCTGTGCTTCCAATTGCAAATGGAAAATCAAATAGTCAGAGCGAGATTAGCAGTATCCATGGTGCATGAGCTTATTCGTATGTAATTCTGTAGAGTAAGTAAGTGTAACTTTTTTTGCTGTCAGAATGTAAATAACAAAGCGATTTGTCAGCTGCAAATTTTAAATTTCCTTTTCGCAAGGACAAATCGCTCGTCGCTTTTAAACTCATTAATATTTAATGAATTTCAGCTAAATAACAGCTGTGCCTAGAAACGACAAGACAAAATATTCGTCTAACAAGACCGCCAGTAAAGTATGAGAATCTTGGTTATTTGGGCAGCCTCAAGATGGTCCTAAGTTGGGCCTAATGGTCGTCGTGTTTGGTCAATTTTAAGAGCCCTTGATTGATAGTCGCTACTTACAACTGCAAATTTTAAGCAACCAAAAGCTGAAGGTATTTAAAGTAGTCCACAAATGATAAAGCTCTAATAAATTAAAATATCTCGTTCTATATACAGCTTTAAATGCATTGAAACTAATTTATTTATAACCTTAATGCATCTCAAAATATTAATCTAAAGATTTCGAATGCCAAAATCAAGGGCAGTTTAAATAGTAACCCCATATTCGACACAAGCCTTTCCAGTATAATATTAATTTGTATTCCTTTAGTTGAGTCAAATTGCTTTCTGTCTTCGCTTTACTTTAAATACCCATTACCCATGCTCGAAACTTTTGCGTTGTCACATATTTTCAAACACATTAGCACAAAGGGCACGGCACATTTATCACATTATTTTTTTCGTTCTTATTGGACCAACGATTTACTCTCGTTTTATCTTGTTCCGCAGAGCAGTTCTTACCTACTTTTGTATGTTTGTGTAAGACTTAAATGTGTGCTCTCTGTTTGTGTCTTGCTGTTTTTTTTTGGACTGTCTTTGGCTACGTTTACGCAATTTCAATTTCTTTGGAATTTTATATTTGTTATTTATTTTTACTTGGGGCCTGGAGGCCACCCAGTGCTTGGGACTATTGTCTACCGCAGTCGCTTGCCACTGACAATTGAAAACCGCACGCTGGCTGCCAAGGCGGTGGATGGTGGGGAGTGGGGGGATGGAGGCAGGCTTAACGATGGTATCGGTAGCATTTGCTGTCGTACAAAGCGGCGTATGAGTAACGAGTTATGTGCAATGCGACGAACCAAATAAACAGCAAAGCAAAACGCACTCGTGTGTGTGTTTGTGTGGGTTTTCATGGGCTTCTTCTTCATCTTGGTATAGTCCCAAACTTAACCGCAAATTTGTTTTCTACGCATTTGTTTATTTGTTGTATAAATTGCTTAATTTGCATTAAATGACAAGCGGCAATTCCAGTCTTGACTGCACAAAATGAGATTGTAGAAATGTGTGCGACCTGTGTGTGTGTGTGTTTACCCAGGATAAATTTGGAGATCAGTTTGGTCTCGCTTGTGTGGACAAGGATTAGGCTGAAAGCAACGTAAAAGACAAATAATAAAATATCAAAGCAAATAACAAATTTAAAAAAAAATAATAATAATACCACAAGCCCCGCATGCAAAACTCGATTCGAATAAGCTAAAAATAAAATACTCAAATAAAATAATAATAAATCTACAACATGTTTGCCGACTTGCTGCGAAAAGTGCACTTCAACCAACACACTAATACTCAAACTAAAATCCAAATAAATCTCGGCATCAGCTGGCGCTAACGCAAATACAAACTCAAATCATAAAAACATTTTTAAAAGAATTCTAAATATTTGTAGTGAAAACTAACAACTGAAATGCCAATATAAACTGACTAAAAAATGTGTGTGATAAATCAAATTCAAATAAAAAGTGAACAATTGAAAATAAAAACTTGGCGAACATTCAAAAGCCCATAAATAACTCTAAATATTCGACAATAAGTGCAACAAAAATACATCGACTTAAATAAAATAAAATATTTTGATTTTTAATTGAAAAATATTTCCTTTTTCATCTAGTTACAACTGTTAAATTTATGCACTCGTAAAGTTAAATAGTCCAATAAACGTTTTTAAAATGTCTGGCAATGATGTTTCCGCGACTGAAACAGCACAAAGCGATCAGGTACGTAACGAATTAAAATACTCTATATTATGCTCTTTCCAATTTCATAGTCTACACTTGACACATTTTTGTGGAATTGTAGTGATAGTGGAATTCGAAACATCAAAATGAAAACACCTGACAAAGTTCCTTACATAATTAACATTTATGCTAATAATTAGCGCATGATATTGGCCTATATTCCAGTTAAGCTTCTCAATATATTGAAACTTCTGTTATCTGGCATGATATTTACCTATAATTTTCTTTTTGCCCCCAACATTTATCGATAGAAATCTCTCAAAATTGTGTTTCTCCCCAAACATTTTAATTTAAACCATTTGCACACGCATAATTTATGGTCAAATTTATTTTTTTTTTTTTTTTTTTTTTCATAAAAAATTTGTATATTTTCAAATTTAAAGTTGATTTTGTGTGCTACTAGCCTTAAAACTTGAAATTATTTATGCATTGTAGTTCTGGGCGTGTTTTCATTGCCTAGTTTTAGGCGTGGAATACACTAACACACACAATTGGCACGGGTGATTTTGGCATGTGTGTTTTAAAATATTATTTATTATGTTGGCGCATTTGAATTTGTGTTATGGTTATGCATGAGAAAGGACTGCAGGGAAGGGGAATCCCTGCAGGCGATAGTAAATAAAAGAATTGCATAGTTTTTGGTGCCACAAGCTTGTGCATTAGCACTTTTCGCTTGGAATTTTTTTTGTGTGAAAACATTTTGTTGACGTTGTTTAGCAAATTTTTGGCAAGCCAAGCAAAAAATCTAGGTAAAGGAATTTGTACTAAATTAAATAGATAATACAATATAACTAGGATACTTCTAGTTAAAGCTTTTACAAAACAATCATTGAGCTATCAAATAAAATTTGTCTCAAAAGAAAATTGTACAAACGTTGCATAGTTTTTGGCGCATTGATGAAGCTCTAATTAAATAGGAACTACAAATCGAGTAACAAGAATATTCAGTTCATGGCAAATTGTTTGGTATTTACATATCATTTGTACTACAGAGAGGACAAGTGCCAAAAGTGGAAGGTGCTGTTCCCTCCCAGTCCTCACTTGGTCCAAGCCCTTGATGGCTGTGAAAGTAAAAGCTTCGCTCATTACGACCATGAGGAGAATGGCGAGGATGCTGCACATGACACAGTTACCATGGCTGGGGACAGCTGAGTTTTTTTTCTGGTGCGCTGCCAAGTGGGCTAACGATTTTTGTGGGCCCTTTTGTTGCTGGGATCCCCGCATTTGGACCGTTATTTGATCATCATTAGCGATACGTATCGGTCCGAGGTCTCGAGCTTTGAAGCTCTCCTTTGCCTGCATTCGGGTCTGTCTGTGTCTCTTTCTCTGTGAGAGTATGTAAGCGTGTGTGTGTGGGCGACATTTGGGGCACTGATGACGTTGCTCTCGGAGTCCTTTTTGTGGCTTGCTTGGCTGCCTGCAACGAAAGTTGCAACAAAAGTTTCGTCGCTCTTTTGTGTTGTGCTTGACTTGGTTGGTTGGCTGCGCTCTGACTCTTTGATTAAGCCAAAAAACGAGCGACTGGGCGACTGGTCGGCTGCCAGCGGGGAATCATCCACCGTCCACAGTGTAATTAAATAATTGCGGTGAGCTAGCCACCAAATCGAGCTAATGCATTTTGGCTCAAATCTCACTTGGCTTTGGTTATGACTTGCTTTGCCGCTGTTTGGATTGGTTTGGTTTTGTTTCCTTTATTTGGCCATGTGGAAATTGCATTTCATAACTTAGTTTGTTTGCTTACGCCGCAGGCCATTTGAGAATTTCGTTTTGAAAGAGTTTCTGCTGTAAAGTGCTTAAATACGGCACTCCATCAATTATGGCTATGCGCAAAAGCGCTTTTACAGCAATTTATTCCGATTTTTTTACTACAAATGTCTTTTTCTAAACGGATTTTAAATGATCAGCAATAGTTACAATTTCGATTATAATTTATCTGCAGTTTGTCGCATTTTATCAATCAATAATATCGATAACACTGCAATGCAAAAAGCTGCACGCAGTTGAACTAGTTTAAGTCACGGTGAAATTACTAACAAGGTGCCGTATTTATTCAGCAGTTAGGCAGTGAGAGATAGTTTTCTAATTCTCTCATGAATTAAGCATGAGTGCGCTGAGAAGTGAATGCATCAACTTATAAATAACTTTACCATGCATCGAAATACGTCACCTCATACGAAATTTCACCATGACAAATTCTAGTTGGAAACTGTTAATCGATACCATCGATCAACAGCAAGTGAACTGGTTCCAGTTACTAGTTCATTTTCAATATAATTTAAGCGGTAGCTTTGTTTTTGTTTTACACACATATATTTTGTAGTTTATAGCAATGTTTTTACAATTGTAGTTTTACGTTAAAGCTTGTTGCTGCTTGAATTTGTGTTTTTACGTTTTATCCCAAAGCACGCTCGTAATCGAAGTGCAGATCCCAGCTTCAGTTGCAATCCAAGAATCCACCACACGCACACACACAGACAGAGAAAGTACACAAGACACTTTAACAAAGATTTAACAGGCGCACTTGATGTCAACAAACAATTTTTATGGCTACTCTTCTCCTCCACGTGCCGCACTCTGCTGCCCATTCGTTCGATGTGCAGTATCTGCCCGCCAGTGCGACCACAGCGCTTCATCAATATTATCGCTACCACAAGCACCCACAACAGCAGGAGCAGCAACAACACCAACATCAGCAACAACAACAACAAAGCTGCTTGCGACACATACCACAACAACAGCAGCAGCATCGACAGTTGCAGTGGGAGCAGCAGCAGCAGCAGCAACAACAACTGGTCAACAGCTCAAGCGAGTTTGATGAGTTCCACTGGCCGAGCAAGCAGCTGCAACAGCAGGGCACCATTGGTGGTGCGGGTGGTGGCAAAATCTATATAACACCCGCAGACATTCCGCCGCCACCTCAGCCTCCGCATGGTGGCGGCAGCGGCAACAGCAATAGTCATAGTCACCACAACGGCAACAAAAGCAGACACCACTACCACCAGCAGCAGCAAACAACGTTAGCAACGCCACACCGAACACCGCCACATCGCTGCAAATGCGAGCATCCCATTGAGCTGCTGGACTATGACTATGAGGAGGCAACGGCATCGCCGACGGCGGCAACATCCGCGTCAGCGCTCCACTCGCATAGACACCAGCACCCGCCCTACTACTACAAGGCTGCCAGCTCCAACTTAACTGGCAGCTATCAGCTGAGACGCCACAGTGCCAAGCTGCACGAGTCCATGCTGGGGGGCGTCGGTGGCAGCAGCCTGGACGATGATGATTTGCACAGTGCTGGCGGTTTTGGTGGTGGCAGTGGCATGACACGGTTTAAGGTAAGCGACGTTCACACACACACTCCCACAATATTTGGACAGATTGTTGCTCTTCAATTAGAATTGATACAGCCCCCAAAAAGTGATGGGCGTTGCAGCTGTCAACCTCCTCTAATGAGACCCTAATTGAACGCTGTCAAGTGCTTGGTGGGTACAGCAAGTCGGACAGCGGTGTGGGATCAAATTCCATTCCCATTTGACGTGTGTGTGTGTGTGTGTCTGTGTGGCATGCAACAAGTGAGAACATATTACAGCAAAATAATTAGTTTAATTGTGGTTAACACAACAGGCCAAAGTGGAAGCTGCAATTGAAAAGAGTTGTGTTTCATTAGATAAAACAACAAATGATATTGGACAGATAAGGATAGAAAGAAAATAAATAGTTTAATTAGAATCAGCATGATAAAAAGTAAACAATAGAATGTTCAGAACGATAGTGAATGAAAAACAAAAGAAAAAAAGAGTCGACTTAATTATACTCTCCTGACTGGTTCTTTAACAAATTAAGGATTTGTATTATAATATGATTTCATTCATCCTGTCTATACTATGACACATATTGGAGTTTAATGACAGAACTTTAAGCTTTCAATTCGATGCAGTAAAAAGAATGTATACATGACTTTAAAATGAAATAGAAAATAATATTTACGCATAATTTACTCATTTTCTTTAAACGAATTGTTATATGATCTGTCAAAATAATTTATAATAACTTAAAGATTGTTTTCTGGTCTTAAATTGAAGATAACACCAATGCAATAACTAAACAAGTGGGAAAGGCTACTTAAATAAATTTGAAATATTTTTTATTGCATGCTTCTAGGCACTTACATTGCTTAAAAATTTGAATCCTCTCTATTTGTCCACTGTCATTATGATTTAGTAGGATGATAGGTAATAATAGTAGTTAACGTTAATTTGTAAAAATGTCTAGTATCTTAAAAAACTGTGCGTGTGGTGGCTTTTTGCGATTTACGGAGACGTGTTTGCCAAATTTGGTTGCTCTAGCTCTTATAGTCTCTGAGATCAAGGCGCTCAAACAGACGGAAAGACGGACATGGCTATATTGACTCGGCGGTTGATGCTGATCAAGAATATATATCCTTTATAGGGTCGGAGGTGGTTCCTTCTCCCTGTTACTGCAACTAATACAATATCCCCTTATCCCCTTACTTAATTTTAAGTAATGGGTATAAAAGAGAAAAGAATAGGAACGGACTAATTATTAATTTACAAAGAGTAATACACGAAATCAGGAACTTGTAAATTAAAATTTACTCGTGAACATTATAATAAACTACTTAAGTATTCAGCTCTACTTTGAAAAATGTTGCTGGAACTTCCTTTCTTAGCCACATAATATAAGCGCACAATTTATTTGGATAAATTGTCTAATACGCTTAGGCGAAAATGTGTTCACAATTAGTATAATTGTATTAAAAAAGGCAACAAAAACAAGCGGAATAACATCAACAACAACAACAATACTGCTAACGACAAAAAGCGTCCAAGGACACAAAAGGCGGCACGCCCAGGACAACAACTAATTAACTTTGCCAGTTTAATGAAAAACTAAACGACAAATGACAGGCCAAGAGCGCCCCAAGGAGCATTCACCATCGGACACCACCCGACGACCCAATGACTAAAATAGAAACCCAAAAGGCAGACGACGGGGCTCATTCATTTTTTAGCAGGACATCTGGTGGAGGGTAAGGACCTTGTCACACAGACAAGTTGAGAGAGCAGCAACAATTTCAGTGGCAACAAACACTAAACAAGTATACGACATGTGGTGCAACATGGTTATATAAATTTCATTCAACTTGTTTTCCTCTAACCAACTAATTGCCGGAAGTTCAAGTGCACAAGCACCAGCTCCAAGCCGAATCCAGTCGAGTAGACTCGATTTCAATTGGGCTACTCCGCCCTCCCTTCCGCTCATCCAACTCTTCCTATGGCCTCTGCCCATGGGATTTGGCTGCTCCTAAAAGCATTCGGTTTCATATTTATTTAATGAATTCGTTTCGGTTTCTCTGGCGCCACTAATTGCGCCATATTGTGCACAAATCCCCAAACAATCCCAAACCAAACAAAAGTCATGCATTGGCAACACGAATGGGAAAAAAGTCGGGCGATTTTTCAATTTGCGCGCCATCAAAAACAATTGATATAAAATCTATGTAAGCATAGACAACTTATTTGATACTCTAATACTAGAATGGGATTAAAGAATTACGAGTATACGAATACTGAATAAATAATTTCGAATGAATATTAAAAAAAGTCATAAATTGCACTATAACTTTTAATTCTCTATGCGTAGACGACGTTTTGATACTTTAACAACAAATTTTACTGACGAAACTAGAAAATAAAATATATACTACAGTCGAACTTCCCTAACTCGAATCACCATTATCCAAGAAAAAAGTTCGAGTTAGGGAGACTTCGAGTTAGGGAATTTTTTTTTTTAGTGTTTTAAAAGAAACTGCAAATGCATTCAATCATAAATACATTTCAAATTTTAAATTTTTCTTGTTATTTTTAACAAAAATGGATTCCAGTTTGTTCAAGACCTGACAATATTCTCAAAAATTGGTTTCTTCGTTCTTTTGCTGTATCCAGAAGAAGTTCCCGATTCAAATGTCATCATAATTAATATTTAATTTTTTAATATAATGAAAAATGTTTTAGCTGAGATACCACATTTTCATCGATCATCTTTCCTATAGCAATTTCACAAGCCTAAATAATTTTTGATGCTATATTCTATATAAAATTACATCACAATATGTTAATGTACATCAATATTACGTGTCAAAACGAGCCGGTAACCAAAACATAAAATAGAAACGAAAAAAAATTCAAACTTTATTGGAGATTTTCCCGAAAAATTCGACTTACAAAAGTACGGGCCAATATTTTTGTTCGAGTTAGGGAGAAATTCGAGTTAGGGAAGTTCGAGTTAGGGAAGTAAAATTGTATGAAATTTGCTCAGTAAACGCTATTGCCACTCGGTTTTGTTCGAGTTAGAGAAAATTCGAGTTAGGGAAGTTCGAGTTAGGGAAGTTCGACTGTAATTTAATTTAAATTTAAATGTAATTTATTTGTTTCTTATTTTCTAGTTTCAAAATATTATATAAAGATGAAAATGAATACAATCTTGAAATCTTCATAAATAATTTATTTTAATAATCTTAAGCAACGTCTAGAGCAACGGTGGGCACGCATTGGCTCCGGGAGCAGCGGCTGCTCCCAACTTAAGTAGACTCTAATAGGGTTGTTGTTGTTGATGTTGTTGTAGTGCTCACGAATTCAGATTTTTCGTGCCTACCGCTAGTCTAGAGTTTTGGACTCGTATAAAAATAGTATTACAGACTATAATTTAATAGATGTAGTTACAATACAAACCAATCAAATAGTTAAAATTCCCATTTTCATCAATAGGAACAAGAATACAAAACTAAACGAGAACAAACAATTTCAATTTGATCTGCATTTATGAAATGCTCTGTTGACCCCGATACCTTTCCAAAGAAAAAAAGAATAGAATAGAAGAAACCAAATCATTGCGATGCGGACCAGAGGGAACATATTTTATGTCTGTGCTAGCCATAAAATCGTACAACTTGTAACTAACATGTCTTTGTGCTTGTAGCCAGTTGCAAGTTGCCACCAAGGTGCCATATATTTTATCTTTGCCACAACAACAAATCATTGGGGACATTCGAACACACGTGGCGTGGCGTGGGCGTGGCAATATCTGAATAAGTGTGTGTGTGTGTGTGTGGAAAATCTTGTTTAGATTTCAGTCTGCATATTTTAATGGCAAATGTGTGCGGATTGTTGGCTTAACTAAGAGTCAAACACTGCATAAACAATGGTGCAGAAGTACTAAAGGTCAAAGTTGACTGCAAGTAATAAAAACTTGTTCGATTTAATGCTGCACATTCAGTTGAAATGGACTTCAACCGGTTCTCGTAGATGTTAAATATTCACTTGCCATTTATCCATAATCTTAAAAACAAAAGTAAAAAATAAGCGTCAGATTTGTTTTGTGCTGAGATTTAAGTATTCACAGAGACATAAGTAAATATATTATTTGGGGCATTTAAATCTTAAATTTTGACTCAGATATGTATAAAGGCTAATTTTTTTTATATTTTTAAACTTTTTAAAGCAAAATTGCGAGTGTGCAAAGCTAAACAAAAAATAAATTTCTAATACCTGACTGAAATCCCATTATAAAAGTCGTCTAACCTTGAAGTTTACCAAAACTCCGACGCATTATTGTCAACAATTGTCAGTTAACATCATTTCTTAGACCCATTGACACAAATAGAAATACAATAAACGAGCACCATTTGTTATTATTATAAGATTTAAACAGGTAACGACAGCTCAATTAAATAGTTTGTTTTTTATCCACTTTTATTTTGTACAAAGTGGCGCAATGCAATCATGTGTAAAATGACAAAAGCCAAAAACGAAAAGAGTCAATAAAAAATACTTACATAAAGAGCAATTTCTTAGAGTTTTTGCTACCTGGTATTTGAGTTTTATGTGCTTACGTCATGCCGCAATTGTCAGTTCCCCTCCGTTCCCGTCCCTTGTCCCCCAAACATTCCCTCAGTGCATCGGCCAACAACATAAAACCAGTTTTAAGACAACTTCAGATTGCTGCGAGTATAGAAAACTACTTTCATTTTCAGTCAGCGTCGCGTCTTTTTGATTTTGGGCTCACTTTCAGCCACTTCCCCTCCTCTCCATTCTCTTCATCTCCCTCTTATTCCCTCCGAATCAGTCCAAAGGGGGCAATGCAAAAAGAGAAAAGTTATTGGGCATGCGCAACGACGTCTCCAATAAACAGTATTTCTATTTCCATTTCTCACATACTGCGACTCTTTGGAACGTGCTTGGGATTGCTGAATACTCGCAGTTCGCTGCGAAATTGGCAAAAGCCTCATCGAGGTGGGAATTTGCTTACCCCAAACCTAATTTGGGCAGGTTTAGAAGGTGCACAGCTATTGAAACCAGTCGCAATTGACGAAATATCTGTTGACCACAATAATGAATGATAAACAGGAAGAGATTGCTTAAAGATTATTTTTATTATTATATGTATGTATGTATGACTGCACAACGCAATAATCATATTGAGGTCTGAGAAGCAAACAACAATAATTATCAGTAATTATCTGTTTTGTATATTTGTGAATACAACAAAACTATCTGTACTTCTTATAGAAGCTATTTGATAATGTATGGAGATTTCTATGAAACTTCGGCAGACACTATGAATTAAATTTCCAATAATTTTTTAAAGCCTCAATAGAAAAACTAGATTTCCTATATAGACAATATAAATGAATTTCGAATATTAATGAAACTTGGTTTGTGAATCTTATCTAAACTTAAAAGGGTTTTTAAACAAAATCCATATTTTGTGATCGATCGTTGCTATATCAGCTGTATATAATATCGAACGCTGTTCTTAACGAAGCTTGATCAGTTAAGACATGACATTAATTGGATTCGATGTAATATTTTTAAAGTATTTTCTACAACAGCAATGTTTTTTTTATACACTGTATATTTTGGACGATTGTCGAAAACAACTACGAATAGTATAAAATATTATGTTATTTATAAATATATTTATATAAACAAATCCTAATTTAGCTTAACCTTTCAAAAATCAATTCTCTAAAGCTCTTCTATAACTTTGTTCACAGAACCTGGTCTATTCCAAGGAGAAGAAACGTCGAGTGCGCATCATATTGAGTGTTGTTGGTGCCGTTATCGCCGTAGCCCTGGTGACTACTATGATAGTGCTCATTGTGGGATCGGATGATAATAGCGGTGATACTGATAACACTGGTGATAAGGCCATCAATCTGGAGGATGTGCTGAGTGGTCAATTATACGCGAAACGCTTTAATGGCAGCTGGAGCAATGGCAATACAGTGATATACAAGGAACTTGCAGTGAGTAAAAATTACTATATGTATAAACAAAATGAAAGGAATTAATCAGAATTATCGAGCATACTCGACTGTCGGAGACCTCGTACTTACTATGGAAAAGCAAACACTGCTTAAAAAAAAATAATAGAAATCGCTACAAATATTAATATAGTTATGTACTAAATGTACTTTTCGCCCAACAATGGGGCTTCATTCAGCTACAGCGGAGTGCGCTGGACTGTAAGATACCCTGTACCCTGGTACACCGATAGCTTAATACTTATTTGCACGCCATTTTTATTTGACTAATTTTTTGTATTACATCTGTATGTTCTAGTGAACTGATTCAAACCAAATTCGATCAAAATGTCAAAGGCAGAATATTCCCAAAACAAGCTATATTATATAGTGGTCCGATTTTAACCAAATTAAGTCACGATGTATGAAACCATCCCATATACATATTCTGTCAGTTTGGTTCAGATATCTCAAACAACAAAAAGTTTTTCATACTAAGACTTGATTTTCAACTGATCGTTCCTATGGCAGCTATATGATATAGTGGTCCGATCCGAAATCTAAAAAATCTAAAATCTGCGTGCAATATAGATGAACCCACATACCAAGTTTGGAGACTCTAGCTCTCATAGTCTCTGAGATCTAGGCGCTATTACAGACTGACAGACGGACATGGCTATATCGACTCGGCTCTTGATGCTGATCAAGAATATATATACTTTATTGGGTCTGCCACGCCTCCTTCTGCCTGTTACTCACTTTTTTTTTTGTGACAAAGCTAATAGACTGTTTTTCTTTTTTTTAATACGGGGTCTAAAAATGCTACTACTTAAATGACATTTCATTAACATTGACAAATTACATTAAAATAGCAATTCATATATTTTAAAATAGTACTACTTATGATTTTTAACAATTATTTTAAAATGAAAAGTAATGCAATTTGTATGATTTGGCACTAAATTTATAATTAAACTTTAATTTCAATACCATTGAACTTTTTTTTTAAATGTAGACTGTTTTGAAATTATCTATGTCATATCAAAAAAATATATTTTATTTGCAGAACATTGTGGAATTGGATACGAAGACACAGAAGGTCAAAACACTATTGCCAAATGCAGCCCACTATGTTCTCTATGAAAAATCAGCAGATGGTCAATATCTGCTGTTGGCCAAGAACTATAAGAAGAACTTCCGCTACAGTTTCCTAGCCCAATATGATATCTATAACCTCAGCACGAATACTTTAACCCCGTTGACCATACAGAGTCGAGAGGAATATCTGAGCATGGTCCAATGGTCTCCAGTGGGAAATGCTCTAATTATCAACTTCAATCGCAATTTGTACTATAAGAAGAGTGCTTTGGATGAAGAGATTGTCATTACGACGACAGAGACTGGTAATTTTCTGAACGGTATACCCGATTGGGTGTACGAGGAGGAGGTATTCAGCTCCAATGTGGCTACCTGGTTCAATCCCTCGGGCACTCAAATCGCCTTCATTCAGTTCGATGATTCGCCCACGCATGTCATCAATTTCCCCTATTACGGCGATGCGGGCGATTTGCGTTTCCAGTATCCATTGCATCAGGAGATTCACTATCCCAAGGCGGGCTCATCCAATCCCCGTGTTGTTCTCTTTATGGCCGATCTCAAGCGTGCTCTGGAAGGCAATGAATTCCTTACCTCCATGCCAATTCCAAGCACTCTCAACACTGAAACCGATTACATTGTCACCGTTGTCAGTTGGCTGGATGACAATAATGTGCTCTCCATATGGATGAATCGCATTCAAAACGCTGCCTATGTTGTCAGCTTTGATGGACTAGCTCGCAAACAGGTAAGCTCGTTAGGAAAAGTAACATTACTAAGCCACAACATTATTTATTTATTTTAAATAATAAACTCAACTGTTTCATAACTAATTCTACATTCAAAGCGTTATAAGTTTCGTCAAATTAACTTATTTTTTAGAACAGCGGTGGGCACGAAATCTGAATAACAAATACAACAACATCAACAGCGAGTCTTTTGTGCGACTTCACGGCGCCGAATAGGCAGAATAATAGTTGGGAGCAGTCGCTGCTCCCGGAGCCACTGCGTGCCCACCGCTGTTTTAGAATACGAATTTACGCTGTTTTAGAATACGAACTAATGTTTTTTAAAAATTTTAAACCTCAAGACTTAACTTGCAATTAGCTTCTTATGTCATAATTAATATAAAAAAAGATTTTTAACTTGATTCCGAGACTTAAAATTGTTTTGTAAAAATTCATGCCAAAATGAACAAGAATTTTAAGTTTTTGTTCGCTAGATTGCGTTTTTTATGCAATGTTTTTCAAAAACTCAAGAGTTTAAATCTTAATTTTTAACATTTAATCAACTTTTCATGTCTTAATTAACTGAACTTAATTTTACAAATAAACTACGATCAACAAACTCCAGCGAGCTGTCGTTTTTTTTTATGAAAATCGTTTTAATTCACTCGATAAAAAGTAAAAAAATCATCGAGTTTACGTACTTGGAAAACGCTTCCGCTAAAATTGAGTTGTCGATTTGTCGATGTATTTTTACATCACCATTTAATTTTTATTTTTTTTGATATTCATTAACAACAAGTAAATGCGTTCCATGTCTTCTTAATTGTAGCTCTATAGCACGGAATCGAAAACTGGCTGGGTTGATCTCTATACGGCTCCGTTCAAGAATCGCAATGGTTCCCGCCTGGCCTTTGTGCTGCCCCATGAGAACTACAAGCAACTGCAGCTGCTGTCGACAGATGTGCTCAATGCTGAGCTGGAGCCGCTGACGAGTGGCAAGTTTGTGGTGGACAGCATTCTCCACTGGGATCCGTCGCATGACATCATCTTCTATACGGCGAACACGGAGGAGCATCCGGAGCAACTGCATCTCTATGCGATACGCGCGCTGACGACTCGCAAACAGACGCCAAACTGTTTGTCATGCAAGCTGATGACATCGGGAGGTGTGGAGCAGACATACTACTCGGCCATCTTCAATGACAATAATCAAATTGTGATTACATCTCTGGGACCGGGCATACCCACGACAGCGATCTATGAATGGAGCTATGGCAACTGTAAGTTCACATCAAATTCCATATCACTTAGGAAGATTATTACTTTGTAATTCCAATCAACAGCTCAGGTCACATTGAAGAAACTTCTCGACTGGGAAACAAACGAGGCTCTGCGTGCCAAGCTGGAAGGCGTGGCCTTGCCCACACACAAGATACTCACGGTCAACATTGATGGTGGATTCCAGGCCAAGGTGCTGCTTCAGTTGCCCCCCAATTTGGATACCAGTGGCAAGACGAAGTATCCCATGCTTGTCGATGTCTACGGCGGACCCGATTCCTATTCCGTAAGCACACTGCTTCAAATAAGTCAAACAATCTCTTATAAATGAAACACTATTGTTGATTTCCAGGTGACCAACAAATGGATGATGGATTGGGGCACTTACCTCAGCTCGAATCAATCTGTGATCTATGCAAAGATTGATGGACGCGGTTCGGGATTGCGTGGGGAAAATCTTCTACACGCCATCTATCTGCAGCTGGGCACCGTGGAGATAAACGATCAGACTACGGTCACGCAGTAAGTATCGATTAGCAGATACCCTTTATTTTAACATTTTACTTAATTCTAGTTTACTCTATAATTAAACTTTCGAGTAGACTGATAAAAATATAATTCTTTTGAATTTGATCCCTATTCATATCTTAAAAAATGAATTTCAAATAACTATTTTAAATGCTGAGAAATTTTAAAATCAATTCTTTGATTATGATCAGAACTTTCAAATGTGAAATATTTTTTGTCCAGGGACCGTAACTGTTATTAGTTTTAAAATAAAAATTGTAAATTAACAATTATTATCAAATTTATATTTTAAAGATAAGAAATAACAATTATTTTTCTTTTTATTTAAAAAGTCATCATTAAAATTAAACTTTTAATAAAAATTTGTGAAGTAACACTTATTTCTAATTTTAAAAAAAAAATTAAAGCTATTTTTGATTTCTATTTTAAAAGTAACAAATAAGATTCTATACCGAAACTTTTATTTTAAAAATCAAGAATAAAAGTTTAAGTGAATAACTTTTGAAGCAAATAGTGTATTACCAAAATTTTAAATTATTCTTGAAGTAATTATTGGCAAACAAAATACCAACAGATATTAAAATACCAAAAAACATACTAGAAATCATACAAGTACCAAAAAATGGCATCACAATAACTTTTTTTTCTTAACTCTTATTTGTAACTTTTAAAATAAAAATCAAAACTAACTCTCATTTTTTACTGAGAAAATTAGAAATAGTAAGTGTAATTTCACAACTTTTAATAAAAAATGGAATATTAATGATTATTTTTGATTTAAAAAAAAAATTAGAAAAATAATTAAGTTTGAATTATATCTTATTAATTTAAAATATAAGTTTTTGGCTGATATCAATAGTCCCGACTGAAATAGAAATTTTGGTGTACACCATTTTACTATAGCATATGACCTTCACATTGATTTAGTTGAAATTAGCATTCATAACTCTTATATGCAGTCCCTGCTTTTGTCTAACACATTCGACAATAATAATAAATAAATCCATTTTAAAATTATTTTATAAATTTCAGTATATTTTGAAATATCTTGTGCCTAATCTCTTAAATTAACCTATTTTTATCTTTCTAGTAATCTGACGAAAATGTTCGACTATATAGATGCTAAGCACATTGGCATCTGGGGCTGGAGTTACGGTGGCTATGCGGCTGCCATGGCGCTGGCCAATGATGACAGCGAAGTCTTCAAATGCGCCGCCTCCATAGCGCCTGTCACCGACTGGACCTATTATGGTAAGCGAGACTCTTTACCGAAATGACAGTTTATTGATTGTTGCTCTTTCCTTCGCTCAGATTCGATTTACACGGAACGTTATATGGGCCTGCCAGATATGAATGAGGTTGGCTACGCCAAATCTAGACTGAGCACTCGTGCTCAGAAACTGCGGGGCAAGAAATATTTGCTTGTTCATGGCACTTCCGATGATAATGTGCACTATCAGCAGGCCATGATATTGGCCAAGAATCTGGAACGCCACGACATTCTCTTCAAGCAAATTGTAAGACCAATAAAATTAGTTAAGCTAATAAAATGAATTGAATTAATATTTATTTAATCCTGCCAGAGCTACGCCGATGAGGATCATGGACTGGTCAATGTGCGTCCGCATTTATATCATTCGCTGGATCGTTTCTTTGGCGAATGCTTTGCCAGCAGTCGCCTAATGAAGAGCGCCAAATAAAACCCTAGATAAATAAGAATTTAAATAACTTTTAAAGCTTGCAAAAAGGGGAGTTATATTAAATTAATACAATTAAATTAAATAATGCGATGAGCTAAATCTAATTGGTACTTAAAAAGTTGCATTTCAATTAAACAAGTTTTAAATCAAATCAATTAACTGATGTAGTTAAAAATTGCTTCACAATAAATACAAAAATTAACTAACGCAGGTCCAAAAGTGTTATATGATAACTTGGAACAATAATATTTGAAATTGCATTTTAAGAATTTTAAGCATACAAAATTAAACAGAATGAAAATATTTATAGAATTATTAACTAGCGTAGTTAGCGCCTGTTAAATAGAAACTGAATAATATAAACTATTCCACAAATACAAGAAAATGTAGATACGATTATAATTCCTAGAAAATCTATTATCAAAACAAGTTTTATAAACTCTTTGCTCAAATTCGATGCTAGTGAAAATAATCTGCTTAACAAAATATTGAAATCCTTAAAGCGTGTACGATCGATCCCATGACCATAATCATATTTCAAATATCTCAAACGCTAAGACACTACAATAATTCGTCACACTATATCTTATAGTAAGAGTATTAGGGCTTCGGCAAGTCCGAAGATAGCTGACTTAAAGTGTTTTCTATTGTTAAACTAAGAAAATTCTGTACATTTCGCCAGCTGAAATTCATAGCTTGTAGTCTGTTCTAGCTTTTTAATTTGCCACCTTGTAATAAAAAAAAGAAAAACAAAAAATTTTAAAAGAAAACTTGTAAATATAAATAGTTGTTAAATGGCTTTTTGTAAATTAGATGGAAATTGTGTATAGGCAACAGTTAAAAAGGCAAACTATTAAAATAAAAACGTAAAACCAATAGACCCCTTTTTTACTTTTATACTAAGTATTCACTACCTTTTTGAATAACTTTTCACTTACAATTAATAATACGATCATACTTACAAATAGTTGCAGGAGCTAACAAAATTCTTCATACTTCAAAAGATTGTCGATAATTGTAAAAAAAATTAAAAATCTATTCAAAAATTTCTTTGTTTTTTTAGCTTTCAGTACTCGACCCGACTTCCTTTATTGCTTTGGCCCCAAACTGGGTTACATATTGATTTGTATTATATCCTCTCCATTTCTCTCAATTTTTTCAACAGTTTTCCAAATCTAAAACGTAATGATTTGATTTTTTTCATTTGAAATATATATTTGAATGCTTACGTATTTATTTTAATTGTGTTTTTCTATGTTTGAAATCTGTATTTTACAATTGATATTGATTAAGTAAACTTTAAACTGACACAGTAAATAATTAAAGTGTGAATTCATAAATTATTTATATTTTATTTTGAAATTCGAAGCATAATTTGTATGGTACAAAAATATCTTTCTATATTTATTTCTTTGTTGTTTCTTTTTCAAACGATCTAAAAAACTTTTTAAATATTGAATATTATCTTAAATTCTAGGCCAATTCACTTTATACATGTGTTTTTTTTATAGCTTAGACTATATTAAATATGCAATTACACTTAATATTCAATTTAATTCTTGTTTCTACTTTTATATACAATTCAATTTGGACTTTAAGGAAATAAATACATAGAAATGTATGTCTACTGGAAAATGTACATGTATTCGTGTGCTTGCGCCTAAAAAGCTCTGCACAGTTTACTTGGCTTTGAGCTTGCAAAGCTGCAGCGTACGTGTGCAGTGTGTGTGAGAAAGCTTCGACAAAGATCAACTAAAGAATGTAGTTAACAATCAATTTAATAAAATTTGGTCTGGTTATTAAATTTTATATTCATTGAATAGAATTCGGATTCTATGTGTAATGAAATGAAGAGTCGGCTTAAATTAGATATACTATACTTAGAGTTAATATGCATCGGTTTATCGTATATAATAATATATAGAATTATATAACAGTGGTTTACTGCAAATAGACCTCCTGCACAACATCATGATGCTGTTGCTGCTGTGGATCGTGATCCTGCAGATCCTCTTGCAACTCCAGTTGATGATGATGCAGGTGATGTTGCTGCTGTTGATGTTGCTGATGCTGATGATGATGGTGTTGATGATGTTGCTGCTGTTGATGCTGATGATCCTCGATGACAACACCCTCGCTGCCATCGTATTCGATCAACTGATCATCGGCATCTGCTTGCTGATGATGATCAATGATAATGTGTTCCTGTTCCACCAAGTGATGATCATGTTGATATTCGTGCTGTTGCTGCTGCTGCTGTTGTTGTTGTTGCCAGCGCAGTGGTGGCGGTGTTGTTGGTGTCGCAATATGCTGCACCGTCTCGTGCATTGGTGTTGTGCTCGTTGATCCGCTTGTTGTCGCTTGTGTGCTTTGTGTCGTCTGATAAACTGTCTGCTGTTGATTCTGATTCCTAACAATATGACCGGCGGCTGTGACATTTGTAACGCTGGCACGTTGATTCGTACGCGTCAGCGTCACTGTCACCTCAGAGCCTAGGCCAGCAAAGGAAACGGATGGCGTTGTGTTGCCATCGCCACTTGCAGCTCCACTTGTTGTTGCTGCTGCTGCTGATGCTGTTCCCGTTGCTGCTGCTGTTGTTGATGCTGCTGTCGCCTGGGCTCTGGCCTGGAGTATCTTGCGTGTGGGCAACTGTGTTGATGTGCTTGCTGTGGATGTTGTTGATGTCGTTCCAGCTGTTCCCGTCTGTGGCACATAGTTAATGAGCAACACTCTCTCCCCGCTGGTTGTCTGCGCCGCATGTCCGCGCAATACACGCCGTTGCAGGGTTCCACCAGTTGCAGTTCCAGTTGTTGTTGTTGCTGCCGCTGCTGTTGTCTGAGTGTTGCTGCTGTTCACTGTTGCTGTTGCTGCCGCGCTGTTGCTGTTGTTGCTGCTGCTGTTGCTAGATTTGCTATGCTGCTGCTGCTGTTGCGCTGGCTGCCCACCGCCCCCGGATGCTCCTCCACCTCCTCCAGGGCCGCTGGTCATATCGTTGGCTCATCATTACGTATTATTACCGCCTTTCAAAATGAAAACCTTCTTTACCAAAATGTTCTTATTGTTGCCCTGTTTACATTATTGTGATTATTATGCAATGATTTGATTGTTTGTTTGATTGATTGATTTGTTGGTTGATTGATGCATGATTATTTAACATATTTCATTTCATTGTTTTATTAAGGTTAGACAACGAGGCAGCGATAAGAGAGAAGAAGACAAGATAAAAAAAAGACGATTCGTTAATGATTTTGGTTATGGGTTCCACGTGAGTTTTGCGTAAGGACAATGCAAGGACACCATGAAATAGTTTTAACGAAACAATTCTAAACATATCTATTAGAAAAATTAACATACATTTTAAAATTTTTATATATAATGGTTTATAATTATAGTATAATTAATTTTTAACAAAATTCTGATTTCGTTCGAAATTATTGAAAACGAAATCGATACGAAGACTTGATTATAAACATGGATAAATCTTTTGGAGTAAACTTTTAGTAACAGTTAATTCAATATTTTAGATAAATTCGTTAAAAAAGAACAAGTTTTCTTGATAAACAATTTATTGGTATTAAGTTAAGAAATGTCAAGATATAAACATACCAAGTTCCGAATTAAAAGATAAATTATTTCATGGTGTCCACTGTGAGTGTTTGTGAGTGTGTTTGAGTTTGTGTGTATGTTTGTGTTTGTGAGTTTCATGTTGATGCGTTAAGTGCCGTAAGTCACAAGGTTTAGTTCAAAGAGTTGGGATCGATGGGAATATGAAAGACATTTAATTTAGTAGGATCAAAGATAAATACACATAAATTCAATTAAGTTAGATGAAATCATAGCTATTAAATAATGATTAGTAATCATAATCATTAGTAATTAGATTATTTTTGTTTAAAAGTCGAACTAATGATTAAATTACGATTATTTTCGATTTTGCTCAATTATTTAATGATAACGATTATAAAAAATCAAAAATAATCTAAAATTCAATTTTCAAAAATAGTCAGAAAAAATCAAAAATAATCTTTTTGAGTATTCGGATTATTTTCGATAATCAGAAAAAATCAAAAATAATCCGAAATAATCAGAAAGATTATTTTTGAATATTTTTGATTATTTCTGATTTTAGTAATCGTAATCATTATATAATCACAAATTTTTCAACAGTGAATTATATAGTCACTACGACTATTTCCAAAAATAATCTAATTGATCAGTAATTCTAATCAAAATTTAACAGATATGGTAGGATCAAAGATAAATACACATAAATATAATTAGGTTAGATGAAATTAATACAGTTAGTACCAAAACATAGCTTACAACTAAAAACCATAACCATTTTGGAAAATATGTACATACAAATCATATAAATAAGAAGAACCAACACCGAATATCAAACAGAAAATACTTTAAAATACTGTTTTCTTTTTTTTCAAACATTTTTTGGTTTATTCATTTATTTTTCAGATTAAATAAAATTTAATTTTATTTAAGTAATAAGAGTTAAGGTAATTGTTTGCCTCTCCAGGCAGATCAAATATTTGCACCGATCAAAGACAACACATGATAAGTCAGGTATATATATATTTAATTTGCTTCGGTGCAAATATGTAACCTACTCAAAAAGCGGCGACTTACTTAAAAATTTTCAACTATTAAAATTAAGAAATAATTATGTAAATATAAAGATTTTTTGATTTTTGTATTTGTAAATAAATTTAGAGCTCCAAGTTGTTGTAGTTGCTACAAACTTTGTACGGCGTAGCGTCGAAGACATTATGGTCAAGCATTCAAAAAGTATAGAGAGAAGAAAACTAAAGCTTATAGATATCTGATTGGCGTATCTAAGAGGGGATTATCTAGAGTTCTGGAGAGTTTTACTTGACCATTACTTGAACATAACATTTTTATAGAAGTGAATTATTAACTATTGCAGAAATCAAGTTCATCTCCCAACTTTTTGAGCACTCATTGAATCTGCACATTAAGTTTTTGACTAGGTTTATCTAGCCTAGCCCGATCGCAATTAAGTCTACATACACATAACAAACTTAGGAAGTGGGCGTTGGGGGGGTGGGCGTGTCAAGCTACAGCACTTTACAATTACATAGTCCAATAACCAGATAGCTCGTACTTAAACTTAAACTAAAACTATAGCAAAACAAATTAAACATAGCGAAATCAACATTTCAATTTTCAAGAATTGTACAACTAAATTGATAACCGAAAAAACTAAAAGATACTTAAGAAATGCAGAGCAAACTATAAAAAATTGCCAATGACACTTGCCATAAGTCGAACTGAAGCATTGATTTAATCTAAATCAGCGGTGGGCACGCAGTGGCTCCGGGAGCAGCGGCTGCTCCCAACCTAGGTAGACTTCCGAATTCAGATTTCAGATTCAACAAACAATTGAAAGTTGAATTTTAAATGTAATTTATGTGACTTTAGACAAGTGCCATTAGGCCTTAAACTGGGGTCAAATATACAGACAGTAAGTCTCTGGATATATAAGCACAGTTTGCTATTTAATCTAGTATCTAGTTTGCTCCGTATGACCAAGTGCTTGATAGTGTTTCAAATGAGGACTACACGCATTCTGGGAGAATTAAAGCGTATATTGGAGGATAACCAAGTCAAGGATTAGGTATAGAATTGTGATTCTACGCGTTCGTCCGATACGTCAAAAGTGTTGCGTCCCTTTTTTTTTGCTACTCAGAGCGTTTGTTGTGGTTGTGTTTGTTGTTGTTGTTGCGGCTGCTGTTGTTGCTGCTGCTGCTGTTGTTGTGGTTGTGGTTGAAAATCAGTCATATTCACCTGATTCAAATTGCCAATAATCTGATGACCCTGCAACGTTTGCACCTGGGCAATCGATAGTGGCGCCCCACTCTCACTGCCATCCGATTGTGCCACCAATTGTTGCTGCTGCTGCTGCTGTTGATTCGCCGCCTGTTGCTGGGCAGCTGCTTGGGCGCTGGTTGTTGGCGTTGTCATGTTGCCCGACGAATCGATGATCTGATGATGCTGCACTTGTTGTTGTTGCACTTGCACCTGCTGCACCTGTTGCTGCTGCACTTGACCGCCACCTGTGCTTGCTACTGTCATTGTTTGTTGCTGTTGTTGTTGCTGCTGCTGCTGTTGCTGTTGGGCATCGGGATCCTTTTTCACCTGCACACCTTGCAATGGATGCAGAGATTGCACAGTTTGCACTTGGGGCACAACTCCACTTGAGTTTAGCGCTCCACTTGCTCCACCCGCTTGGGACTGCACAGATCCGGATGTGCTGCTGCCAGGTTTCTTCCCGCTGGGTACTGCAAAGTACGGGGAAATCAATATAAGAAATGTGGCCAACAAAGCGGATTAAGTCAAAGGGGAAAAAACAACTACGACTCGGGCGACACCAGCTGAAACAACCTGACTAAATAAACAACGAGAGCAGAAGAAGTAACTACACATAGTTGTAAAAGTGTGTGTGCGTGTGTTTGTGTGTGTATAGTGAGTGTGTGTGTGTGAAAAAGATTAATAATGAACTGCTTGATTAATAGATTAGAACTTTTTAGTGAATGTATATATTAAATTATAAAAAACCAACTAATTCAAATCTCATTAACATTAATGTCAACTCCAGTATTTTCTTGCACAAAAACAATATCAAAAACTAAAAATTATACACAAAACGCACGGAAAACGAGAGCCAATTAAATAATTGAGTGGCGAACATAATTATTATTAAAACAATTAAAGGAAATAAATTAATTGCAATAAATTTTGTTTATATAAAAATGATATACGTATATATTTATTAAACAATTTGTAATATATATATAATTATATATTATTTAAAGAGAAACTTAAACTGAATTTTGTTTCAAGCCACAAATAAAGCTTATAATTAAAAATATTTGTTAATCTTTTGTTAATGTTCAACTGCTTTTGTTTTTACAACTTATAAATATGCGACATAATTGTTTTTTCTTGTTTAAGTTCAATAGTTGGGAGTATTTAGCGTTTATATGCAAGAAAATACTGCATAGATTAGATTATTATTATTATTATTTTTTATATCTTTGTTATTGTTGGGTTAAAAATTTAAAAGCAAAATTATGAAACTTACAACAAAAATTATATAAAATGAAATAAAACATTCATTTGTTGACGGATAATTATTTGTTATTTACAAACATTGTGTGTCTATATGTGAGCGTGTGTGTGTGTGTGAGCATGAATGTGTTGTGTTGTCTGTGAGTGTGTGTGTGTGTGTTAAGGTGGAATGATTTGGCAGGCGGCATTGGGCGGCAGCGTTGTGTCTATTGTGGCTGTTGTTGCTGTTGCGGCAGAAACACTTGATCTCCCACAATGTGTATGACGTTTTGCATGCCCTGTTGCTGTTGTTGCTGCTGCTGCTGTTGTTGTTGTTGCTGCTGCTGTTGCACAGCTGCACTGCTGTTGCCACCGCCGCCGCCCTCATGCTTGATACTGACGCCCATGAGATGCGTCTGACCTCCACCTGCTGCATTTAGTGTTGATGTTGTTAAGTGTTGTTGCTGTTGTTGTTGCTGCTGCTGCGTTGTTTGATGATGCTGTTGTTGCAGCTGCTGCTGTGGCAGCACTGTGCTGGCCATTATCGTATTACTGCTGGACGTGGGCGTGGCTATCACACGTGTTATGGGCGTCCCACTGCCTCTGCTAGTAAGTGGCGTCGTATCTGCTGCTCCCACTCCCGTTCCCGCTACGTTGCTGGTGTCGCCCTCCGCCGTTGTGTTGAACTCTGCGCTGGTGTCTAGTGTCGTATCATTACCGGACTTACTTTTCTTTTCCTTTTTGATGCCCGGCTTGGCGAAATGCCGCAGCTCGAGATGGCGTCGCAGATTGCGCGATTGACGTATGACGGCATAGCAAATGGGGCAAGTAGCAGGTTGTTCCGATTGTGAGCGTGATCTTGGCTCTGCATGCAACAACAAGAGACAAATGTAGTAATGATTACAGTGATGATTACAATGGGTTAAGGGTGGCGGGCAATACTCACTTTCTGTTCCGGGCGGATGTTTGGTTCGTTTCGTTTTGGGCGTGGCACTAGTGCCGCTGGCACTGGGCGTTACAGTTGTTCCCGACGCGGTTGTTATCTCGCCAGTTGCCGCATTCGCCGATGTCACGGGTATCATGTTATTGGGGTCCATGGTCACAATTGTCTCAACTTTTTGGCCTTCGCTTTTGATAATTGGCGTCGATGTCAACATCTGAGTCTCGGCACCATTCTCGTCCAGCACCTGTTGTTGTTGTACCACTTGTTGTCCGCCGGCTGCGTGCGAGGATGTCGGTGTGCCCATAATCGTGTCCATGCCTTCAATTTTACTGATCTTCGGTGCCGTGGCTGTAGAAATACAATTATTATAATTACTTAACACTCTTTAATCTTTGCAAACTTACGTGACATTTTCTTGACTCTCGGCTTGCGTTTGCGTGCGGGCAAGAAACTTTGAATCACTGCCTGATCATGTTTGGATGCATCTGTTGTCACAATCGTTTGCTGGTGTCCGGCGGCATTTGTCTGTGTGGTGGCCTGCAGTATCTGTCCCTGGTGATGGATATCCTCAACAACCTGTGCGTGCACAGTCTGCTGTGGTGCCGTTGCAATGGTCGCTATCAATTGGTCCTGATCATGGTGTTGTGGTATCATATGCTGCAGTTGGATCGAGTGCGTTGTGTAATCATCTTTGGTCACGGTCTGCGGTGCCAGTCCTTGGATATTGAGGCACTGTGCCGCCTGCAACAGCGATGGCAGCTGCGCATGATCGACGCTCACTTCGCCCCGATAGACAAACTCCAACAGTGCCTCCAAATCGTTGGCATTCACGCCCGCCAACATCACAACTGGATGTTTGCATGGCGTGTTCTACAATAAACAAACAAATGCAGCAAATTATATAACTGTTTTACATATCGTTAATTAAGACTAGAATATAATGGCTTGTATAAAATCATCTAACTAACGCGAAACTGCCAAAGTTTTGACAACACCCTTTCTTACACCATTTTTAATAAAACATAAACAACATTCAAATATTTATGCACAATTAAAATTATTTTAGGAATAGCATAGTTTTATTTTCATTACTACGTCAAGTTAATCAACTGTTTTTTTCTTATCTTTTTTTTTTGATTTCACATGATTTTAAAAATATTCTATTTGAAAATCAAATTTCTTAAGTCAAATATTCTAAGGAATATCGTTAACTTCTTATGTTTATCTTTAAAATACAATCTTCAAATCATAAGGAATCAAAGTGAAAGCTCAGCCCTCCATAGGATACCTATTGTTGTCATGCAATTTCAGCACTTTTTTCACGTTTGCAATTGCGGCTGGGTGACGTAGAATTTCTCTAGTTGAATATGAACATATTCGAACCGTGTTATTTGGCGCTCCAAATATATTTGCCGGCTGGCGGAGAGCGCGCGCTCAATCAGTGTTGCTGCTGCTGCGTGCGTCAGTTCAAAACAGAGACAAAAGAATTGTGGCCATCATGTGAGACCAGCGAAACAAACGGACAAACAACACCGTCAGTCACCGACGACAAAACTTACACTCGCACACACACAGACACAGACGCACGCTCGCACACAGAGGCAGAGGCAGAGGCAGAGGCATACTCTCATCCGAACGAATAAACCGGCTTTGAGTTATGCGCGCTCTGCATTCTGCAGCAGGATTGGAGATGCTGATTGCCGACAGAGCCCATGACCGCTGCCTGCGCTGCTCAAGAAAGAGCACCCCGCTCGCAGACAGTCATACTCGCACTCGCTCCCATGGCCACAGAACATTTAATTAGCAGGCAAGTAGAAACATTTTCTGACAGAGGCGCGCTTAAAGTGAGCGCTGAGCGACAGCTCTCGTCCCTCTCTTTACCCCCTCCCACCATCGCTGTTAGTTTTCTCTGCCTGCGCCTCTCACCCAATCTCTTTAAATGTCATCCAGCGCTCCGTCGCACTCAAACCAGCAGCAAGGCCTCGTACCGCACGCTCTTTGAACTCTACACTCCCTTTTAAATTGTCTGTCTGTCTGCCTGCTGCTGCCTTCCTGCTCACCGCTGTTTCTCGCTGCTGACGCTCATCAATTTTTTTTCAGAGTGGTTGCTTTTCGCTGGTTGCATTTGGTGAGGGAGCGGGAGCAACAAAGAGCATTGTTTACGTGTTTAGCGTGTGTATGTGAGTGTAACGAGATCAGTCTACTCGCATGTACACTTATTATGGCGACAGAGACTGCGACTCTTGCAGAGTTCACACATAAAACCAATTTTTGACATTTCCCGCCGACAGAATCGACTCTGAGCGACGTTTTAAAAATTACGCTCTGTTTACTTTTTGAACGGGGAGCGAGCATAAGTATAAAGCCGATGCCAGTCAGATGCCAGCGTCAGGTGTTCTACGCTCTCCTCTGCTCTGCTCTGCGCTCTGTTTTGGTCCGATTTGACATGTGGACAACAAACAACAGTGAATATCTGATTGGCGCTGTTCAACAGTAAATATTGCAAAATTAAAATTTAAAAAAAAAATCATCAACATTGAAATGAAACAGAAATAAGTACAGTAGTGTACATGAAAATTAAAATATCCAATGGTGTAAAAGAAATATAAGAAAAAGAACCAAACCTAAAAGCAAAGTACATACAGAAAATGTTATATATACATACGTGCACAGTATGTCGGTATGTACATACATCATTTTGATATGAGTTCTGTACATTGGACAGTAGAACTTGTTTATGACAGACACTCGCACAGCTCAGCTGAACTTATTTATAAAAAAAAAACACTTATATATACAGTAAAAATGTATAGAGAAATTCGACGGTAAATATGTGTATGTGAATATTTTATCTAGAATGAATGTTTCTGGGAATACGTACATATTAAACTCGTCAATTTTATTAAAACTTTTGTTAGGCTGCTCCCCTTTTTAACAGGCCCCATAGTCAATATCAACTGTACATTCACCGATACACACATTTGCTCACATACATAAGCAAAAAGAGGTCGCGCTCGTGTGCACCCAACAACAGCTACAGCAACAACAAGAGTAGCAAGTAAGAGGCAGTCAGGCAGCCCCGTCACTTGGCGCTCTCGTTTGCGCTCGCTCTAACACATTCGAACTGAAAGTTGGCGCAACTTTTGGTCCCCCTTCCTCCTCCTCTCTGCTTATATGACAGACCGTTGCGCTCATTCGCTCTCCCTCTCTTTCTCTCTTTTTAGCACTCATAAAAGCTTATACGTTTGTTTTTTTTTTATTAAAAACAAGTTGATATGCAATGTACGGCTAAGGGCAACGAGGGGGATAGATGGGGTTAAAACAGCCCAGAGTGCGCAACTCATTCAACTCAATTGACAATTGAAAACTTGCACAAATCTCTCTAGCCAACTAAATCGACAGAAAGTTGGAGAGATAGCGATGGTTAACATTGCTGCTACTGCTAAGCAAAAAACAGAGCGTCAAATGTATCCAACCCAGGAACAGAGCGCGAGTGCACACGTCTTCAACTCACACACACACACAGGCAGACGCGGAGCACGCAATGCTCACATGCACATTACATTGAGTTGGAGACGTGTGCTCGGGAGCCAAAGCTGCTCCACAAGCGCACACACACACGCACAACACAAACACACACACATATGTATATTAACCTATTTGGCAAGGCGGACAACGACGTTGGTTTCTCTGTTTACAAACTGTACGCGCAGGCAGCACACATGCCATAAAATAAAATACTGTTGAGGTTATGTATGTGGATGTGGGGGGGAAAGAATAAAAGCTCTCGCCGAGTACTCACCTTTAGCAAATCCAGGAGAAATGGAGAGGCGGCACACAACACTATTTTGTGGGCCGGAAAACTGCGTCCACCGGCTGCCAGCGTACAATCGACGAGGTCGCCATGGCAGCGCAACAATTGTATAGCCGATACCAGAGACGTGCCATAATCGCCCCAGGTGAGCGAGTACAGCGAATTCATTGGCAACGACATTAGAGCTGTCGTGTCCAAATCCAACAGTTGTTCTCCAGCGTTGTAATTGTATTGATTGCTGTTTGTAGCCAACACGACGAGGCTGTTATTCTTGCAACGTATCAACAAGAAATTTTTAATAAATGGCAGCTAAAAATGCTGCTACTGCTCCACTACGGCTCCACGTTCACGAGCTTTCACGACGACTGAATGGCGCGCTGCTTCTTATCGTAGCCCCCCTGAAAAAAGAGTAAAGAGCATAAGCAGATGGCAGACAAATAATCCACAACTCATGTGCTCTCGCTCTCTCGCGAGAAAAAGTTTTTGTTCATGCATGTGTGAGTGTGAGAAGACTGGGGGAGCGCTGACATGCGCGCCCCTCACTCCCGCTCCAAAACAGTGGGCAACTTTGTGCTGTGAGCGCGCAAGAGCGGGACAACAAGAGAGCAAGTTTTACAGCTCGTATATGAAATGTGGGCCGTCCGCCCGCCCGCCCCCCACTCAGACCGATTGTCGAACGTATGGAAATGCATGACTTTAGACTTGGAAAAAACACACAACTAAGCAACTGGCACCAAATAAAATTAAGTTCTTTGAATTTTAAATAAAAATAGCGCGCCAACACACACACAATCACACATAGATATAACAATATGCATATTTTGTTCGGGTTTTTCCACTTATTTTTTTCTTTTTCCGTCTGCTTTTTTTTACTTTTGTACAGTTAACGCCACGAATTTAGTTTTTGCCTTTGCATTTGTTTTATAACTAGAATTTCATTCACTATTGTGTTGTTATTTTGTTTGTTTACACGCTGTCGCTCCCGGAGCGAACAATTTTATGCATGTTGAAATTATCTTCTCACCGGAGCGCAAAGAAAAATCTGCTGGCTGCTATTTTATACTCGGTTCGGTTTGCTTTCCCTTCTTGGCGGCCGCTCACGGCTGGTAGCTCTGGCTCTTGGTTTTCTTTTTGCTGCTGCTCGCCAACGTTGAATAACTCGAACTGAGCTCTGAGTATTCGATCGAATTACGTTCTGCCAGCGCGGCGCGACGGTCGCGTCGTATGACGAGTTTTAGTCTCTATACGGAGAAAATTTCTGATCATGCGCGCAGAACCACTTTTTGGTGGTGGTTTCACGTTTGCCTGTGTGTGCGTTTATACATGAACGTATACGTGAGAGTGTGGGTGACACTGTTGCTGCGGTGAGCGCATGAGAGTGAGAGAGATGGCTGGCAGTGCGCGCTCTTGAAAGTACAGTTGACTAACAGCGTTACCAGACCCAAATAAATTTAAGTGAAACGCCAATGCAAGCAAGAGTATTTTTCGGCATAGGCAAAAACAGATTAATAAAAAGTTTAAGAAATTTTATAAATATATGAAATATAATATTAAAAATAATTTTAGGAATTTTAAATAAAATATTAAATATTACATATTAAACTCTTAATAAAGAGTCAACTTCTGTATCAGCGTTATCAATGATATTTAGTTACTTCGCTAACTTAAATATTCCTATCAACAGATCCTGCCAAAGGCCGGTTCTCTCTTACGATTTCTCCACCCGCAATACGTTCGGTGTGCTCTTTGAGCAAGTTCAGGCAATCACCTGTTACTTTTGACATGAATCCCAGAGACAGCTCCGACCCTATATTTATGCAGATCAAGTCCCGCTTAAGAGCAGAGACTGAAACTACGTGCTGTTTTTGACTCGCTGCTGGCGGGGAGAGTAATAATGCCAGGGAGAGTTCTATCCATGGCGCGACCAAATACTCTGAGAAGTAATAAACCAAGTGAGCGGCGTGTGAGTAGAGCCGAAAAAAATAACAAACAACGCAAGATTACAATTTTCTCTGTTTTGATTTTGATGCTGGACACGAGAAATGTTAATGCTGCTTTAAAAGTCCAATCAGCAGTAAGGCAGTGAGCGTATTTTAGGGCTGGCAATGCTGAGTAAGAGACATTGGGGTGGTCTGTGGTGGTGGAGAGAAACATGGGGTAGCGGCAATCTGACTAGTGTGAGCGCAGCGCACAGTAGATCGCAATGTACAAGAACTGAAACAAAATTGTCACGTATGGAGATGGCGGTAATCCAATGAATTAGGAACCACGGTGCGATTGGCTGACTCGCTGAAATTCGAACGGCACGGCACGACATTGCCTGGCCTCGCGGCCAACTCCCCTCTGTCACACCTCCTTGCGCTAGCAACCTTATTATCGTTTTTGTTCTTGTTTCTGTTAGTCGAAGTCTATTTAAAAAAAAAAAAGCGAAATGCTTGAAACGCAGTACACGAAACATGCTAAAAATTTGTTCAAAACGAATATGCAAACAAATACAATTACACATACATAAATAAGCATACGTACATATGTATGTATGTTTTTATGTATATACACTTGTATTTTATGTTTGCTTATTTACACATTTGAATTTGTTTAGTGATTTGGGGGCTAATCGAATTATAACCTCATTTTGCAGCCAATGTTCACTAATTAAAATCGCTTTATGAAACTTTTCCCCGAGACTGAGACGGAACAAAACATCTCAACGTTTTGAATGTCGTCGCAATAATAAACTCATTTTTACATACAAATTTTAACCTGTGACTGCCGTCGAGTGGCGACAGCAGTTTCCCTCTCCTGCTGCTGCTGAGATACAAAACGGAGAGGTTTGACACTGTTGAGAGGAGAGGATAGCGCCAGTCGCGTGTACTCCAAGAAATTTCGAAAAGCGGACCAAACACTGTCCAAGAGTTTCATTTATATGTCTGTATTATTTTGCTTTCCCACAAAACCGTTGTATGAATGTCTGCGTGAGTGCGCGCACTCACACACACACACATGCATGAAGAAACAGAGAGACAGACAAGAGTCCAAAGTCATGCAATGCTCTTTGTTGTTGTATCCAATTTCCCAAAACGAAATCTTCTAAAATGGGAACAAATACAAGAGATCTGCTCTCTGCAAAAACCGAGACTGGACAGTGGGACTAGCTTGTAAAAATTCGTTTGTAAACAAATGAAAGCGTATAAAAGACGAAATACCCTGTAAGTCGAGTAATAAAAAAAAAATCAGATTTGATGAACTGTAATTTAATGAATCTATCAAACCGTAATCGTAACTTTGCCATTACTTTAAATACATAATTAATATAACATTATTTTTAAGTTGAATATAGAAATTGATTCTCTAATCAGAACAGTTGATGTGATTCAACCTGTTGACCTGATAAAAACTTTAGATTAGAACAATATGTATTCAACAAAAACCCCAAACAAAACATAATAATGATGTAGGATTTTATAGAGAAATAAAACTAATCTTTTGAGATAAAAAGTGATCTAATTAATTAATTTATCTCTCTTTAATTAAATTTAAATACCATTTTAAAGGCGTGCGCTCACCTGGAACTATTTGCGCCATTCAACCGTTTGATACACAATCGTGTTGCCATCGCTTTCCTCATAGGCAAAAACACAGTCCTTGTTGACGGTTACCGATAGACGCACCTTGCAGATCAATTCCAGAGGACGTATAGTAGGTGAATTTAAAATGATTACAATATGCGAGGCATGATATAGTATTGGATCGCCAGGGTATATTAGAAAGTCAGCGCCAAAAGCTTCGCCAGAAGTGACGAACTTTCCACGTCGCCACAAGTCCCGAAAGACGCGATATGTAAGCGATTTGCTGTCATAAACGGATTCAGTACAGATCTCAGCGACTGCAAAATAACAAACAAATAAGGTTAATATAAATACAAAAGCTAAATGAGCTAAGATATTCTTACAGTGGTTCATCATATGAGAACAGGGCAATTCCACGAGGGCATTCTGTCGTTCAAATACGAAATTATCGGCAATCTCTTGGAGCACATCGTCAGTTGTTAGGGCTGCAGCTGTTATGGAAGAAAGTTTCTATAAAGGGTAAGCCCTCTAGACACCCTGTAAATTGGCACTCACCCTCAACGTTTTTGCCTTGCTTCAACAACTTGTTGCGTTTGCCAACTAAGATTTTACCCACATGCCGTTCAGTTTCCCGCAGTTTTTCCGCCTTTAAAGCATCTGCCTGTGCCAATAAACCTGCCTCAAATTCCGTTTTATAAACCTGCAACATTTCGGGTGTTGGCGGCGCAGTTAAAGCTGCAGTTTTGATGACTAAAACTGCAATTCCTGACTCAATAAGCCACTGCGTTTCCCACTTAGTCAACTCCACTGGCAGAGCTGCAAGACAAACACAATTTATAATTCATTATTTATAATAATCAATTTGGTTAAAAGCACGCGCTTACCGGCTTCACTGGAGCTCCAGCCTTTGCTGTTGGCGGTGCCCACGGGAGCGCCCATGATTCTATGTTTCGAACGCAGTTCCATGTAGTCTAGGGAAATGAAATTGAATATATTGTGTTAACTCAGTAATTACCTGCTTACCATCTGCATTAAAAACAAAGCCTGTGCCATTTAATAGAGTTAAATAGATCATTTTTTATAGTTGGGTCGTTTTGTTCTGAAAAAGTTCAATTGAACGGGTCATCTTAATGAACAAATGAACATATACAGTAGTGATGTAAAAAACATCGATGCATCGAGCATCGATGTTTTTTCAGCGATATTTCTCGATGATTTCCGATGTTTTTGTTGATCCCGATTTATCGATGTTGCATGGCGATGCATCGATGTTTTGCAAAATGACAATGGCCCTGACAATGAGTTTAAAGTAATTTGGGCAGTGTTTGCAATGCTTAAGAGAGTAAATTTATTTAAATTGGTCAGAGATACTAAAGCTACAAGAAGGCTTACATATGTATTTTCAAAGTTCTCATCAAAAAGACTTCTTGTAGTTTGTGTTTATACTTGTAAGATAAAAACTGTTTAAAACTTTAAAACTGCTATAACAGCATTCGTTTTTAAGAGAAAATGAGCTTCATTAATCTAAGAAATTCTAGTTTTCTTCTAAAAATGGTATGGTTTTCAAACATTAGACATACATCGATGCATCGATGTTTCGACCCGATGTATTAACCAACATCGATGTTAAATTTTGAAAACATCGATGAGCATCAGTGCTGCTATAACATCCAGTGCTGCCATAACAGCCCTTTTAGTGATAGATCTATCACTTTTTCGATAGGTTTGTCACCAAAATTTTAGAAAAAGCCCCTATCCCAAATCGATCACCTTTTCAATTGCTTTGAAATCTATGTCATTGAGAGCCAGAAGTAAAATTGTCAACAATGCCGAAAAACTTATTTAAGCAAAAATTCCGCGAGTCGTGGATAAATAAGCCTGATTTTAATGATTGGATTGACCGCGAGGCTCACGACTCCAGTAAGGCATACTGCAAATTATGTAAAACAAGCATAATAGCAAAAGTAGACAAGCTTCAAGCGCATGCAGAAACTAAAAAACATAAGCAGAACGCCTCTCCGTTTGCGCAAAAGACAGTCATAAATGTATCGCCTGAAATTAAAATTCAGCATGCAGAACGGGAGGCGGCATTATCCATGTATATTTCCCAGCACTCTGCAATTGCTCCTATTGATCATTTAAGCGAGCTGTGCAATCAACAGTTTTGCTCTAAGAGTGTGCAACAGTTACAGCTGCACCGCACTAAATGCAAAAAAAAAATTAAAATTATTGGAACGTCCTCAGCTTATAAGCGTAGTACGCTCTAGCTGAAAACATTTTGGACGCTCGAAATGTTCGATGTTTTGAGGTCGGGCCTTACAGAATTCAGTGTGACAGCAAAATACCAAAAATCACTAAAAAGTTGAGAGATTGTTGGTCCTTTGCTGCTGTGGTCACACTGTTGCGTCAGCTGTGCACAACAAACAAGTAAATACAATTTCAAATAATCAAAGTGACAAAATGGATCAAATGGACTGGATCAGTCAAGTAGCAGCGACCAATACCATAATTTTCGGATTAACGGCCTCTGCAATACTTTCCCATGCACTTTTGATAAAAGTCGCATCAAAATGCTTTTTATCGGTTAAATCCCATATGATTGGCCTATCTCTCACCTCTTCAATTAGCCTTATTCGTTCTTCATTTTCGAAGACATCAATTGGGCTCTTATTTTGCTGCTTATTTTTTTCCGCCATTGTTGTTCATATATTTCGACTAGTCAAAACAACGATTCAATCGATGTTTTGAAAGGTCAAAATAAAGCTGCCATCTGTGGACCAAACTGTGTTGTAAAACGCCAGAAAATATTCTGAGCTGCCCATATTTAGGTACAGCGTACATACGTTTAGAAATGGCCTTACAAAATAATTTCGAGCATGTTTGCAACCCTTTTTTTTATATGAAGTTTTGGCCTTGCAAAAATATTTTCGGCTAGAGCGTACTATGCTATAAAAACGAAACAAGCGAAGCCGATGAAGAAGCTGTTGACGGTGCTGACTTGACCAGCAATACAAGCTTAATGTCATATTTGAGAAGCCAAAACCAGTTGTGAATTTTAGGTCTCAAAAGTGAAAAAATAGCTGTGATGCTGATCTAGCCCTTTGTGTGTTGTTGTTGCCGTCGTTATTGTGCACATCGGTACTGATGAGAGAGATTGGCATCTCTTGAAACAGCTGTATACCGAGCCAAGCTCCTTGCGTTCTGCAAGTGTTTTGTGTGTTGTTGTTTGTTGGTGTCTTATAGACATTACTTGACCTCAAGTTAACTAAAACTTACTTCTAAAATATAGAAAGGTCACAAAAACATACATTTTAAAGTACATAATATTAATGTAAGAAGTGTATATTATATATTATTCTTGATGAACGTATTGCACCCAGTGAATTTATTTGAAGTTATTTGAATTTTCATTAACGTTGTCATCGCCAATTTAAGTTACTTTACATTAACATATTCTGTACTCATTTTGGTTATGTTAACACACACACACACATTCAAAGAACTTGATAAAGTTTTTAAACCAGGGGTGCCCAAAGCCAGCATACGAAAGAGTGATTTATCTAATTTATAATATAATTGATAGCTTTAATTATAATCTTATTACTAAATAAAACAATTATTTTAAAATTAAAATTGGGATTCAAATTGCGCGCCGACCATTTTTATTCCCGGAACCGGTCGTTAAATCTGCAATCTACTTCTAAAACAAAACCATAGGTGGCGTATTTATGTTTCGCAATTATCGATAGTGTTGCTCATTGTTGTTAGTGAGCTAGCGGTGGGTAAGCGTTACGGAAGGAACATGTTCACTTGCTCACTGAAGTGAGCAACTCTTTTTTGTTCACTCACTCATGAGCAACCCAACAAACACTATTTATTGTTGCTCACGGAAAAGTTTATTAACTTTTCCCAACTAATGCATAAAATATCGCGAGTGTTGCAATAGTTGGCAAGTGCATTTACATAACAAACTGACCAGTCGTAACGAAAATGTAACTGTTCAATGAGTACATGCAAATTTGCACAGCGTATGGCAAAAAAAAGTAGCAAATGACGAAGACACCACCCAAAACATACAATACAAATTGGAAACCAGCGTATTGTTTTCTCACTTAATCAGTTCCTATTAACGCAATTGGTGTGTCGTTCAACTAAAGTTGCGTAAATTGCGCACTGATTGTGCGTTATTTGTGAAGCCGCTGCCGTAATTAGCTGAATATTACGTACAGTGAGTATGAACAGTTGTGATATACAGGGAGAGAGCTGGCAGAAAGTATAATATTGCGTGTGTCAGTGTTTATAAGTGTGTGTGTGGGTGTGTGTGGTGCTGGCCGCTTTTGCTAATGTTGTTTATTTATTTATGTTTGCTCGGCGCCGTCTCTCTCCCACTTTTTGTTGTTGTTTAATTCTCAAATATGCATTGGCACCGTTAATGTTCACACTTAGCCAAGCGATAAAGTGATATCTGTAATTTATAAATAACGCGCTAGCAAGCTCTAAAGTAATTTTTTGTTTATCTATATATATGTATATATGAACGTATGTGTATGTTAAAGCAGAGGCAAAATATTCTTGAACCTGACTTAAGTCAGTTTTGAGTCTGGCTTAAATTGAGTTGTAATAAAACCAGGTAACAGCCCGATTCTATCCATATCAAATCCATAAATTTATTTTTTTTTATAAATGAGGCAAATCAAGTACTACCTAAGATGTGAAAATAACTTTAATAATTTTCCTATGATAGAATTGAAAAACAAATTTTTAAATGTAATTTCTTTTTTTATTTTGCTTTTTTTGAGATTATTTTGTATTTTATTAAAGTCTGTACGCTTTCTGAAAGGTTATCATTATATTATTCAAAAACCCTTTTTAAATTAAAAAACTATGGTACTTTACCTTTAAAATTTTTAAAAATTCCTAAAGAAAACTTTTGTTTTTTTAATAAAGCGTCGTTTAAGATATTAGTCATTATTAAAATAGACTTAATTGCTTAGAAATAAATATTATTAATGTCTGTCTATCTTAGAAATTAAAAATAATTGTTATAAATGTCTCTCTATATCTTAAATCCAAAAAATCTTTTTGATCTTTGGCTTTAATTGACCTTTGATCCGAATACACACACGAATATTCACACTGAAAGTCTACGCGCATAAATTATAAATGTGTGTATAATTACTAAACAAATATGTTTAGGATTTCGTAATCGTTCACTTTCAGGTAAAATGAGAGTTAGTATAAACAAAAGGGGGCTGAGCCCATTAAGTTGAATTAGCTCATTAATTTACACGTTTCTGTTTTGCTTGTCTGTTTTTTCTTTTAGCACTCGCAAAACCCCACCGACGATAGAACAAACGATTCGACAATAACAAACAATTGCAACAGCAACAAAAACGAAAAGAGGAACAATTTGCAAGCATTTGGCGCTTGGCCATGTAAATAGATTTCTATTTTATTTTTCGCACATTCTTATGTACAAACATACATATGTGACAATATATTATACAACTATTGTTGCTTGCAGGTCATGTGGCGAGAATAGCGACAGCTGCCACACAAAAGACGTTAATAACAACAACAACGTTCACGGCTGAGGGTAAACCAACAAAAACAACGATTGCCACTGCCAGACTTGTTAAATCCCCTCCCGTCCCTCCCAGCCTGAAAACTGTCCAAAATGGGTGGGCAACCCACTTATATTAGTCACTAAAACGTGCCGTAATAATGTGGATTGTGGAGACGACAGCCATCAGTTCAGCTAAGCGGCGATGTGGCGACGAATTGCACAACGAAGTCGAGCAACAAAATTAACACTGGTAAACGGAAATGAAGCTGATTTAAATAGAACTTAACTACAAGCTGAGATGATGTGTTAGTGCTACAATTAGGACAAATAGACGATAGATCAGTCATTTGTATTGCAGTTGAAATTGCAACAGTTTTCATAATGTGTCTGTTATATAATAACTATTTAATGAGCATTCTGTCTGTAATGACTATATAAGAAACAGCTGTTATATTGTTGTCGTCTTTTTCTATAATTAAGTATTTATTCTCCCAGGGTCTATAATTATGTATTGTAACTTTTTTAGTGTAGTCTTTAATAGTTCTCAGTTCTCGTCCAAGTCTATAATTAAATATTATATTGTTAGTAAACTAAATAACTAATTTTAAAATAACTAGGATTTTGTATTAACTAATCTATGAGTTTTATAGTAAATTAATTGCTTATTGCATTTGTTTTGATTAATATTATAGCTTTAGTTGTAATAGTTTTTATAAGATGCAGTTCATAATTTTAGTCTGTCTGTTTCTCTAATTATTATCTCAGTTTTCTATGAGTATTTTAATAATTAAATAACATATTTTTAATAGACAAATTTTGTATAATAATTAACATTTCTCAGCATTGGTTAACTACATATTTCTTTATAAACTAAACTGTTTTATATTAAATTTAACTCATTGCAAATGCTTTTTTAATTAATTTAATGTCGGAGTTGGTTGTCTCGTTAACAAATCAAAATTTGTTTCGGCACCATATCTAACAATATCATTAAGTGACAATGATTTAAATTGGTATGTTGTACTCTTATCTTATTCGTTATTGTGATGGACAACTAAGAAACGTTTTTCTCTTTCAGTTTAATTGCAGTCGAATCGATTGAAGACCGAGCAACGAATCAGACAACAATATGTTTAAAATACGTCAAAGGAATTGCATGTTAATCGCCACGGTGCTCATACTGGCGCCCTGCATTGTAATATTGATGGTCTTGGGTCCAGAACTATCCACCGAGCAGTCGCTGACGCAACGCCTGGCCGAGTGTCATATGCGGCTGCAGTACCTCGAATCCATGTATCGTGCACGCCAGGAGGATGTCTCCCTGCTCTCACAGTACTTGGGTCAGCTACAGTATAACAATGGCAGCAATGTGACCAATGTTAGTCCGCCGCCGCAGTCGGTGGCTAATTTCCTGGACGCACTGAGTCCAGAGGCCCGTCAGTTGCTGCGCAATGCATCGCATGTGTCGAAAGCTGGCGGATCGGGAGCGACGCGTGGCTTTGTACCAGTCCAGAATATAAGGTTACCGAATGCCTATCACTTCCTGCCTCATCTGCTCGACGATGCCGGCTCCCTGCGTCCCGCGTATCTACAGAGCAAAGGACGAAGCGATGTGAGTATTGTACTAGGTATTCCAACAGTACGACGCGAAAAGCAATCCTATCTGCTTGGCACACTGCACAATCTCATTGAGAACATGAACGAGGAGGAGCAAAACGAGACGCTCATCATTGTCTATATTGGCGAAACGGACTTGGATGCTGTGCAGCTGATAGCAAAGCAAATTGAGACGAGTTTTGAGCCGCATGTGGAGAGTGGACTCATAGACATTATTGCGCCAGCGCCCAGTTATTATCCAAACTTTGAGCGACTGCGCATCACCCTTAACGATCCCTTGGAGCGTGTGAAATGGCGTAGCAAGCAAAATCTGGATTTTGCCTATCTTATGGCCTATGCCCATTCCAAGGGCACCTTCTACGTGCAGCTGGAGGATGATATATTAACGAAGCGACAGTTTATCACCACCATGAAGAAGTTTGCACTGATCAAAAGTGCTTTAACGAAGCCAGATCAGCCGGCCTGGTTTGTCTTGGACTTTTGTCAGCTTGGCTTCATTGGCAAAATGTTCAAAAGTGCTGAGCTACCCTATTTGATAACCTACTTTCAAATGTTCTACAACGATAAGCCCGTAGACTGGCTGCTCACGTACTTTATTGAATCGAAAGTGTGTCGAACGGACAAGGATCAGAAGCATTGCAATTTGGAGAAGGCCAAATACTGGCAGCACTTTCGCAAGTCCCTGTTCCAGCACATTGGCACCAGCTCCTCGTTAAAGGGCAAAGTACAAAAGCTAAAGGACAAACAGTTTGGCAGCAAAGTGCCCACATTCTATGCACACACGCACAATCCTCCGGCTACGGTTAAATCGAATATCGCGCCGTATAAAAACTTTGTGCTGAAGCGCGCGTATCGCGGCGAATCCTATTTCTGGGGTCTCCTCCCACAGCCCGGCGATTTGGTGCAGTTCATCTTTGAGCAGCCAACGCTGCTGCGTCGCTATTTGTTTCGCAGCGGCAACTCGGAGCATCCGTCGGATCGTTTCTACAACACGACCGTGGAGCTGTTACCCGCCGATAGTCTGAGTGAGAATTCATCCGTTTGGAGCACATACAATACCACAACGGATGGGTATCTGGTGGTGGGCGGCTTTGATAGCCTGGGCGTGGCTGAGGGCCTGCTCGATCCAAAGATTGGTGCCATCAAGGAGCTGCGACTGCACGTGCACAGCGATAGTGAGAACTGGGCGCTGCTTAGCGAGATTGAGCTACAGGAATTGGGCAATAATGCCAGCAATTCGGAGGCGAATGCGGCGAAGCCACGTTTCGAGGCGGGCAGCTGATTGTTGCATCGCCATCGGCAGCTGAATGATGATTAAACTGAAGATATATACATATAAATTCCCAAATATTGGTGTATTCCTATTCCCCATATTCTGTATTCTGTAAAATCTCTCATTGTGTATTCGTGTTCGTGTGTGCCTGTGTGATTGTATGTATAACTGTGTGTATATTTTTTGAGCGCTACTTTTAATGCCTACCATCTAAATGTGTACATAACTAATCCCCCTCCAGGTATATATTTGTAATGATTAAGTGTAAACTCGAAACTACTATCAATAATTGTAACTGTAATGCAAGAAGTTCTACACGTGTATCAGATATTAGGTACAATTCAAGCATTCTTCATACTAAATAACAAATGTAATACATATTTTGTTAGATTGCTCGATATCTGTTATGTGTAAACTTTACTAGACTGCAAAGCAGCGTTTACACGTCACATTTATCTTGTATATGGTTTTCAAACAATGCCATGAAATTTAAGTTTTTTAATGAAGAGTGGAATGCTAATATCGGTCACGTGCGAACTGACTGTAACTCGTAACTGTTTGATGTCATCTTGTTATAGTTTGTGAGATCACGTATATGTCACGCATAAACGCTTTTTATAGTGTTCCAAGACATTTACTCTAGTTCAACTTAATTGTGGAATTTTGAACGCATAAAACCTTAGTACGATTGCTCATTGTATTCCCGCATTACCCAAGTGCCCCTTTTCCATTGTGGTTCATTGTATACATCATATTATACATCAAATTAAAGCTTATGGATAGTTGTCGATGTATGTATGTAACTGAGAGCGTTTCGTTATCCAATCTTTATACACAACTATTGTTATTATAATTATTACTTGTTTTTATTTTATATTTTCTATGCATTTCTTAGTATTAACTATAAGTGTTATCTTAATTGATTGGCATCTTTTTTGAATCCAAACATTCCAATTGTTTTCTGTTGCTGAATTTTAGATGTTTAATCAAATCATGTACGAGTATTCATACGAATCTCATTAACAATTCTGTTATATTCATTTGTTTCGATTGTTTATTGTTTTCTTTAAAATTTTAATTAAGCTACAGTTACATATTAATCGCAGCTAATACGAGTAAACTCAAGCCATACAAATCGAATTAGTATGTAAAAAATAATATTCATAAAATATTCAACATATTCATACTCGTATTCATCGTAACATGCGGAACGGACATTTTTAGCATTGTTGCTTTTTACTGTGATTTGTTAATAATTTATGCATAAACCATGAACAAAAAAAGAAAACAACTAATACATTATAATAATGTGCGTTTTTTATAATTAATAACAAAAATTGCTGATTAGAAAACTAAATTCCAAATCAAAACAAAATTTTTTACACAAAAAAAAAGGAATTGTAATTAAATTGATAAGCAATTGGATTTGCCAAATTTATTATAGCGTATAAAAGAGAATGATAAATATTTACACTTGGTTCCTGTTAAGCAAACGAGATTCTTAATTATAGTTGCATATTGAAGAAGCAAAACTTAAATTTAAAATTCATTGAACTATTTTAAAAACAATGCCAATTTAATGCCAACTTAAATGTGCTGCTAAATGTATTAACGAACAAATACTGAAGACTGCTTTGGTACAATGTTTGTAAAAACTGATGTCACGTTAATAGTTTGCTTGCTTAATTTTAAATATGTATGTATACTTATAAATTATAGATATATCTATATATTTTTTTTATAAATAATGTCCAATGTACGTACTTCGAAAGCCACAATAATTTTGCACAGCTCATTTACAAATGAAATCATGTTTGTTTCAAGACTATTAAATTGAAATTGTATTCGATTTAAAGGTTGACAAACCATAGCTAAATATACATATATATAACTTTATGTATATAACGCGTTTACCGCATATACAACAAAATTAGCTAAAATAATTATTGATCGTTTTGTTTATTCAAAAGCCAAATTCGTTTAAGCTAATTCAAGAAATGGATACCAAGTGCACGCTTGTCAAACGATGCTTAAACTTGCGTGCAATATGTGTATAAGCTTAATAAATCATTAAAATCAACAACAAAAATATTAAAAAATAGACTTGCAGTGTTTTTCTTTGTATGCTGGAACTTTTATGCAGCGGGAATTTATATTTATGGACAACTGTGCTTCACAAATCGATAGAGATTTTGAAGAGAATTGCTTTTTAAACTAACTGCTCAAAATTTCAGTGTTTTTTTAAATGTCAGTGACTTCATTTCTATCCATCTATTTATTTCCAATTTCAACAAAACTATTATTTTAGGTATTTTTATTATATATTGGACAAACACATTCAAAAATTTTTTGACATTCAAATTCAATTGGAAAACTATTTGAATTTAATTTAATAATTCTAATACTATTAAATCTTCCATTTATTTCATTTTAAAACTGTTCAAAGAGTAAATATTTAGCAGAATTAAATATTTATATAATTCCCGTAGTTGTATATAGAAATAACTAGTAAAACACTTGGAATTCAGTGAATCTACAAGTACTTATAGCTCTCACCAAACCACAATGTTCGTTTGGAGGGGCAACTTGGTTTCACAAATAAAGAAACACTGACGACGGCACTTGTTGTCATTCATGATGAAGGTTTTCCGATCGTAGGCGACCAGCTGAACGCAGTGTTCATCGCCGCCCAAGTTATTGGGTTCTACCCTGCCCCATCTCTCGAAGCTCAAAGGATGTCCGGTAGTTATTGAATGGAATTTATGTTTAACGGCCAGATCAGTTAGGTCAATCCAATAGCACTTTCTTTTGTTTAATTCGTTTAGGACCGCATCCAATTCCATGTCGTTTTTAAAACTCACCAAGTCTCCTCCCAATTCGCGACATTTATGCATGGCTGCAAACCAATTTAGTTTGCTTTCGTTCTCAATATAATAATATTTCTCGAGAACTTTCTTAAATGGTCGTGTCTCCGCATGAAAATCATCTGCGATTCCATATGACTGACTGAATTCCAACTTGATAAATGGCTCTATATTAAATGGGCTTAGTTAAAATACAATTTGACAAATTTTTTAAGCATTACCTTTTGCACTGGAAATTAAAGAGCCCTGAATCATAGTCAGATAATAAAAACTATAAAGAACTAGCGATATTTTTGAAACCATTTTAAATGAATTATACAATACAACAATCTTAGGTGCAGTGGCATAATAAATACTAAGTTCCATTGAGAATTACCGACTTTTATACACAATATCAGGGTTGACAACTTTCTTGATGAACTAATAACCTTTAAATAAAAAAATATTTATTTATTTAATTTTTACAGTTAGGGTTATTTAACTGCTTAAATACTTAGTTGATATCAATAGGTAACTTTTTATTTTTGTTTTCTATTCAAGAAGTTCTTTGTTAACTTTATTAAGTTAAAATATTGAATAAATAAAATTATGTTTTTATTTTTTTATCATATTTTAACTTAATAAATTTAACAAAAAACTTCTTGAATAGAAAAAAAAAATAAAAGTTGCTACATAAGTAGACAATAATAAAAAAAAATTAGCTTAAATTAATTGTTTGATAATATTCCCTTTGTGGGTTAATAAGGACGTTGTGGTTCATTTTTATAATAATTAATAAATAAATTTTATATTTTATTATGTCTAATTTTATTTAAGCATTGTTTTATAGATGTCTTGAGTATTAATAAAATATATTAAGCAAATTTTTCAGACCAACCGCAACTCTATACAAAATTCTTTAATAAGACGTTACTCAGATTTCTGTAGCGTAAGATGTTGAGTCACATTAACCTTATGCTTTAAATAAAAATATATTTATTATAATTTATTATTTTAATTTTTGTTATAATTATGATATAACCTTTTAGATTTACCATATAACAAACTTTAACGTTCTGGGGTAATTGGATTCGCAAATATATAGATATTTTCCGTTACACTCGTAGTCGTTGATAACATAATTGTTGCCATTGTGAAACAGATGAACACAATGTTCCAGATTTGCTCTATTATTGGGTTCCCCAGCGTTCCACAGCGGATATGTGTCCTTCAGTTTACCGGTAGTTAACGAGCGAAATTGAGATTCTTGCGCCAGATCAGTTAAGTCCAACCAATAGCGCTTAGACTTGTCCAGATACTTAGTTAAGGCTTGTAAGTCCTTATTACTCTGCACATTTGCCAGATTGCCGCCCATTTCGCGACATTTCATTGCAGCTGCAAACCAATTCGTGGGATTTTGTTTCTCGATCACATAATACTTTGATCCAATTTTTGTAAATGGTTCTGCGATCTCTTTAAAGTCGTTTGGAACACCAGACATTTGGCTAATGTGCGTATTGTGGCCTTTGGAAAAATATATAAATTTATTTAATTTAATTTTATTTTTCCAATTTTACCTTCTGTGTATGCGGTTTCAATTAACAAGTAAAATAAAAACAAATATAAAATCATTGTTATTCCCTAGATCTTTACACTTTGAGAATAAATATAAGAATAGCTTCTGGCTCAGCGTTCTCATCGGCTTTTATACTCTTTGATTGCAATTGTTTACCTTTGTTTACCTTTAGATATTTATTCATCTTGTTTAATTTATATTATTTTCCAGTGTCATAATGTAAACAAAAACAGCTAATTTTAAATTCCCTGTCATTTAAATGTATATGCGGTTATGTGTAACAGTTCCCTATTCAAAGTAGTGATGTAAAAAAACATCGATGCATCGAGCATGATGTTGCATGGCAATGCATCGATGTTTTGCAAAACATCGGCTGCCGCACTTTCAACACGTCATTTTCGCCGCTCTGACAATGAGTTTATAGTAATTTGGGCAGTGTTTGCAATGCCTAAGTGAGTAAATTTATTTAAATTGGTCAGAGATACTAAAGCTACAGGAAGGCTTACATATGTCTTTTCAAAGTTCTCATCAAAAATACCTCTTGTAGTTTTTGTTTATACTTTTCAAATAAAAACTGTTTAAAACTTTAAATATGTTATGAAAGCATACGTTTTTAAGAGAAAGTAAGCTTCATTCATCTAAGAAATTCTAGTTTTCTTCTAAAAATGGTATGGTTTTCAAAAATTTGACATACATCGATGCATCGATGCTACGACCCGATGTATCAACTAACATCGATGTTAAATTTTGCAAACATCGATGAGAATCGACGTCGATGTTTCCACTCAAATTTACATTACTAATTCAAAGCAATGACTTATCGATTGTATTTATTCTTTATAAATAGCTAACATTCCAGTAGTTCATATGAGCAACATTTCAGTCGATTTTTCATATCGATCGATATATTTCCCATCACCATTTTGCCGTTCAAATTTAAACTAAGGTAGTTATGCGTTTAATGTGTTAATTTCTTATTAACAACCAGCTATAATACATCGTGCTATGGTTAGGTCTCTTTGGGAATCGATTTCCAAGCCATCTTCTGGTGCAATTTCAACAATAGAACACCTAATTATTAAATCAATACGTTAATAGTTGATCGTTACTTTGTTTTTCCACTCACATTTCATTTTGAAATATTCCTTCCATGGCCAGCTTTCGTTTTGAAAAATAAAACATTCCTGCTTCTACTAAATCCCCAGCCCAGTCTTGCCGTCTGGGTCTGGCTTCTGCATTAAAATCAACGGGCAATACCTTTCCATCTACCATTTTCCATCGCAAGTAATGCGTTCTAAAAATAATACAGTTAAATACATATTTCTTCACATTTTCACTATTTTACTTGCCTTTTTACAGCAAAGACACAGTCATGCGTCTTAAATTTGTCTACCGCTTCCACAATGTATTTTTCTCTCAAAAACACCGAAGTGCATTGAAATAAGGAAAAATTGTGTATTTTCTGATGGACTTCTAGAAATTCCTGAACGGCTTCAATGGATGATGATTTATCCATTGCATATTTCGCAGCTCGGTTGTGCACGAGAGCCCCATCTGAAAAAAGTAAGCAAAATCGAGGTATCCAGTTATTTTCTTCTTATTTCTTATAAGTGTATTTTTATATTTTTACTCACATTTTGTAGCTTCGAGTGCAATTTGTTTGTCGTCTGTAGAAACCCAGATGTGTTCAAAGCAACTAGAATTTCTAATTGTCAGAATAGCTCGGGATAAGAGAGACAATCCATTAATTTGAGCTAAATTCTTGTTTTTAATTCCTTTGCTACCACCACGAGCGAGAATCAGCGCGTGTAAATCATTTGAAGTGCTTTAAAATGGGAGACTTTGTTTAAATTATTGTGAAATCATTTTAATAAATATTATTTTTAAATACCTACCAAATAAATTTTGTGTCTACTTCATTTGACCACTGAATAATAAATATTAACAGCCAAAATTTGAGAGAGCTCGTAATGATACAGTTCATGATAGTACAAACAACTAAAATTTGATACAAAAACTATGAACATCCATACGAGTGGACAACTAAAATTAGAGTGAATAAATCTGAGGCACATATGTATATGAATAAGAGCCTAATAAGGTCACAATACGAGTACTCGCTTTAAATTGACTATGATAACATGATTAAGCGCATACGAGCTTTTTAATAAAATCATGCTCACCCTAATTTTTATACTCGTTACTTAAAAAATAAGTAAAAGGGTATATTGCATTCGTTTAAATGTATGCAGCAGGGACCCTATAAAGTATATATGTATTCTCTTGATCAGCATCAACAGCCGAGGCGATATAGCCATGTCCGTATGTCCATCTGCTCGTCCGTGTGAGATCGTAGATCTCAGACACAAAATTTGGCACACAAATATTAAGCAAAGTAAATGCCTAAAAGTATGCAATAAAAAATAATTTATATATATTTATTTAAATGTGTAACGGGTATCCATTAGTCGGGAACTCGAATATGGCTTTTCCACTCGTTTAATCTATAAAAAACTATACCCTATGGCCATTCAAAATGGGACACATGACCAGAAATGGACAATACCCAAATCAAATTGTGCAAATTTGTGGGTAACTCAGCTAAGTACAGGGTATCTCGTAGTCAGAAGCACACCACTGGGCTACAGATTCTCATCCACCTTGCTCAAGTTGAGACCCATTGCATAAGAAATTGACAAAAGCTATTGTAGTTTGTATTATTATGATTTATTTATATAATTTATTGCACAGTTATTATATATTGCTCAATGGTAATTTGTACTTTTAGATCTTGTTGTTTGTAAAATTATCACTTACTTAATTATTTTTGGTCGTGTTGAGTTGGAAAAGGGAACGGGAAAGAAGAATAAACAAATACACCGATAACTTAAAAAATTCTTAGTCTATTAACAGTGTCGTCTTAGTGTTTATTAAATAATAGCTTGAATTGAAATATTGAAATTGATAATTAACGATGATAACGATGATATGTTTTCAAATACAATTTTGGGCTATCAAATTAAGAATGTAATTAATATATTTATATGTACATTTGTATATACAAAATTCCTATTTATGTCCACATCCTATGATAAATAATCAAACATAACTTTTCAGTTCTCAATCAGTTGGCAGTTATATAATCAATTTAAAGAACACTGGCATATTTCTGATTAATATATGCTTTAGTATGGTAATTATAAGTTCGAATTGATGCAGCCAATGTTTGAATTAATTGCTTATCCCGCTTTAATGGCACAAAAGTATCAATATCGCTTCCACTGAAAAGAAAATATAAATATATAAAAATTATATTTTGATGAATTTTATTATTAATTTGCATACTTGATATTTCGTGTCCGAAGCACACGTTCTGCCCAAGTTTGCGGTCTGGGGATATCCCGAGTAACTCCAACCTGCTTTTTGTCAAGATAATCAATTACATCATCGTAATAATTGGTTCTGTAATTGTACATGTATTTGTACTGCAGAAACTTTGGCCTATAAATATCGAAATATAATAGAATTAAAAATAAATAATAGATATTTCACCCAATCAAGAGATTTAATTACAATTCTGGGCTTACCTGACCCAATGACGATATAGCTGAACTGGTTTCCTGTACCCATCATCTTCGGGTGGTGGTGGGGGTGCCTTAATTTCAACATCAGCCTCGACAATATTTTCCTGATCCGGTTCCACAGCAGCATCCGCTGCCTGAGGTGTTCCGAGGTGTTCAGATTTTACGCTCTCCGCTTTTGATGGTGCAGCATCAACGGAAGCAGCTTGTGAAGTTTTCGCATCACCAGCATCATCGCCACCATCGAACCCCCAAGGATCTTCTTCATCCGCCATTTTGCTAATGAATAAAAATATTGAGCTTAATTTTAAACGAATATTTTTATTTTTGTGAAGCCCCCAAAAGTATTAGAATAATTCATTTCAGTGTAAATTTTGAATAGTTTTTTAGAACGTTGAACAAATTAAAAAAAAAACTAAAAAATAAATAATTTTGAAAAAATTCTCCTTAGTGAGGCCAAGGATCTCCAATCGACATAAAAAACTCTAAGCAAATTTCTATTATCCAAGGTAAACGGCACATTCACAGAACCTTAGTTGCTTTAAAAAGCAATTAGCTGAAAGGTCATTAAATTGGGGCTACTAAAAATAGCACAATTGGCAAATCGATTGTTCTCTAGACTTATGTAATGCTTCTTTAAATAGGTTAAGTTATTTGGGTCACTAAATGTTACAGCAAGTTTTGGTCACAGTCGTAATTATTTTTTATATTTTGCTTCAGCGTAAGATAATACATTTATCTTTTAAATACTCCTCTTTTAAAACAGCAGAGTTCATACCGCAATATATATCTAGACTATAAATTCATAAACGATTATATATAAAGGACTCTTCTCAATAAAGGAACTCTTGTCGATAATGTAAAGTTAATTCTCATGAAACCTTAAGTCAAAATATCTCCTTAACTGTGCACAATTTTTATATAAAAATCACAAATTATAAATTAGAAAACGTAACAAAATATTTTTTATTAATTAAATTGACTTAAGGACTTTTCTATCATTAAAAACCCACATTTAATTCACTATTTTTTTGCGTTAATTTTATACCTGTAATTTAGTGTTTATATTGTAGTTAAACTAAAAAGACTAATCAGAGATTTTCTTGCTTTCATGTAAATGCAAATATATTTTTAAAGTAGACAATACAGATAATGAAATACAATATATATGTACCTGTATTTGTATATGCATATATGTATATATACAAAAGTGTAGAAGTGAGTGAAATGGCTAATGAACACATCGAATACTATTAACACCTATTCTTAAAGTGACCAGCGGCCATCACATTGTTAATCAACATTGAAATTAATTTATCGCATCCTAACATAACAAAGTCCGTTAATTCTTTCTTTTTATTGTATATTTCAACTTATTGAATCGTATTCTTTTTGGCGCTTTTATTATAGGGAGCAAACTTCAATTTGTATAAGAGTTGGTTTATAGCTAGCTGAACTGAACATCGGAACCTGTTCGCTTTGAACTAATCTATTTGCACAGCTGATTCTTTTTATTTATATTGAAGTCTTAAATTCAAGACTCCCGGCAAACTCTCGAAATGAAAGAAGCAGAATTCCCCAAGCTGGATACCTTTTTAAAAAATGGTAAAAAAAAAATTATTTTGCAAAATGGTCTTCATATAAGCAAATTATTTAAATTTTTGTTTATTAATACTGATTTTTTAATTTTTGCAAATGTTTGTTATCCTTGCCTAATTTTCTCATTCTTTATTTTTTACATGCAAATTAAGCCTTGCGAACCGTTCGATTATTTGCTTCGTGTTTCAATTCCATCATTTCTGAAATTATCGATATCTTGACATGATATTACTGTCTTTATGCTACAATAGTCAATCAAGTATCGTAAATATCGATAAATTAATAACAAAAATTTATTGTATATATGTATATACATGCATATGTATATATTGTATATACAATGCTTGTGCAAACGGTACAAATGATAAGATAATTAATGTTTTAAATGTATTTCTGTTTTTCAGTTTACACACACACATTCGATACTTATGCACTCATTTGTATCTGAGTGTGATTCACTCGCAGTACAGTTCGTAAAGTAAATTTTTAAAGCCAAAATGACAACTAATGCAGAGAAGGACTTCTTACACTTGGTATGTACAGATCTACACATCTGTAACAATAACACAAATGCATCATAGTTATGTATTTACATTTGTAGATACTTGTGTTTAATTGTGCCCTTATTTCCCGACATACGTGCATATGTAATTCTACCATTTTCAGTATGTTTGTGCCTCAATACATACACACATAGTAGTTGCATTATTCATTAACTAAACTCCAGCAAACAATGCACTCACATTCATAAATTTAAGTGTACGTTTATAGTTTATTAAACTACAAATGTGTGTACATACAAATAAAAGAAACGACAAATGCAATAGTGCGCTGAAATTGAAATCTGATCTAACTCATTGCGCAAATTTGTTGTTTACACACCCATTCATAACCAGTGAAACAGTGCATCAAAAAAGGATTGGCACCACAACAACTATTGAAAAAATGATTCAATGTAAACACCAAATTCTGCTTGAAAGTCGTTCATTTTTATATTTCAATATCATTTAAAAGGTCATGATGTACCGGAATAATTGTTTTTTTTTTTGGTTTGAATATTTTATAAAAAAAAGATAAGCCTAACAAAGAAAACATTGATGACTATTTTTAAAAACTCATATTGATACAAATTGGTCATGTAAAACTGATGCGCACCACATCTGTTTAAACCTGCTGCCTTAAATTTCGTAGAAATACTTCTGTACTTCTGTTCCCTTCTTTCATCTTAATGTATAGAAGCTACTCCTTTCGAGTTTCTTACAACCAAATAAAGTTGATCAGAAATTGTTTTGACAAATTAAAGAAATTCGCTAGGATATATTTTAATCATAACTTCGAGAAAAATATTTCTAATAATAGTTGAAAAAAGAAACTATTTAAATACTGCTTTATTAAATACTATTATTCTTATAACCAATTAATAATTCCATGAATATAGTACTCAATTTATTTTTTAATACAATTTCTTCTCTTTTACTTATAGAATATAAGTGTAAGCAAGGCTCTTAAGGGAATGGAAACGCCATTGAAGTCCAAGCATGCTCGCTCCATTATTATAATCATACACAAATCGAAGGAAGCAAGAACATTTTGGGCAATTATAACACGACAGCCCATTATGGAAAACAGATTTACGGCATGGAAATTCTGTCATCTACTGCATAAAGTGCTAAGAGAAGGACATAAATGTGCTCTTCAGCAATCCCAGAAGCATTCAAACATGATTTTAGAAATCGGGAAGTTGTGGGGTCATCTGCAAGATGATATTGGCTATTGTATAAAGGCTTACAGCAAGCTCTTGGTAACTAAACTAAACTTCCATGACAAGAATCGAATGTATCCCGGTTCGCTATTGATAACATTTGCTGAGATTGCAACGATCGCCGATAAGGATTTAAATTACTAGTATGCAGTAAATATTATATTAATAACTTAAATTTATAACCCTGTACCCAATGAGACTCCGAAATGGGAATGCAATTTTCTACTATCAACCATGGGTCCAGGGTATTCCGTAGTTGAATTATTTTGTTCAGAGCCTAACGTTTCTTTGATTTTCAATATATTAATTCAATTTATTACCTCTATATTTATTTTAGCTTTCAACTGTGTGTGGAAATCTTCGACTACTTGGATGATATAATTGCTCTACAAGTTGCTGTTTTTAATTCAATTAATACGTACCGCATATCGTCGATGACGCAACCAGGACAATGTAGATTGGCACCATTAATAACCCTCATACAAGATTCAAACCCATTGTATGATATCAGTGTTAGACTTATGTTTAAGCTTCATGAAAAGTTGCCCAATGATGTCCTAGGCGGTCATAGGGAAAGGTTCTGTGGGATTTTTGCTAGATTAAAACTGTTTTACGAAAATGTTAGGCCATTGCAGTATTTCCATGATCTTATAACAGTACCACAGTTGCCGGAGCAGAGTCCAAACTTTAAATCGCAGGTTGATTTTGGTAGCTACATTCCTCCTGTTGTACATGTTCAATCAGAGCCAGATCCAGATCCAGTGGTAGAAGATCTTGTCGATACTCATTCCGCTGACAATATTGCTCAACAAGATCACATTTTAAGTGAACGCATTAATGTCCTGGAAAATATGCTGGAAGACAAAGAGGACACCATACAGCAACTGAAAGCCAAACTAGATGCTAGCATTAGTCACTTTAATGGATTGGAACAGTCGTATAAGCATAATATTGTGGAGCTTCAAAGGAGTAATACAGCGTTAAGCAACGATTTGGAATCATCGAAGGAAATGTGCGCAAATATGCGCATGCAAAAAGATGAATTGGAACTTCAATTGACAAACAATCCAATTTTAATTCGTAAGCTCTAATTATAAAATAAATTATATTGGTTTATTAACTTAAAATTTATTTACAGAAAAGGTATTTGAAGAGGAGGAAAAGCAAAAGTTATCTTCAGAAAAGTTTAATAAGCTGAAACTTATGTACACACAAATCAGAGATGAACATATAAATTTACTTCGTCAGGTAAGGCATCTTATAATTAAATTATTTTTATATAAATCAAATAACCTACCATTGTTTTTCAGAATGGTGAACATTCCAAATCGTTGAACAAAGAAAAGCAGATGAATGCGGAGTTGTTAGAGCAGATTAAGGATCTTAACAATGAAATCCTAAAATTAAATGAAAATATCACAACAGATAAAGAGAATACTGGAAAGCTTTTGCAAGAAATCGAAAATCAGAAAAATCATTCATCGAACCTTGAAACTGTTGGAAAGGAAATGAAAGTAAAATATGAGGCTATAATACAGAAAAAGGAAAATGAAAATCTTGAGGTACATTCAATGGTGAATGTTCTAAAAGAAAGTGAAACTGAGCTTGGCAATGTTAAATTAGTTTTGCTGGAGAAAGAACAAAAGCTTGCTGAAGCAGAAAGTTCATTGAGTTTAAAGGAAAAGGAAATTGTTGAAAATCTTAAAGCCTACGAAGAGAAATACTCTGAGTTGTCAACTAAAAATAAAGTATTGGAAGAAACTCTTCAAAAGGATTCCCAAGCTTTGCGCGGCACCTTAGTTGAAACTGAAAACAAGCTTCAACAAAGGGAAAAAGCTCTGCAGGTAATTAATATTTGATTGCTATTTACCAACTTATTTCACCTTTCTCAATAATATATCATCAAATTTACAGGCAGCCGAAACATCTATAACAAGATTCATCGAAGAAAAATTACTATCCGAGAATCTTTTGAGTGATGTCCAAAGTACATTAAATCTGAAAGAAATGGAAATCGTGGAAAATCTTAAAACATATGAAGAGAAATGCTCCGATCTGTCTAGTAAAAATAAAGAATTAGAAGAAACTCTTCAAAAGGATACGGGAGACTTGCGCGGCAAGTTAGGGGAGACTGAAAGCAAACTGAAACAAAGGGAAACTGCTTTACAGGTATCTAATTTATGATTGCTGTATATTTGACAATATTAAAATTAATATTTCATAGGTCGCCGAAACATCTTTAACTAGGTTAAATGAAGAAAAATTACTATCGGAGAAAATTTTAAGTGATGTACAATCTAAATTGAGGCAACGCGAAGAAGATTTAGTCAACGCATCGAATAAGAACGATTCTTTATCAAGTCTAAATCAACAATGTCTGGACGCTTTAAAGAAGTTAAGGAATCTAACTATTCAGACTGTAAAAGAAATGTGCTCTTCCAAATTAAATGATACGATTCAAGAGCCCTTAGAAGGAGTCCTAAAAATATCGACAAAAACTGAGCTTTTGCTAAGCAAATTGTTATCATCTGCTCAAATACCAAATGACGAAAGCACTGAAAAGTTGCATGACATTTTATATTTAGGATATTATTTTATAGAACTGTATGATTATTGTGACATGATCTATAAATCTACGACAGAGATTGAAAAAGGTCAAGGCAAGTATCTTACTGAATTATGCATTTGTAATATCTAATGATCGAATTTTATTCTGTTTCAGATATTTTAAACAAAGTACGTTCCATATGCCCAGACTTAACTGAACTCTTTGAGACTGTTCAAAAGGATGATAATAATCTAGAAATTAATAATGTTGTGCAAAGGATACAACAAAAATTATCTGAATTAAATGGACTCGTTCGCGCAGTAATAAACAATTATGAAACCAACGTTGACCTGGATAAACTTATTCAAATTGAGCTAAAAGAAATGGACGCCGCTATTGAGGAAGCAGCATCGAAAATAATTGACTTACTCTCCAAATCCCGTGAGAAGGACAGCAACATTAAGCTGGAAGTGAACGAGAAAATTTTGGAGGCCTGCACAAGCTTAATGGAGTGTATAAAAGTTTTAATTTTGAAATCACGTGTGCTTCAACAAGAAATTGTTTCTTCCCAAAAAGGTAAGCCAAACAGTTAAAAATGTATTAAAATTTTAAAAAATTACTAATTATGAATTCATATCTTTTAGGCAATGCAACAGAGAATGAATTCTACAAACGCAATAGCCAATGGTCGGACGGTTTGATTTCGGCATCTAAGAGTGTGGCGAAGGCGGCCAACTATCTTGTTGATGCTGCCAATACAGCAATTAACAGTGAATCTGGCCAAAACTTCCAACTTATCGTTGCTGCCCAGGAAATTGCTGCCTGCACGGTTCAGCTAGTTATTGCCAGTAAGGTCAAGGCTCATCATGATAGTCAAAATTTGACCAACTTGACAATGCTTCACGAAACGTAACAAAAGCAACTGGAGTTGTCGTTGCAACTGTGAAAGATGGCAATGCACGAACGGAGCACCAGCAAGAAATTGAGTTTTGTAAATTAACACCATCGCAGCTTAAAACAATGGAAATGGATATACAAGTTAAGGTTTTAGAAATGGAACAGGCGCTCCAAACTCAACGTATGAAGCTGTCCGCTTTTCGAAAGGAACATTATCAAAAAACAGAGTACTAACATGACACAAAAGAAAATATCTGTATTATTTTTGTTAACTTTAAATTAATATACAATTTAATATAAGTGTATAATTTGTTGTTAGATTGGTGCTGGAGTAACATTCGTCAAAGATCGTTTTTACTTTTCCGTAATAGTTATATTATTATATGTACAATATTAAAAACATTTGTAAAATGACCTTGTTAAACTTCCAGATTTTATAGTACCATATGTAAAAGTTGTCCAAAATAAACAAATCTAACTTTTGAAAAAATATGACACTGTTTTTTTGAGGCCATCCTAAACTTGACAATTCCTCTACTAACTAGATAATTCCTTCCTTTATTATTGATGATCTTCACCTTCAATTCAATTACACATTACGAGATACTCGCTCGATAATCAATCAAATGTGTTTTGTTTTGCTTTATCACATTTATTTAATAGCTGCTTTCAAGTCATTATAATTCGCATTTCCATAGACCTTTTTAGCTCTTTCAAAGGCTTCTATTATACATGACCTGAAAGAATTTAAAGCATTGAGTTATCATTATACGAGTATTGTTTAACTATTTGATTTACCTGAATAATTTTTGGTGCAAAACATAAGCGCTTACATGGCCAGCATCTAAATACCTTATTTCAGCTCCAGGCCATATATCTTCAAGGCTCGAACAGCCATCTCGCGGAACATAGGCATCGTCCCTTGCACAAACTGCTATTATCAGCGAGGTATCGAATGGTACTGAGAAGTTCCTTAAATGCGTACACTCATCCATCATTCCTCGCATAAATTGTAAGGCCTCTCGCTCCCACCAATTTGTCTTAGTGATATCAATTTTTTTATTTCTATTTTGTGCGGATAAAGGTAAAATATATGTCATAAGTTTCGTTAATGTAGAACGATCCATCGAATCAGGCTGGCACACAGTTAGTTCTGACTCATTAGAAATATGTTTACTAAGGATATCTTTTAATGGCAACTGCATTTTGCTAGAATCCAGCTTTTTATTGTCTAGCGATTTCAATAAAAATATTGAATTATTTGCATTCTCTACTGAATTGTTTTGAGTTTTATAATGATTCTCATCAGGTTCGCATTGTTGTGTTTGAATCTTTCTTGTATCATCAATATCTTCTTTAAGCTCATGCAGAGAATGATTAAAATTCTGGATAAACTTTTGACCTGCCGTAAAGGCATCGTCAATAATAGTGACCATTTTTGATAGACGATCTCTATATTGGCCATCCGAATAGTATTGCGTTTCCAGCATATCCCAGTTAATAGACTGGCTCATTACTCCCTAAAATAAATTAAAATAAACAAAATAAAAGGAAATCATTGATAATGTTTGCTTAAAAATAAATTGATCTATGTATCTGATCTTATTTTTCTGTAAATTAAATAAAATGGTTGTCAACTTTATAGGCGAGTAATAAAATAACTTATATTTTTATAGTTATATTACTCACAGTGGTGAAAACAGCAGATGCAGTAGACCATGATAAGCACGGAACGAGAACCAGAGGCTTTGGCCAGTTTGTTGCCGCTAACGAGGCCATCTGGAGCAAAATAATTATTACAAATTTTGTTTTTCCGTATTTTATCTATATTTTTTTTACTTACATGACCACCCATCGATAATCCAGTGATACCGAGAGGACCAAATCCATTTCTTTCACACCAATGCAAGAGAACAAGGCATTCAAGTATTAGGCACCCGCCCATAACAAATATATCAGATACATTACGCAAATTAGATCGTCTGAAAATTATATTGAAAAACATAAATTACACAGGTGTGTTTTAAAATTTAAAAATCAAACGGAATATGATGTGGAATCTAGGCAAAATAACAATCTAAATAGTATTTTTTTTCTCGACGTACATACATTTGATTTTCTGGTTTTCGTAATCCATAAAATGGGTTTTCCAGTATTATAGATCCAATGTTTGCATCTTTCAACAAAGGCTTCGCAATAAAATTTCTTCGACGCCAGAAAAACTAATTAACAGAAATTCAAAATTTATTATTCGAAAAATGTAAGAAATAATAATACTTACGTGATCTCCAGTTCCTGCCAAATGAATGCATATTGGTTTATGTTCTTCGTTAACCCACTTGTTGGGTATTAATAACTGAAAGTATGCTTTTTGTGCAGCTTCCGGAACGACTCCAGGTAGATGTAGCTCAAGTGGAGTCGTAAAGTTTCCCTCAATTAAAGTTGAATCTGAATACTTTTTCTTTTTTGTTATCTCTACTGGATAGTCGCGTGGTACTAGTTTAAAGCATGTTTCTCTGCAGGAAATAATTTTTCGAAACTGAAATACTCTGAAAATGCAAAAATACTAATGTTATTACGTGTACTTACAAGATAACTCGGATATACCGAGTTAGTTTTGGAAATTGTTCGCGGCATCCGAAATATCGATTGTACTAGACGTTAAAGCGCGAGACACACTCAAGATGGAAGCTGGGTAGAAAACTGTTACATACAAAGAATCGGCTAAATTCGCAAAATTCATGGGAATAAAACGATCGGTTCAAGGTTGTTTAAATTGTATTCAATCGGCCACTAACTAGTTTTTTGTCGTGTGAAATTAATTTATCGATTCAAGAACTAACTCGCGTCCTTCCAGCTGTGCTATTGATTGATTGTCGAGCCCTTCAAGAGGCAGATGGGTAGCAACTGACGAACTGAAGAATGCTATCCACTTTGCCGTACACGAAAGGCACCCAGGTTGAAAAACATGAAATATATTAAGTTTAAATGTAAGACCACCATCCGACAATTTATTGATAATTCAATAAGCAATCATGTGTAATTTAATATACATTGCGGATCGTTCAATCATGTGAAAGAAAAAGTTATGATACATTTCAGTGAAAATGTACGTGATTGAAATAAAAAGGCAATACATGATAAACGGAATTAAATTTTATTGAGATTTTTTTAATCTAATCAGATATTATGTTAGCTAATTTTAACAAACACCCTTAAAATACATTATTTATTCTTCACTGTCTAACGGTTATTATAACTTAAGCTAACTAGAATACCCTTAATTAAAATACGATATGTTTTTAATATCGCAACAATGTAAACACTACGTTATCACCAAAACAATATGAATTGTCAGCACCAAGTTTTATTCAACTTTGGATAACAAAAACCGCAATGTGTCAGATTTCTTAGGTTTAAGGCGAGAAGAGACTTTTGAGCAAGGTAAACACATTAGAAATTATCATAATATACAGAGTAGTTATTGCATTGGGTTTATTACGTAAAGGATATGAAAGACACATTCTCACCCCACATACATGTATGTAGAAGAGTGTGCACATAAATAGTCGACAAACTTACCTGTGTAAGTTTTCTGGCTTGCCCCATCCTTTTTCAAAAAACCTTGTTATGAGCATTCGTCGGTAAAGGCTGTCAAGTTTACTAGGAGGCATGTTTCTATCAAAAAATCTGTACTAAAAACGTACGAGGTTTTTCAGACCAACTGAGGTGCTTCTCTTAATTAACTAGTTCACCCAATTACTCATACTAAATCTTGTTCAAATAATTCAGTAAATAAATATCGATATTTTAGTTCCCAGCAATACAATGTTAATTGCTTAGAATTTTCTTGAATATGACATCTGTAGTTAAGTATAAATTACATGTAGGTGTTGATTGCATTTCATTAACTGGAAACTTAAATATATTTCTTCATACATCACGCAAATTTATCGATGAAATAACTAGTTCGATAAGAAAATTATTGGTTTTACGGATTTCAATAAATTTATTTGTTTACAAATTCGGTGTTGTGGAGAAGCACAGTTTGATTGAAATGGATCCAGCCACATTGATTTTATCCTATGGAAGCCTTTCTCCTGTGGAGATTACCGAAAGTATGTAATATTTTGTACACATGTGTGGGTACGCTCATGTCTAATTCTTATGACGTGCGCTTGTAAACAATGTGTCGAAAGCCGCTGAACATTATGATTTTTTATGTGATTCATAATGTGGGAAGAGCCGCTGTAAAGGATGATATCCGTAAAATGTTTAGTGCTTGAGATGCTGTTATATCCATATTATCCGATTTTGGTCTTGCATGTTATTCAAGTTTATGGCAGTTAAATCCAATATCGGTTGGATTTTAATATTTTGTGTTTGTGTATTTTTACTCGAATTCTTTTCAATTTAATATGTAACCTATATTCATAAAATTTTTTCTCTAAAACTCTTTTTATTTTTAGATATACTATCTGAACTGAATCAACCCAGATTGTTAGCAACTAATTCTTACGAATCAACGGTCATAAACAGTTTTAAGTGTGACATTAGAACAAAATATTATAGTACCAGCATATCTTTAATTCCCTTTGAGGGAAAACTTGAAGGTGTTCCAACAGAAACCAAAAAGCTAACTGAAGCTTTAATAATTTATTTTGATCCTACTGATGTAAGTTATTTGATAAAACTGATAGGCACTATAAATTTAATCTTTTTTTTTTATTATTTTATAACATTTCATGTGATATAACATTTCAGAGGTCCTTCCTCAAGTGTCTTCCTGGAATAAACGACTTTATAAAAGATAATGAAATCCAGATTGGGTTCCTGGTAACAACATCATTTACTGGCGCTGAAAATGAATTAACATTTGAAGAACTTAAAGATGTCACAGATGTAGTATTGGATATTGTAACACTTAAAGAAGATGCAGACAAAACAGAAGATACTCAAGAGAAAAGTTATGCTGAGATTCTGGAGGGGCTGAGAAATTGTGTATGGTCAAACATAAAAATCGGTAAGTAACATACATATCTCATTTACCTCGGTCGACTGTAAGAGCTTTACGAACCAAATTAAATAATTTATATTTTCACAGGCTCCAATCGCAAGGACTCAAATAATGCTGAAGAGCTTGAGAATCAACTGAATGATTTTGAGAAATTGCTAATTACTGCGCAAAATTTACGCAGCAATACAAATCTAACAAGAGATGAAATTTTAAATAAAGCAGAACAGTTTGCGGAGGTTATGTCAGCCATATTAAATGATAATGACAGTGATTAACTGTTTGTAGTTTAAATATAATAAAAAAATATATAAATAAAACCCTACATTTCGGTTCATTCATATATTAAGGGGAATATAACTTATTCTGACTTTTTAAATTTAAAACCAGTCAATTTGACCAACAGTTCCGGAGAGTGCTTCACTGATTTCAATAAAGCCTAGTACCGACGTGAGATAAAAGGCCTAGCGTAAGTCAAACTTCATATAAAAAAAACGCTGGCGTAAGGTGAATAAGAAGAAGACGACATTTATCTCCGCTTGTCGGTCCGGACGTCAACTAAACTGAAACTAAAAACGGAGTTGCCAGATAAGGAACGGGCGTTTTCCAGCACTGTTTGCATTTAGCTGACAGGCCCAGCGAAACATTGAATTGTTTAGAGTTTCGCTATCTATCTATCTCACTCTCTCACAATAATTCAAACGAAATGGCCGGAAAATTATCAAAAAACAGCAAATTGACTCTTTTTGTAAAAGCAGACAAAATTCTGCTGATTAACGAGGTGGAAAAGAGGCCAATATTTGTATTTTTTCATTAATTTAGAGGGAGAATCCACGTAAAAAGTTCTAAGGCGATGGGTTCACTCATACGCGCTGTGCCGTCGCATATTTCTCCTATATTAACTATAATTTACATTTTCATTGCCTATTATCTCCTCTTTTTATCAAAATCAGTTCTGCATGCTCATATTTAAAGTAAACCGCTGTTGACGCATAGAGTTACCATTCAATTTTATGTTATTTTTTCGTGTTGCATTGGCAACTCTGGCTTTACGCTCGTCGACAGCGAAATATTGAGCATTTTCCGCCGCTGAAAATTTATCTCACGTCGGTACTAGGCTTAATGCAGTGAAACAGGTGGGAATGTCGTTCGGAACAACTAAATAAGTGAGCAAAATCACATAGTTATTTTTATTACAGAATATGATTTTATTGGATGATATCAATTATATTTTTTTTAATAGAAACTTACTTCTAGAAACTGATAATTTTACTACCTTCTTAAATTAATGATTTTTATTTAGAAGTATTTGAATTGCTTCCACCAGGAAGCAATGAATTGAAACAGAATGTAATTTATTAGGAATAGGCAATTTTTTTTATTAAATTACGTGTGTATAAAAATAAAATAAATATTGTATTTAATATGATTGATTTCTTAAATTCTATATACATTTTTAATTTGTATAATTCAAAATAAAAACTGTGCTTGTTTTCATGCGATTAAAATCTGGAACTAGATCTGTTCATTTTATCTTGGAATTGACCAGCGTACCTGATTTAAAATAAAGTAAAAAGTGTACCATTCCAACGTTCCAAAGGGAACATTTGTTTAAGAGCTGTATATCACTTTAATAACTCTATTCGATACTAAAACTTATTAGAAATAATCTGTATCTTTTAAATCTTTTTATAAGTTGTGTTTCTGCATGTAAGTTCTTATTATTTCTATGGGTGGTATATATGTATGTTTACGGCAATGCCGCGGAGAGTGTATACTTATTTACCATCTGTATTATTATGTATGTACTTACAATTGTACATTTGTACTTATTAATTCATAATACATAGATGTAAGTATCTATGTATGTATGTGTGTTGAAAATTCTTTCGTCATAAACATTTGTATATGGTGGGTACTTTGTCATTCATAAGTATGCCATGTACATAAATATTTAGACGTAAATACATTTTTGTTTATGTGTACTTTAAAATATGCCGAATGTGAGCATTTGTACATTGACATGTGTACTACATACATACATATATGTTTATTTTTATTTTGGTCTAAACGCGACATTAAATAATTGGTGAATGCTCATTACTAAATGACTAATACGTTCAAATGTATGCATATTTATGCTCATAAGTGCGTATGCAAAATCTGTGATGAAGACAATTTTGTTGTGATTTCTATCTCGCTAACACAGGTGTAATACAAAAGTTCGATGTATTACTTTAATGCAGTTGTGCAGAAGTTAGTTGCATACATATTGTGTACGTAGGTACATACATATGTACATACATAAGTACATGATACACAGTCAGCTCCACAATTATACGTACACCACTGCAGGCATTGTACATACACATAACGGAATGTTGCTGACTGTCGAGTTGCTTATTATTGTTTTCTAATGTTCAGGGCAAGCGAAACAGCAGCTGACTCAGTAGCATGAGTAAATGTGTGTTATAAGCGAGCAACTTTCATGAAAGCAACTTCAAGTCGAGTTGGCCTTACACGCTGTTCATGAAATGCTCCACTGCTTCACTTGGACACAGCCAAAATTGAGCAACATGTTGCATGTTGTTTGTTGCGAGAATAACGCAAATGTAGGAAAATCACTCAGTTATCCATAACAAATTTGAAATAAACTTAATACTCTTAACACATTTATTCGACATATTTAATACATTCTTCTTTTAGGAATTTTGTATATTCAAAGTTTTTAAAAGGGAAAATTAATAAAACATTCTTTTTTACCCCTTAATAAGTTTGATTAAAAGACAAATAAATACAAGAATCTAAGTTATAAGTTTCGACATCTGTATGTTTATTCTGATTATTATGAATAATTTTATAATGCCTAATAATACTATCCATAAGAATAAAATATTATTGTTTTTTTTTTTAATCTTTATCTTATTTTAATTTACAAAAACTTAAATATTTATTTTTAAATTTGGAATAATTTTATATTCTAGTTGTTCTAGTTAATATAAGCTAGAACAAATAACATAAGAGTAAAAGTATGCCCTTGTTTATGTGCAAAGATTATTAAGGATATTCCATTGAAATTTGGAACAGCCTGTAAGCGCATGCGCGAGCAATTTTTGTCTTTATCGATTGATGTGAAATTATTTCTTAGTCGACACGAGTTTTGTGAAAATGATTGTATCAAAAGCTATAAAAAACTACAGAATGTAAGAAATATATTAATATTTATTTATTTCAAACAGCCATAACAGTTGTAATCTAAAAGGCATGCAAATATTTGCGAATCCAGAATAATTTGCACTCTGTTCATACATACAGTATGCGAAAAAAGGCATCAATAGATTTACAAAGAAAGATATAAATATACATAAATTGTAAATTTAAGTAACAATTTCCACTTCTCGTGCTTACAGACAGAAAATCGAACAAATCGGCAAAATGACGCAAATGTCGCAAGACGAAATCATAAGCAATACGAAAACTGTCTTGCAAGGCTTGGAAGCTTTGCGCGTTGAACATGTTTCCATAATGAACGGTATATCGGAGGTCCAAAAGGATAATGAGAAATCTGATATATTGCGAAAGAATATTGAAAATATTGAGCTTGGATTGAGCGAAGCACAAGTGATGATGGCCCTGACTTCCCACTTGCAAAATATTGAAGCTGAGAAGCAGAAACTTAAGACACAAGTGCGCCGTCTCCATCAGGAAAATGCTTGGCTACGTGATGAACTTGCCAACACTCAACAGAAGTTCCAGGCATCTGAGCAGTTGGTGGCACAGCTAGAAGAGGAAAAGAAACATCTTGAATTTATGGCATCGGTGAAGAAGTACGATGACAATCAGGATCAAGATGAATCGTGCGAAAAGACACGTGCGGATCCTGTGGTCGAGCTTTTCCCAGATGAAGACAATGAAGATAGAAACAACATGTCGCCGACTCCTCCAAGCCAATTTGCAAATCAAACATCAGGCTATGAAATTCCAGCTCGTCTGCGAACACTTCACAATCTGGTTATTCAGTATGCATCGCAGGGCAGGTATTGTATTCGTTATATACTATTATATAGTTGTTTTATTATTTAAAAAATATTATTACGTTGTCGTCTAGATATGAAGTTGCAGTTCCGCTTTGCAAACAAGCCCTTGAGGATCTCGAGAAAACTAGTGGTCACGATCATCCAGATGTTGCAACAATGCTGAACATTTTGGCCCTTGTTTATCGTGATCAAGTGAGTATGATTAAAAGTTAGCAACAGTAAAGAGAAACTATTTAATTTTGAATTTATTTTACACCAGAATAAATACAAAGAGGCTGCGAATTTATTGAACGATGCTTTGTCCATTCGTGGCAAAACATTGGGAGAAAATCATCCAGCCGTGGCTGCAACCTTGAACAACTTGGCGGTCCTTTACGGTAAGCGTGGTAAATACAAGGATGCTGAGCCACTCTGCAAGCGTGCTCTTGAAATTCGCGAAAAGGTTTTGGGCAAAGATCATCCAGATGTTGCTAAGCAACTGAACAACCTGGCATTGCTTTGCCAAAATCAAGGCAAATATGATGAAGTGGAGAAGTACTATCAACGAGCCCTTGATATATATGAAGCAAAGCTTGGTCCTGATGATCCCAACGTGGCCAAGACTAAAAACAATCTGGCCGGATGCTACCTAAAACAGGGAAGATATGCAGAAGCCGAAATCCTCTACAAGCAAGTATTGACAAGAGCCCACGAGCGTGAATTTGGAGCTATCGACAGCAAAAATAAGCCCATTTGGCAGGTAATATATAATTATGAATTCATTTGAAGGTTTTGATTATTATTTTTTATTGAAGTTCGGGTAGTAATTCCGATAAACGGTTGAAACGAATATAACTACCTAACTTGGCACAGGTACTGCTTTATTCTGCACCCAAGATTATTTATAACTGATGATGACCTGCAACATCTCAGCGTTGTTCGAATTCAAAGATTTGTCACGTTTAAGTATACCTCATTAATAATTGTCTTAATTGTAGGTGGCAGAAGAACGTGAGGAGCACAAATATGATAATCGCGAGAATACACCATATGGAGAGTATGGTGGATGGCATAAAGCTGCTAAAGTTGATTCACCTACCGTCACAACCACGTTGAAGAACCTTGGGGCCCTTTACCGGCGACAGGGCATGTTTGAAGCGGCCGAAACTCTGGAAGACTGTGCAATGCGTAGTAAAAAAGAGGCATACGATTTGGCTAAACAAACAAAAGTTGCACAACTTCTCACATCAACCGAAAAGCGGCGTTCAAAACAGATGAGGGATGACATGGAGTTCTCAGATGATGTAAATTATAATGTATAACATCAAGTTCCCACACGTTTCTAACAATTATCGCTTTCTTTTTCAATTTTCAGAAATCCATCAAGCCTTAAGCACGTTCTTTGCAGTGCGGTGTTTGTGAAATCAATGTGCTTTTTATACATACGCTAACTCGAACATTAAATATATTTATTCATTCCTTAATATTAATTGGGTTGATTTTCTCAATGACGGAGTTCAATTTTAACCGCATTCTATTTAAATAAAGCTGCTTATGTTCTGAAAGACGTTTTAATTAGCTTTACAATCATATATTTTAACCGTATATTGAGAGAACTGACTCAGTTAACTCAAGCTTAATTTAGTTAATAGACAAAGTTACGCAATTTATGCGAACGGCTCTTTAATAAAAAAAACCAAATATAAATAAATAGTTATTCGCTCTTTTAATTAATTCAATAAATTGGATCAGTCTGTACAACAGTATTTATTTGGATTTTATCTTTTACCTACATCTCCAACACCTCTCCAACTCTTACAAAACAACCGGCCTCAAATATATATACAAACTAATTATTTATTATAATTAACATTAATAATATTTAATGAGCGACAGTTCACGTTCATCAAAAACACTTTTAGCGTAATTTATCTGAAAAGAAATATACAAAAATCAACAATAGGCAGGAGACAATAATTTATATTCAACTTACACATCTGGAAACAGCTTCAGCGCATTCCTCAGTCCGACATCGAATTCTTGGTCGTGTGATTTTTGGTGAGTTTATTGATATTTCTATGTAGTAGCTTGATGAAGAAGCTTTGCTTGCAGACGGGGTGATCCCAGTGTTTGTTGACAAATGATGACACGATAGTATGTCGCTGAGGTGACCCTCAAACATTACAGTTGGGTTTCCATCGCATAAAGAAAACATGCGAACGTATTCGGTGGAAACCAGAAGGCGTAATCTCGCCTCTTTATCGCTCCAAATGTTTGGCTCATAAAATATTATCTTTTCCGTAAAGTTTTTGCGATTTATTAAGTAAAGGTATTGCTGGCCTTTACTTTGTCGACTAGAATATGAAGGCAAGAGTCCGCCTGGAGCACCAGTTATGCATCGGGGTAAACGTTTTCGGTTTGGTGAAGTGCGATGTGTATCTCTGCTTGTTTCACGAACAGCACTTGCTGTTTCCGATGCCAAATCCAGCATTCCAATAAGTGGCTTCGTCACAGTACCCACTAATCCTTTTCCCAATCCGCTGAGAAAACCGGGAACGCCATCAGCTTGTGCACCATCGTATGTATGTCGGACAATGCTCGTAACTCCTCCGAGCAAACCAAACCCAAAGCCTTTTATACCCGCTGCTAGGTGGCCGCCGGATGTATTAGATTGTAGCTCTAAAATTCGTTGTCTCGTCTCGTTGTCATGATCATCCAGCACAACTTTACCCAAACTATCTGATAATGTTTCTGTTAACTTGGCCGTCGAGTTGGAAATACCATGGGTAACATTTTTAACCAAACTCTTCACAGAGCCCTCGAAGATAAGTCCAGATACGCCCTCAGACAGATCATTTGCGAATCCCAGCGGATTTCCCAGGAAATCCACACTTCCCAATATCGATGCGGCGTGCCATTTGATTTGATTGATGTAATGTTTCTTTATCGCTCTCAGATAAATGTCGATTGTTTCAAAGTGATACTTGTCCGAAAAGTAATCAAGCTCTATCAAAGCATCTTCAAATTTGATCAGCGTCAGGCCCAGAGCTTTTTTCGTATTTTGCAATTCCTCCGGCAGCTTGGATGATGTGAATGCTGATAGACGAACCTGAGTCGGTTCGATTCTAAAATATTCAAAGTAGTACCTTTTCATATCATTCTCCAAGGATTTCTTCACAAAATCTTCATAATCGCTGGGCAGGAATGAATTCTGTTTACTCTCTCTACCATAACCAAGAAAAGCAGCAATTTTCAGAATAAGTTTCTCTTCCAGATACATAATGCACGGCTTTACATCCAGGGTAAAGTGCTTAAAAATCAGAGCGTTCTTATTTGGACTGGGCAACATTTTCACTTTCAAAAGCAACGCATTCTTCTGAACGTCATCAGTTGGGATACAACTATGCAAAGTCACTTGACTGGCGGCATCCAATAATTGATTGTCAATCTGGATGTATGCAATATTTAGATCAATGGACTTTTCCATAGAGCTGTCTATAACTTCTGCAATTATGTTGTCCAGGCTAACATAAACAATTTCCTCGCAGGGTTTAAGACTTATAATGGATACTCCAATTCCCTTAGGAAGTTCGACATTTATCTGTAATACAAAACATTGTTAAATGATTTGATACAGATTACTATTTTAATCATACCTGAAACTCGTTTACGGCTTGAGGTTTTCCCTTGTCAATAATCTGTCTGTTGTTGAAGGACGCATGAGTCCATAATAAATCCGGTGCCAAAATAATCTCATTTGGTTTCAGCTTAATATCACATATTTGCACAGTGCGAATTGGTCCGTCCATTTTAGTAGTTATTTCCAATTGTCCCGAGCCGGGTCTCAGCTTTTGAGCAACTAAATGTTGTTGGATGGGTATCGCATCCGTACTTTTTGAATTGTGCTTAATACATCCTAAAGCTGCCTGTGTTCCAGGCTTTAAGCCCATTTTACCATTATAAGACTGTTAAGAAAAGAATGTATAAGTAGATTTCCATTTAAGGGATGATAATTCCTTACCTGAACGCACATATTTGCGTGACACATAAGTCGTCCATTCTCAAATCTCCAAGTCTGCGTGGTGACTCTTTGTTTATTGGGCGTGCGAACGACTAGAGGTGTGAACTCAGTTGGATTCGGGGGCTTCTCTAAGTCCAACACCAATCGGACAGCACTACCTTCATTCGATTGAATCGGAGGTGTGGATCCTTCATGTTCCAACTGCCCATTCGAGTTCATTAGCCACAATTGTGAGCGATCTCCAGAATTCTTTTCCATAATAATCACTTTTTTATCATAGACACCTAGGACTAATTGTTGGTATTTCTCATCTGGTTTATCACCATCCCTTTTGAACTGATCAAAGGTGTCATAAAACGCTATATATATGAAGTTTGAATAAGTTAATGATCTACTACTATTCGACAAATCAATTGGAAATTCGATAATGTTTCCTCCTGGACCTTCCATAAGCAATCTTTGTGTTCCCAATGGATCGTCCATAACATATGATAGTGACGACTGTGGTCGAACTGGTGTAGACCAAATGGGCCTGGAATTCTTTTGCGAAAAATTCACAACAACCTCGGAGAAGTTGTCAATTCTAATTGGAGGTGGTAAGCTTCTGGCATCAGTAATTAAAAGTATAAGTGTCGCGTCTCGAGATATGATTTCCAATCTCAAGAAATACATTTCGCACCATTCATTCCTTATGTTGATATACAAACTCTGCTCGTCGCTAATTGGTATGCCTTTCGACCAGCAACAACACTCGACATCTGCAATTCTTATACAAATCAGAGGCTCCCGATCCCAGTTTGCCCAATGAAATTGGAAATTACAATCAATCGGCGCAGTAATTATATGAGATGCATGAGCATATTCCTTAAAAATGAAAAATGTTAATATTAATAAAAAGATATTTATATTTGAAATACTTACATTTTGTACGATATTACATTTCTGCGAAAACTCCAGCTTATGTCCGCTTTTGTTATAGAGATGGAAACGAGGAGACATTGTCACAAAGGTCGTGCTCGAATAGAATCCTCGGCCACGACGCACACTTATACCAATTGTATAGCATCCTGGTCCACCTTCCGTGCGCAACTCTCGGTGTGTTATATTCTTGATCAATGGAAAACCTTTGCACCACTAAAAACAAAACAATTATTAAAAATAAGTGATAGTTTTGTTAGGATAAAACTTACCTGATTGTTGGCCCCAAAGGAGTTGCCCAGCCGCACTTCCAAGGAAGGTGATCCTTCCTGATCGGAAAATGAGAACATTAATGGAGAAACTTGGCGAGCTGTTTCATGCTCCTCAAATTGTCCAGCACCAATATTAGTAGCCCCCTCTTGCTTAAAGATGAGTGGAAGGCCCGTCTTGTTGATAATCCAAATGGGTGCACTAATATATATTTCTATTCCCTTTCCTTTAAAGCATTGAATCGATATGTGAAGATGCAACTCTCTGTTCTTAGAGTCGATTAATTTTAATTTTGGTTCGACAACGCCAATGTGATTCGTTGGAATCTTTAGTTGGCCGGACACTTGGAAATTATCCAATGTGATGCTTAAGTTGAATGATTCGCAAATATTTATATTATAAATATTCTTGCTTTGGAAGGCATTTATGCGGCCACTGCTGCATCCGTTAATATTGAAAATTAAATCACAGCAGAGCATGTTCTTCAGCATTAGCGGGGATAAGAGTGTAATCGCATTTCCCGGCATATTCTTCTCCTTGTAAGGATACATTTCCTTGCTTATATTGATAAGTGTGTATAGAATACTCTTATTAACGTCGTAGCAGGTATACAGATTTGGCGGGCTCTCTAATCCGGAATCTTTCCAAGTTATTTCATCATTACTGAATCCCACGTCATCGGCATCAGCATTAGCTGTGGATCTTTTGCCATCATTAGGAACATGAGAGATATATAATGATGCATCGAGAAACTTTAGCGGCACGCACTGTTGATCATTGGAAGTAATCGTGCTTATCGCTGAAATCGCATCAAACTGATTTTTGTTCAATACTTTTTTCAGAATAACTTCGTGATCCAATTTGTTGATTATTCTTAGAGGGGACATGACTTTAATCAGCTTCTGAGCAGATCCCATTAGTGAAATATCAAAGATAATGCGAGTTTTCTTCTCATAGTGTGAATCCAAAATGGTTGTTCGAAAGTAGATGCCAACTTTATCTATGGAAATCGGTCCGATCAATGTCCAACCATGGATCTGCACAAGAATCTGATGTAAATTCAGCAGATGGGAGTCAATATGCCTCAGTTTGCTCTTCTGACTAAAATCGAATGTCTTGATTTCATTGGGTTCGACGGTTATCCAATTCTTGATGATTTCCAATTGATGCAGCTCCGAGCATGTCAAGTCTCCCAACTGCGCGTAGATCGGCTTAAAGAGAAGTGCTGAGCCCGTGAGGTTCTGCAATGCAAATGGAACGAATGGAGATCGTTGTCGGAAATTGGAGTTCTTCACATTGTCCAAAGAATGGAAATCGCTTGACCAATTTTTGGAAACCATATGAAATAGTTCAATCAACGTCGAGGTAATATTTATCTTGAGCAACTGTTTGCTATTCACAAAGATTTCGAATCGTTTCCTTTTATCAAAATTGAGTCTTTTGTATTTCCATTTGGCCGTACATTGCCAGATTTCAGCCAAAGGTTCCCATCCACTCAATCGGCGATTGTAATAGTTGAGCGTAACTTCCGTGTCGAGATCACCCTCAGCTGAATTATTGGTGCTCAGGTTATCCACTTCGATTGCATTTCCTTGAAATTTATATTTCAGTAAAACCTTCGTTAGGGATATCTCAAGGAGCGGCACATCCGCATCCATGCAATCATCGATCACGCACATGGATATGCAGTTGGCGTCCAGTATTGCTGTTTTCAATTCCAATGCCGGGTTCTGGGTTGTGTTTCGCTTTTGTTGGGACAGCCAAAGAGCGGCATCATTGAGTTTCCAATTGTTTAGCTCCATGGCATACCAGCAATTTGTTATTTCAAATCCCATTGCAAGCAGTGGGGCTATTTTCTCAAACTCCGAATTCGATTTGGCCAGCACATTCTGTGGATTCGAAGTTTGGTTTGGAATCGTGCTAATCATTCTCAAAAACAGTTTCATATCGATATAAGACAATCGAATATTTAGTTGCTTTTGTACCACAATATTTAGGCAATTATTTCTCAGTTCTATATTCAATGTAAATGGATCAATGATAGATAGAGCACTTTCATCCTCGGCGTCCAATATGCAGGAAAAGATTTCCAAGTGGTTTATATTTATAGAGAGGGGTACAGAACTGTTGTTGGGTTTGTATGAGATTACCGTTGTGCTCTTTAAAATGATAGCATTCGAATCCAACCGGTTACACTGCTCTACAAAAATTATCTCAGAGTCGGTAACATTTATAATATATTCCACCACAGAAGTGTCCGATGCTTGAGCATTTCCTTGATCCATTTGCAATGGTTGATTTGATTTTGCATTCACAGGCAATACGGGTAAAGAGTCTTCCTCCAAAAACTTCTTTAAATGTTCCAAAAAGTCCAGAATTCCGATTACTCTCATATCGTTCAGCATGATTGTATATTTGCATAGATTTACCCGTTTTCTGCAATGAATCTCAACTTGTGCTGAATGCTTTTGGGGCGAACTCTTCTTTGACGGTTGTAAAATGTTTCGGAAAACATTATTTGCAACATGTTTACCTTCGCTGGGTCGTTCGTCAACAATCAATATGTTGCTGGATATTAAATCAATATCCTGCGCTCCATCGCTGAACATGTCAATTTCTAGCTGGGATCGTATAAAATGAATGCAAGCCAATGGTTCCAGAACAAAGTCGGGCTGTGTATTCGTATTTAGAACGAGTAAAATTGAAACATCTTCCAGAAGAATCCTTATCGAAAGCAAAGTCATAACCCTAGTCGAGTCTTCAGTCTTGGTAAATAAATTCAATGCCGAAAATGTTTCCATTGAAGTAAACGTATTGCTTAATGAATTGTTATAAACATCCTCTATTTGCTCTCCAATATTGTTGCTTAAAAGTCCTCTGATGAGCTTATAATTTTGAATATTTAGTGTTGCATTTAATCTGGAGAATGTTCCTTTAACACTTATATCGGGACAAACTCGAGTACTCGCCGTTGTTAGATTTCGCTCCACTTGGACATTAAGATAGCATGATTCCTTGAATATTCTATTGCCCTTTATGAAGATTGTATTTGCGATATTTATAAACACTTCCTTGTCATAGTTGGTTTCCAATTTCTGAATACTGCGTTCAGCGGAAAAGAAATTGATGTTGACCAAATCAATGCGCATGACGTCCAACATTTCATCTGGACTTGGAGTAATTCCTTTTTTACTTATGATGCACTCATCACTGGCAAAATGAAAGCTATTTTTCAACGTAAACTGCCCAAGGTAAGCAATTAAAACGTGATTACTATTATAACAAGCTGGCAAAACTATTATTGGGGAAGCGGCTTGAATGCAAAGCTTCATCTTTGACGGCTGTTCACTTCGATCCGTATCCACCTTATGTTTCTTTAGTTTCCTTATCACAGGCTGTAAATAAATAAAAAATTTGAATATAAGATTATTTTTAAATAAGTAAAGTAATTCAATGCATAATTATCTTGAATTTCATAAACATATATTACATTAAAAAATACGAGTACGTTACCGTTTGCAGCTGTAATAAATCTTTGATAAATAAATGAAGTTCGACCACAAAACGTTTGGTATGAATATAGTGAACAGATGACATGTTAATCCATAGAACTGCATCAGCATTTATGCTATTTAAAGGTTCCAAATCAGTAAGTTTTCTGTAAGCAAATGAAACAAGTTGTTATAAACAAAACCATTTAATATTTTTAGTAGGATAAATATAGATGCTTACCTTTTATAAACAAAATTTAAAGCTTCTGAGCCACTCGTTAAAAACCTTTCCTTATACACGCATCCAAATTTGGTAAGATCGTATACCGTAATTGATCCCAGACAACCTTCAATAGCTTTAAAAGAAGCTTCCTGAATTATAGAAAATGTTGCGTTCGATACATTGATTTTAGTTAAGACAGCTTCATTTCGAGTCAAGTTAAAGTTTAGCGAGCGAATTGAAACATTTAGTTTGCTGCAAAATTCCGACACACCTGAAATATATACAAAAAAAAAATAGAGATTAATATAAAAGTTTTTATATAGTGCATGTTAAGTTTCTTACTTTCTGGAATAATATCTTTTTGCTCAACTAAGTGATGGGGTTTTTCCGTATCAGTAATTAAGCCAAAGAAGTCAAATATTGTATACCATCTGTCTACACAAATTGTTAAGTTCAAACAATTAAATTCTATAGAATTTTGGCTTTCGATTTTAGTTTCGGAAGTCTGTTGAAGTAAGCGCTTAGTATGCGATCTATAAATGACTAAATTGTGCTTCTTCTGATCGCTTAAGTCTTTTTTGCTACATAATTTAGATTTCAGTTGCTTTTCGTTATTCTTCAGCTTTATATACTCGCATAGGTTGGTGGGAACTGATGTTGATATCGACTTATATTTGCTACAGAAACTTGGTAAGTCCGGGCACGATGAGGATGATTGTTTCTTCTTTCGGTAACTGTTTTCCAGGTTTATTGATGTTACCATATTTCTAAATGGAGATGACAAATCCGACTTCAAGTCTTCCATTAGCACAGAGTTCAATATGACTTTGACATCTTCCTCGTTGCCTCTAACACGATGTTTAACAAAGAAGTCCTTAAACGTAACATTTACTAAGGGCTCGTGGCTTTCATTTTGCAGATTAATTTCAAGTACAGGGACTGAGAACTTAACAGTTGTACTTAATCGCTGTACATCATTAATGGAATCAGTGGAATTTGTAATATTTGAGCTTTGTATCTTTCGTTTTATATTCTTATTTCCATCCGAAAAGTTTGTGGCATTTTTAATCGAGTCCAACATATTTTTATATTGCTTTCGATAAAGTGTGACTTTTAAAGTTTCTACCATGCTTCCTTCGACCTAAAGAAGAAATCAAGTGATATTAACAAGCACTTATATTAATTTTATATGCTTACTAACCGAAAGTGTTTGAATTTTCCTCTCCTCGACATTTGCATCACCATATCCAAGATTCAGTTTTAAAGATATTGCAGTATCGTGTAGTATTGGAAAGGCCTTTTGTTTATTCGCATACATTCTGCTTGCGATTGGGTAAGTGAATGCCCAATCTTCATTTTGTTCATTAATATTTAACGAGAATAAATTAATATTTGTAACTTCTATTAAATATTTTACTATCACATCTTGACGCATATTTTCTAGCGTTTCATCAACATCATTTCGACAGCAAATCTTTCCCAAATTAGCAATGAAAACTTCTTTGCTATCATTCGATACAGGTAGAACGATTATGGGACTGTTTATAATAACATCAAGTCTGCAAAAAAGAAAGAATATGATAACATATATAATGAAAACAATTAAATTCATTTTGTTTTTAAACAGCTTACGAGATCCTGGAATTTTCCTCAAACAGTTTGCTAGACTGTTCTTGTTTTGTTTGAGCATTTACATCTTTTATTTGCTGCACAAATTCTTTGGCTATATCTGTTGCCTTATTGCCAATTGAAGTTAAAAACTCCCTGAAAAGACGAAATAATCATGATTTGAATTTGATTTATATGAGAGAAATTACTTACTTCAGTCCTTGTTTGAAATTTGTAATACAAAAGTTGAAATCATGCAAGAACCGAGGATTGTGAGTATAAGAAACTGAAGCCATTCTCAATTGAAGACTTATTGCAGTATTGTTATTCCATTGTGTTGTAAAACTCAAAGCATCAATTTGTTCACTCTTGTCATCTTCGGAATTATTTAAATAAATTTCATTGGACAGTTGATTAAGCACTGACTGACGGTTTAGTTCTGGTTCCGGATCTTTGCCAATTGACAGAATTCGCGGATGTCGAACACCTTGCGGCGTAATATCGATGATTTGTATTCCTCCCAACGATCCAATTATATTTAAGCTCGATTGCATCGAAATATTGATTTTCGCTTCGCTTATTGTAAGCGTACCAACTTTACGGGCTATATCATATTTGTCTCGTTTTATCGTATATAATATCAAAACATTTAACCGAAAGAAATCAAATATAATTTCGTTATTATTGTGGTTAAGGGATCCTTCGGATTCGCTTAATTCCAACGCAGTCTCTTTAACGCTTTCATTGCTTACGTTTTTCAATATTTGTTGACCATGAAAAATTCGTTCGGCAAAATTTAAAAGTTCAAGTATTGTCTCTTGATTGGCTGAAAGATAATAAAATTGTTTAATGAACGAAAATGTTATATTATTTTTAAATACATACCAATAATTTCCAAACTATTAAATGAAATTTTTGTATTATGCACGTAGTTTAAGTTATTGGCATTTGGTGCAATAATCACAATATCAATGTTAATCAAGGCATTTAATTCCGTTTCTTCAAAGTAATCCGTTGTTGACTCTAAAATATATGTTGAATGAACAATTTCTAGCATTATCTTTATATATTTAAATTAAATTTGAGTTTAATTACCGCTTTGAATATTTTGGACTGCTTTTTTAATTATGTGTGGACTGGTTGGCCTGTGAAAATCTGCAGGATCTGGAGAGCTGGGTGTAACCGGTGAACAGGCTGTGCTATGTTTGAGACTGCCTGAAAAGCTGTCCATTCTGAAAGGAAACATCACATAAATTCATAGTAATTATGAAATGTAAAAGGTGCAATTATTTACCCAACATTTCGGTGACTAGCCACCAGTAACTCAAAGTCTGGGCCGAATGACTGAATAGCATCCACAAGTAGTAATCCATGAACAGACATTGTAATGGTTGATTTCCCTCCCGTCGTTATAATGCCAGCTCTAGCTCCTATAACTTGCAGTTCGGCAATGCTTTTTTCCTTTGATTGCATTTCTATTATTAGTTGTCCAATTGCACACTGAACAACTAAATGACTTCCGTTAACATTATAGTTGTCAGCAATAACTTTACTTTCGGGCTTTTGTATCTTTTTATCCTTGAACCGTGAGCTGTTTGTAATTGGATAAACTATATTTAGGAAATGTTTGATTCTTTCTTCATTGCCGTGAATTAATATCATTGGGCATGTTCCAAATAGCGTAAAGGAAGGGTATTCCGGATCAGATGTAAATACAATGCGCTGCTTAATTGTGAGTGTAATATTGAATTTGTCGATCAAATGAAAATTTGAAGAAGACTTTAAGCTAGCCTCCCATCTCTCTTGGTATTTGCAGACTAGAACTTGAAGATTTGTAAAATTTATAGTGTATGTATTATAAATTTTACTGTGCAATACAGATTCCAGTTGACTGTTCTTATTGATAAGGTCCCTGAAGAAATGCTCATGGATTGTTGGGGATTCCGAGCCGCTTTTCTCTGATCCAGGAGGTGTTGAACATGGTGTCATATATGTTTCCTCTTCATCACCATTGCTATCGGTAGTATACGTTTCTTCAGTCTTTGACGTAAAGATTGAGTTTTTCTTTTGAAAATCTGTTTTAACCAGTTGAAACTTTCCAAAATCCATTAGAACCATCAATGAATTATTGATTTTGTAGTTTTCCAAAAATATAATTCGTGGTGCAAACACTTCAATTTCAAAGGTCCAACTTTTTCGATTCGGCTTAAAATAAAACGAAATCATAACTTTAGTATTATGCTGATTCTCAATATACACTTCAGCAAGATACAAGGTATAAGTTCGGCGTGCCAAAGTTCATATTTGAGTTTGATGTCGATCTGATAAAAAAGAATGTGAAAGTGTAATGAAGTGGTGCAAATGCATGAACTCATAATAGGCAAGGAACATAAGGTATCAAGCCAACCATGCGATTTAAAAAGTGTATTTACAATAAGAAAATATTTGTCTTAACCGGTTTTTTGTACGAAACTTTTGCAGACAAAAACGCTTGTGAAATTTTATCACAATTCAATTCAAAAATTTAAATAAAATATAATGTTGTTAAACATCATTCATTTAAAAAATATGTTTATTATCAGCATACTAAGTATTAAAACTACACAGCCCAAATTGAATCTTCAGCTGATTTTTAAAATAAGCTAAGAGAAATTGTAGCTTCTTAACAAAAACTCACCTCATTGCCAAGAATAAGTTGATTCCAAGAATTGAAAAAGTTATTTTCCTTTCCAGTTTGATCATTATTTTCAATAATAGGACGCACATTATTAGATTTGGTAAAGAATTTTAGGATCCAATCTAGGGCGTCTGGATTATATATTAAATCCAAGCTCTTTGACTTTATCAAAAGTCTATATTGTAATTGATCGTCATTTTCATACTGTAACTGAAACAATGGATCCTGTTTATTTGTAGAGCTAGAAGTCAGTTTTAAATCCGACTGGTGTGCTAGGGATGATCGCTCTGTCTGTGGCTTTATTAAATAACAATGCTTCGAATTATTGTTTGTTTTGTCTAATAAATAAACTTCTCCCAAAGATATTCCTACCACATAGGATGTAAATAAAGGATTTAATTGAAGGAAAGATGATAGATTATTAAACTGCATTTCTATGCACGCATTCTTTGCACTTCTCGTGGTGTCTTCTGTTTGTAGGATAACATATCCTTTTAGGAATTCTATAGTAAAATATCCAAAAACAGTGTCACACTTTAAGTTGGATTGACTTTGTAATGAATGCTCCAATGCCACCAAAATGTCGTCTTCCAAATTTTGCAAGGTTTCGTCCTGTTCTATACTGGTTGCATTATTATTACCGTACCATCCCATCCAGTTTGGAAACCAATGGAATAACATACGTTTGCCTGTGGCGTTGTATGATTTAATTGCCAGTCCTTTGGTAAATACTTTTTCAAAGCATATCCTGCGCAGAATGATTAAATCCGATACTGCTCGATCACTTTCAATGTAAGACTTAAACTCCTTGTCCTCCGTGGACAAATTTTCGTTGGGATTTAATATTACCGTTTGATACATTCTCATGTATCTCAGGTTCTCATTAAGTGTCAAATATTTCTCATCTTTTTTTTTAAGTGCCCGTCCGTGGCAAACGAGAACATATTTCCACCATGCTTTCGGATTCTCCAAAATACTGAACGCTGGACGTTTTAATCTGTACTGCGATATTTCCTTTATTTGGCGAATTCCTGCAAGCTTATCCTGTATTTGAACATGTTGCGCCTGAAAAGTAAATTTAATTAAAAACAATTAATAATAAGGCAATCCCATTTATCACTTATTTTAATCCAAGGCACATCAATCACTGTCGAATAGAGATAGTTAAAATTGAACATCTTATCAACAGAAAGATAAATTAACTTTCATTTTTAGTCAAGCCAATCTAGTTTATGTTTGTTGTGCAATGTACAATATAAACTTACAGATGTAAGGATTAAATGTTAAATTATACGTTTAACTTACCTTGGACAACACAATTATAACTTCAGGCACCAAGAGATCGCAAGAGACTCGTGGCTTTTCTTTGGAGCGAATAACCTGTGGCGATTTTTCACGTTTCCATCTAGCTGTTGCACTTATTGGTTTTATTATAAATTCGTGAGGTCGCAATTGACACGTCGGATTCATATTTGTTAGAAGTTCTTGGTTGGAGAACTTCTGACATTTGATATCATCATGTAATATATCCCAGTATAACGACAATTCCTTTAATTCGACGATTTTATAGTTAATATCATTATTAATTGTTTTATTTGTGCCCGTCGTCCAATTACAATCACAGGTTTGTGCAGTTAGGGATCCGATTCGAATGCCAGCGGCAATTTTGCTATTACCCACATCCACAATATCTTCGTATCGAAAGTGCACATCAAATATTTTCAGCTCAATATTATCAATAATATTTGTTGCCATGTTTGTGCCATATTTGAGCCAATTATTATAGGACGAAAAGTAATAGGATTCAACCTGTTTTCCTTTTTCGGACCGCCAATTGGCTTCTGCAGTGTCCAAAACAGATTGTTTGTACTCCAAATCAAGCAGTTTCTCCTTGGCCTCATCCCAATTCTCGAAATCCTTCGGACAGACGACACAAAACAATCCCTCTACTGATATGCACCACGGAGACGTTCGAAATTGACGAACCGGCACTTGAAGTTTAATTTTACCAATGCTCCCCGATGAGACTTCAATCGGTAATCCAAACGACCGCAACGCATCCTTTCTAATTGGAATGTTTTCAAGCTCTACTTCTCCTAAAAATAACACAAAGGCAATTTGTTTATTCTGTTATTCTTAAAATACATGTTTATATCATTACCTGATAACAACGCAACAGATAATTGGGCTGAGTTCAAATTTTCCAAATACTTTCCGAGATAAGTATTTAAAACCCACGTTATCAAGTCCCTTAACATTATTGTAGCCGTACAGATTTACGGCGACTCTTAATTTTCAGTATTATTTACTTTATTTCTATTTTACACTTTATCCAATGTAGTCACAAATCAGCTGTAATAACATAACATAAAACAGAACATAACAATAAACCTATTATTTGAATTGGACCGTTGGAATGGAACAAAAAAATTAATTGGCATAAATGAAACATTGAAGAAGTCAAAATGTTTTTAAAAATGTATGCTAATCTTATTACTAGAACTGTTAATGTTATGAATATGAAATATTTAACTGTAGTGCCAGAAGATGGTAAAGTCAAATGTCAAGACCAGAGTCACACGGGATTTGCAGGCTTTTCAGATATACTTCGCCAATAATGAGGAGTGATAAATGAAAGGTACCAAAAATTACCAACATTTTGTGTTATGAACAACGCTAAATTATAATGCAAAGTTTCGATATAGAGTGCATCGGATATTATCTATGCTTTTCGATACACATCAATACATTTTAATAATTACTGACCAACTGCGAAATTAACGATCTAGTTCATAATGACCGAATATGTTCATTCATTTGAACTCTTTCAGAACGAAACGACACAACTCTACTAAACTCCATTAATCGTGCGTTCATTCTCGCATGTTCTATTTATTTAGTAAATAAATAATATTTAGTCATCAAAATATAAGAATTTTTTTAAAATTTATAGATATTATTTAAAGAAACAACTATAAAATGGATGCTACTAGATTACCTGCCAAGCGGAAACAAAATTTAGAGGTAATAATAAATGCATGACAATCGATTCACGGATACTGTAAATGATTTATTCTTTTGCAGGGACTGCTGAGATTAGCTGTTGAAAACATGGGAGAAGACGCCCAGCCAAGTGAAAATCCTAGTGAAATGGATGCCCAGGTATGAAAATGAATGTTATTTTTTCGAAAAATAGTTTCTTCAATGAGTTTCCCTTCACAGAGAAATCAATTCCTGGAAGGTGCCCTGCAGTCAATGACAATGAAAGTCGACGAGGTTCAATACGCAATGGCCAATTTAAAATCTGAATCTGTTAGCATAGCAGAAAAGTTGGAATGCTTGGATATTATTCGAGATAATATTGATGATATTGATGCTGCAAATTCTTTTGTTAAGACTGGAGGAATAACCACAATATTGGAATATATCAGAACAGCAAATCGGGATTTACGACCCCAATCCATTTATATAGTAGCTGAAATGGCACAAAATAATGAGTTTTGCCAAAACTATTTTGTAAATGAGAAGATAATTCCAGTACTTACATCAACCATGAACGATGCTGATGAGGATCTAGCTCGGAGTTCCATATATACGCAATATCGTCGTTGATTCAAAATTGTCCACTCGGACTTAAGGAGTTTATGGGAACAAAGGGAACTCAAACGCTATTGTCTTGCTTAAGCTCTCCCCATGCCACAGTTTATATAAAAGCGGCATTTCTTATAGCATCTTTGACATCAAATGATGGTTCATGCCGAGGTGAGATTTATAATGAGATATTAATAAACATAATTAGATAATAATTTTGCCTTTCAGATCTTATTAACAAACAAAATGCTGCCCAAATACTTTTAAATAATGTGGAGGCTAAGGATGAATATGACGATAAGCTTGAAGCTACATTATTTGCCTTATCCGCCCTTTCATTGAATAGCAATTGGAAAATTACTCCCTCGCAGCAAAAGGAGGTTGCAGTAATTCTTAAGGAAATAATTAATAATAAAGCTATATCGGAGACCTGCGAAGTAAGTTTACATGCAAATATAACCATATTTAAGCTGTCCTTAAATTTTAATTCTATCTCTTTTGTTTTAGGAGATGATCAAATATGCGCGAAATATTTTAAATACGATAACAAAATAAATAAAGTATGAGCTTCAATCAATAGTGAACTAATGTTGTTGATCGTTACTGTATACAAAATAAATAAAAATAATAACTTAAATTCCAAACCGAACTCCTACCGGAATCCTATATTTATACTCGTTGTGGACTTTGTTAAGATACCACCATGAAGAGCTTAAGCGAGTTCTCTTAATTAATTGCACTTATACATAGACATCTCAGTGAGCAATCTCTTAGCTTGATCGCTAATGCTATTACGAATAACCATTTTTTTTTAGAGAATTCACATTAGCAGGCTTAGGTGGAACACTTTCATACTCAGTTCTTAGCTTACATTTATTGAGAAAATATACAATAAATAAATGTGGGACGTTAAGAAAATGAATATTACAAGTTTTATGAGTAATCAATACAAAGTTTTATCATTTACATATTGTAAATATAAAGTATTGTAACTAAAATTAATTGCTGTACAATCTCATGCTGGTAATGTATCAAAATCCTCTCCGACATGGACGATAGGTACGTGGTTCTTGTCTACAGTGGATTCAAAAACGTAGTCACACAGTTTGTTTTTCTTTAAGCATATGTTCCAATCCATTACTTGTACTGCATGAAGACTTTCCGCTTCATTGTGCTGTCGCAAAACCATTGATTCCTGAATAAAAAAAAAATACATTATTATTGCAAGTATTCAAATAAATATTAGTATGAGTTTACCTTAATTTTTTCCCACTTATCGTCCACATCTTGTAGCCAGCTTAGCAACAATCGACCATTGAATCGACAGCGGGCACTCTTTTCTTTCTCGTCTTGTTCGGGGGTAATCATGTTATAGATTTCATCGTCTTTTAAGAATGTACAAACGGAATACGGTGCACATTGACCAGATATACTTCTGGCTGCTTTTGAATGAACTCGGATTATTTCTTGTTCAACATTTAAACAAAGTTTTTCACGTTCCACTGTATGTTCTTCGACCAGCTCTCGTCTGGCTTTTTCTTGCTGAAGGTAAAATGATCTCATGCTCTCAGGAATTGCATCCGGTATTTCTATTTCTGGCGTTTCCACATTATCATTCAGAAGGTATGAACGCTTTGTAAGCAGATAATCATTATATCCCTGCGGAGGACGTGGTTTTACTGGATATAAATTCTTCCATTTCCTTTCCACTTGTCTTCGAATATTCAAAAACATTTGGAATCCATTTGTGAATGGATAATCATGGGGATGAGATTCGCCCGAGGCTATTGAAGTTTCAGCTTGGGATGTCTTTGAGTTATCATCATTGTTTTTGGGTCTTATCTTTCGTTTTCGCGGATGAAGGTCAGCATTTGAAGATGTGATTATTTCCTTTGACGACGATGTTGAAGAAGTTGAAGGACTCGGCACGTTCGGCAAAACGTCATGGTCAAATTGATTTTGTTGAATCGGGCTCGATGTCATATTTGAATATGATACCTTAATGTCAGCATTATCATTAGCATGGTTCGACGATGCTGGAGATGGAGAGCTACTTTGCATTTGCGGGGATGAGTTGTTGGAGCTGCGTTCAGCGCTTGTCACACCACTCCGGTATGAACTGCGTAAGACCCTTAAATTCTTTTCGTCATTGAAGAGTTTTATATTCTTATCATCCAAAATTGTGGAACAAGCAATATTAACTTTCTGTGGACTCTCATGAGGACTAAGGCATTGGTTTGACAATATATTATCGATTGAATCGCTATTAGAGCTGACAACATATGGCAGCGCTGCATTTCGGGATGCGGCTACTTTTCCAGTTCGCAACACGTTTCCATCCGTATCAATTGAGCAATTCTGTTGTGGAATTACAATTTTCAATGGTGGAACTTTCAGGGCACCATTATAGAGACTATCATTGCTCTTATAATCTTCACTTCCCTCTGTTTCATTTTCAATCTCCACCGTCTTATTAACCTCCACTTCCTTATCAGCAACAGTTGTGCTTAATTTACTTCCTGAAGGTGAACTCTTTGTAGATGCTAGCTTGGTGTTTTTGTCGATCTTTGAAGATATCTTAAGGGATGGGTTTTTCGCATCTTTTAGACTATCTAAATCTTTCCTTTTCTTCTTTTTCACATCATCTCCATGATCCTCGAACTCCTCCTCTATATCCGAATAACTTCGCTTTGTACTTGTGACGTTTTGAACTATAGTTTGTTCCACATTTTTACCGTCCGCAGTCCCATCGTCGGTTGCTGGCTTGTCCTTGCCCTCGGCAGTCTCTAATTGCTTTTCCGTAACATTGAGCTCGTCAATATCTGCATCTCCTTTTTTATCATTTTTCTTTGAATGTGCACGAGATGTCTCTAAAAGAAAGTTAAGATTAAATAGACATTACAAATATATTTTAAAATTTAAATTATGGAAAAACGAGTAGGAATTGATTTATCTCGTTTTAATCAAATTTTGAACAACTTTTTTTTTTTACCAATATTAAGTATTTATATGTGTTGCTTTTATAATTTAAAACAAATGTAAATTTTTAACTATGGGAAAAATGAGTTAAAATTTAATATTTATTTATCTCAACAATGCAACTGTTGTTTTTATACTTTTTCCTTTGCGCTAGTGTTTGTAATATGCAGGATGGGTACACACGTCATTTAAAACTCAATGCATTTGATCAGGATGTCCATTCAAGGCATAAAAGTCACAAGCAACGCAGCGTCCATGCTGCTTCTTTGTTATCGACTTGGAAAAATTGTATTCTGCGTAATTTTCACGTTTCTACAGACATAAAGAGTCATCAGGAATATATGTGAATACTTTATGAATTACTCTCCACTGCATATTACAAAACATTTGCACAATTCAAACACTCACGGCGTGAAAAAGATCTCACTGAAAATTGTAAGTACATACATACATATGTATCTACATGAAGAAATTTACATATGCACACACTCACACACAAATTACATATACATGTGGTTATGTATGTATGTAGTAGAATGGTACATATTACGCCCACAAACATATGTTTTACATTGCACTGCAACTTATTATTTTAGGATAAACACTTGCGTGCAGAAAACTACAATTTATACTTACGCAATTACACAGCTACAAGGAGTATTGTATGTACTTAGAGACATACATATTTACATTTGGCTTACCTGTTGAGGAGGTTGCTGTCATTTGGATTAATAAAGCCATTTGTTGTCTTTCTGACATGGGGGTGTTTGAACTGGGCCTAGCTGGTGTGACCCCTGTATTAAATCCTATCCCCTTTGGTCTTGGGGGTGGCATAATACCCAAATTCAACAGCAAACGCAAAAACTTAAAATGTTGAACAAAAACAAGAACTTACGACTGACTTCAAACAATGTGACCGTTCGTTGTTATCGTCAAAAAACTCAAAAGAATGTCGACTTAAGCATAGTACGCTCTAGCCGAAAACATGTTTGCAAGGCCAAAACTCCATATAAAAAAAAGGGTTGCAAACATGCTCGAAATTATTTTGTAAGGCTATTTCTAAACCCTTGTATCCAGTACCTAAATTTGGGCAGCTCAGAAAATTTTTGGGTGTTTTACAACACTCTTTAATGACAGCTGGCAGCTGTTTTTTTTACCTTTCAAAACATCGATTCGTTCAGTGTTTCGACTAGTCGAAATCATTTTGAGCAGCAATGGAGCCAAATAAGCAACAAAATAAGAGCCGCATTGAGCTCTTTGACAATGAAGAACGAATTAAATTAATAGAAGAGGTTCAACACAGACCGATCCTGTGGGATCTAACCTCTTTTAGTACAATATAAGTGGTCATTAATCCCATAATTAAGGTATTAGTTGCTACCAATTGTCTTATGACCGTATTGTCCATTTTCATTCTTCAATTATTTTCAATTTAATATAATTGATTTATTTTGTTGTTTATTTATTTTATGTGCACAGTTGACGCAACAGTGTGACCACAGCAGCATAAGACCAACAATCTCTCAACTTTTTAATGATTTTTGGTATTATGCTGTCACACTGAATTCTGAAAGGTCTGAAATCAAAAGCCTAGTACCGACGTGAGATAAATTTTTAGCGGCGGAAAATGCTCAATATTTCGCTGTCGACGAGCGTAAGGACAGTGTTGCCAACGCAACTCGAAACAATAACATATAATTGAATGGTAACTCTATGCGTCAACAGCGGTTTATTTTAAATATGAACATGCAGAACTGATTTTGATAAAAAAAGGAGATAATAGACAATGAAGATTTAAATTATAGTTAATAAAGGAGAAATATGCGACGGCACAGCGCGTATGAGTGAATCCATCGCCTTAGAACTATTTACGTGGATTCTCCCTCTAAATTAATGAAAAAATACAAATATTGGCCTCTTTTCCACCTAGTTAATCAGCAGAATTTTGTCTGCTGTTTCAAAAAGAGTCAATCTGCTGTTTTTTGATAATTTTTCGGGCATTTCGTTTGAGTTATTGTGAGAGAGTGAGATAGATATATAGCGAAACTCTAAACAAATCGATGTTTCGCTGGGCTTGACAGCTGTTTCAAACAGTGCTGGATAACGCCCGTTCCTTATCTGGCAACTCCGTTTTTAGTTTCAGTTTAGTTGACGTGCGGACCGACAAGCGGAGATAAATGTCGTCTTCTTCTTATTCACCTTACGCCAGCGTTTTTTTTATATGGAGTTTGACCTTACGCTAGGCCTTTTTTCTGACGTCGGTACTAGGCTAAAACATCGAACATTTTGAGCGTCCAAAATATTTTCAACTGCTGGATATTATGCTTAAGGTCATTTCTAAACCGATGTACGCAGTACCTAAATATGGGCAGCTCAGAATATTTTCCGGCGTTTTACAACACTGTTTGGTAAACAGATGGCATCTTTTTTTTGACCTTTCAAAACATCGATTGAATCGTTGTTTTGACTAGTCGAAATCTATTTGAACAGAAATGGCGACCAACAAGCAGCAAAATAAAAGCCGAATTGAGATCTTTGGACACAAAGAGCGAATTAGACTGATTGAAGAGGTGCAATAGAGACCAATATTGTGAGATTTGACGGACAAAAAACATATTGATCCGATTTATATAATTAATAATTTTTAATTTAATAATTAGTGTATTAGTCGCTGCCACTTCTCTCATCATGTCTATCTGGTCAATTTTCTCTGTTTTGTTGTGCTCAATTTTATTTATTTGTTTGTTGTGCACAGCGGACGCAACAGTGTGACCACAGCAGCATAAGACCAACAATCTCTCAACTTTTTAGTGATTTTTGGTACTATGCTGTCACACTGAAGTTTGTAAGGCCGGACTTTAAAACATCGAACATTTCGAGCGTCCAAAATGTTTTCAGCTAGAGCGTACTACGCTTTAAGGTGCATTTAGACTAGTTGACAAACAAGTCAATTTTGATGCCAACTTAGTCAATCCTAGTGTAAACAGTGGTCAACCCGGTCAACAGCTGCGTTGACTATAAATTGACAATGCGAAAAATGTCAGTTGACATTGTGAGTGTAAACATAGTGTAAACACTTATTGTCAACTGATGTAAACTTGAGTGGAAACATCGATGTCGATGCTCATCGATATTTTCAAAATTTAACATCGATGTTAGTTTATACATCGGGTCGAAACATCGATGCATCGATGTATGCCTAATGTTTGAGAACCATGCCATTTTTAGAAGAAAACTAGAATTTCTTAGATAAGTGAAGCTCATTTTCTCTTCAAAACGTATGCTTTCATAGCAGTTTTAAAGTTTTAAACAGTTTTTATCTTAAAAGTAAAAACACAAACTATAAGAGGTCTTTTTGATAAGAGCTTTGAAAAGACATATGTAAGCCTTCTTGTAGCTATAGTATCTCTGCCCAAATTACTATACACTCATTGTCAGAGCGGCGAAAATGGCGTGTTGAAAGTGCGGCAGCCGATGTTTTGCAAACATCGATGCATCGCCATGCAACATCGATAAATCGGCATCAACAAAAACATCGGAGAACATCGAGAAATATCGCTGAAAAAACATCGATGCTCGATGCTTGGCAATACAGGTTCCGATATATTTATAGCTAAGCGCCATTGTAGAACCAGCGCGCAATAACAATTTTTGGTTGAAGTTTAACTTTTTTCAAAAAAGCATAAAATATAGCGTGTTTGCAGTAATTGACAAGCGCATCATCATAGACTGAACAACCGTAACGAAAATGTAACTGTTCAATGAGTACCCAAAACATACAATACAAATAGAAAGCTAACATATTCTTTTCTCACTTAATCAGTTCCTATTAACACAGTTGGTGTATCGTTGACAGAAGCCCATTGGGTTTCCCTCGGCTGTATTAATTTGTACCCGTCGAATGTAAAAGTTATCCAGTACTGTAGTTTTTATTATATTGTGTTTTACATATTTAACGTCTGGCGGGAGCCCGGCCTCTTCCTCGTCCCCTTGGACCACCGCGTCCACGACTTCCTCTTCCTCGTCCACGATTTCCCACACGACCGCTGTCTTTCTTCTTTGATTTCGATTTGGGAGTGTCGTCAATCAGCAGAGTTTCTAGTGGCAGGCTGTCCGGCAATATGAAGTAACGTATATTGTTACCACGAATGCTTAAGGATTCCAAGTGCACTGGGTCTCTATTCTTGATGGTCATCTTTACGCTTTTAAGGTGCGTGTTCATGGCAACATCCACTCCAGTAATTGTCCCATGGATTTGAGTGCCATTTTTCAATTCAACTGTTACAGTCTCATGACTTAGCTTCATCAAGAATCTGAAACATAAACATTTTTAAATATAGGATCAAACTATAAGATAAGGCAACTTCAACAATGTTCGAGTGAGATGTTTTATTCATAAAAGGCTTTACGAAAATTATATTAAACATTGCGCGCGGTTTTTATTGTGATGTTCTGCAAATACATGTTGATAGATGTACATACATATGTATGAATGTATGTATGTACATACACATTAATTTTGCATGTGTATACAAACTTATAAATCACACATGTAAATAACACATGCAAATCCCATGCAGGTTATAATATCTCATTTCTTGTATTAATATACTTATCATACCTCACCAACTTCATTTTTAACTAATTTAGAGTCCGCCGAAAATTAGATAAATACAATAAAAGCTGAGCCGGCAACGAAAATTAATAAACTACAACGCCGCTTCTATTTTCTACAATATACGTATACAACATAGCGTCGCATTTTATCTTATCGATTCCATTACAGGCGTGCTTGATTTTGAGAACAATCGAAGTATCGTCAGATCCGATTAAAATTTAGGATAATTATTTTTTAAAATTGTTAATTATCATAAGAACATTTATGAAGTTGTTTTCAATATTGTAATGAAATTAAAATGCCAGCAGTGCGCACATAACGACATTGTGTAGGAAGTAAGAAGTTTTTAGTTTCTGTTGACAGACAACTTTCAAAAATAATACTATGGTATTACTTATGTTTCATTCCAATTAATTTTGTTTGATAACGTTATCAATCAGTTATAACATATTTAATAATCGCATTGAACACAATTTATTGCAAACATTTTTTCAGAGAAAAGTTATCGATATTTTAGATTATGATGAAAATGTTCCATTTCTGCTGTACCTGAATTGTAGAACATTTGAGCAATCTATGGGAACAGTTGGGAATATTTTTTTGCATATCTTACACCCTGTGCCAAATAGAGTCTAGCCAGTTTTTAATAAACTAGTAGCAGAAATAAATTAATATGCTTTTATAAAGGTGTAAAACAGTGAAATTGATAAAAAAGGAAGGGGACTTCATTGTGTCCTTTTAAATACTGAAAAGGAATCACATAGTTAGTAGGCGATGGCGTGTTTTTACAAACACCGAATATTTGGCTTTGTGACTCTTTTACTTTTCTTATTTACCAATGTATTTGCGCAAGGATCTATTAGAGGTATATATATAATGCTAACAATGTTCATTAATATGACGAAAATAAATGCAGTTCTATCTATTTTGTCTTGGTTTTGTTGTTTAAAACCTTTTCCTTTGTATATACGCACTCATATACAGAAATTTATCGACTGAGATACAGAGTATGTATGTATGTGGGTGGGTGAGTACATACATATATGAGTGCACATACCGCCTATTTGTTTCATGATAAAGGATATTAATACGATAGGTGACGAACGAGACATGCCCGACATTTGCCGTGAATGTATTTATTAGTTGTATATTTTATGTGACGTGCACCCTTAAAATGGTCAAGCAAGTGTATACTAATAATTGTGGAAATGTATGACATAGTCTGGAGGTGGGGGTATCTCAGACCGGCCCCCGTCAACAGTTGAGTTACTCACCCGGTGGGCAATTAGTTTCTTTGCAATCGACCGCGTAGAATATATTTTTAACAGCCGATTGTCAAATGCGATTTAAAAAGTTTTTGTACTTCACTAAGAATTCAATTCGTCATTTGTGAAAAGAATATTTATTATATTCGTAATTAATATGTCAAACCCTTTAAACAAAGGGAATAATATATCTATTAAGTGACACTTTAAAGGCCAACTAACTTTGTTAATTTTTTATAGAATGGGTGAAAATTGGAGCGAATACTTCCTTTGGATGCTCATCTGATTACGAACCTGCGACTTGGATATTTAATAATGAAAGCATAAATACTGTGGACACCAGGTAAGCAATACCAGCAAACGATTATTAAAATATCTGCTTCTGTTATGCATTTAAATATTTGTACTTTAAAATGTTGCTAAATAATTATTTTGAGAAAATATACAACTTCTTTAAACTTGAATCTTTATTATGTTCTGCACACTTCTGATGAATTTAAGAATAGAATGATAACATAAATAACTATTATATCTACTCAAACTATTCAAGTATTCTTTGTTAAAGTTAGAATAGTATTAATAACATCGGATAATACAGTTTATTGTAATACTGATATTGTTATTATTTATTACTTACAGATTTACAATAAGTGCTGATATTATAACGGATGATAACACCAGTGCCAGCAGTAATGGTATAGCTAAATATAACAATGTGCTTCACATACGTGATGTAATTATATCGGATACTGGAAACTACACATGCAAGCAACCTAAAACTAACAATTTAATTGAATATAATTTGCAAGCATTCCTTCAACCAAAAGTCATTCAAAGTACGGTTGATAAAATCAAGCGAAAGATTGGACAAAGTGCCATATTGTATTGTGTATTTGATATTTATCCACAAAATACTACGACAAATAAGCAATTGAAATGGCTGAGAGATGGAAGCCATGTTGCGGATTTGGAAAACTTTTACGGAGTAACTCAGCTGAGTGAGACACGATTAAATTTTACGTTGGAATTTACTGAAGTATACAAAAAGGAGAATGGAACTTATAAATGTGTTTTATATGGATCTGGCGGCGAAGAGATAACATCCAATGAAATCAATTTGCTTGTGATGGAAGTGCCACAAATCAGTATTGATTTTGTAAAGGCTGTTGGTGCCAACAAAATATTCCTCAATTGGACATCATACGATGGAAATGATCCAATACAAAAATTCTTTATTCAGTACTCACAGGAAGGTTCACCGACTTTCGAATACTATAAACACTACATAAATGGCAACCAAACGTCGTATGTCTTGGACACGTTTAAACCAAATACAACTTATCATTTACGCATCACAGGAAAGAACTCGATTGGTGACGGAACGCCAAACAAATATCCATTGGCAGTCACCACATTAGATCATGATCCAACGTTTATACCCAAGGTTGAAACAACTGGTAGCACAGCATCGACAATTACGATTGGATGGAATCCACCGTCCCAGGATTTAATTGAATATATTCAATACTATGAATTGACTGTATCCGAATCTGGGGATGTGCCAAAGTTAATTGAAAAAGCCATTTACCAGCAGAATTCAAGAAATTTGCCATATATGTTTGATAAATTGAAAACCGCTACAGACTACGAGTTTCAGGTTCGGGCTTGCAGTGATTTGACAAGGACATGTGGCCCGTGGTCGGAAATTGTAAATGGTACAACAATGGATGGAGTCGCAACGAAGCCAATGAATTTGAAAATTCATTGTAATCAGCAAAACATTTCAAGGCTCAATTCCATTTCTATTGGTTGGAATGTGCCCAAAACTCCAAATGGAAAAATAATTTCATATTTAATTAACCTGGAAGGAAACTATACATACAAACAAGGAGAACATCAATACAGTGAGAAATGGGGACCAAAAATTCGAAGAGTGGACGAGCCCAGTCACAAAACGATTTACGAAGGCGTCAGTCCCAATACAAACTACACTGTTACAGTCTCAGCCATTACAAGGCATAAAAAGACTGGCGAACCAGCTGTAACCAATTGCTTTATGCCAATGTCTTTGCCTGAAAACATAGGAAAAACCTTGTGGACAAAGGTTAAAAATGGTCCCAAATATGTTTTGAAGCTATACCTACCCAAAATAAGCGAAAGAAATGGTCCTATATGTTGTTACCGACTCTATCTGGTTAAAATAATAAATGGAGACAAAGAACTACCACATCCGGAAAAGTTAAACATTGCAACGTATCATGAACTGAATAACAATAGTAAGACACACGACTATGCATATTTAGCAGAAATGCTGAGCACTCGTTACTTTAAATCGGAAATATTCCTGGGAGATGAGACGCGATTCACCACGAAACGCGAGGATCTCGTTGACAATGATGATTTGTGCCGCAAATGTCTGAAGGGCACGCCCTTTTTCAAAACACACGACACTATTGCAAAAACAGGTAAGAGACATCAATAAAAACTGTATTTAGTAATCAATAAATAATTTTTTTTTTTTTAATTTTAGACCCTCATTTGCCCCAAAAAGAAGATCTGAATAAACTTGGAAATCTAACAGAAAACTCGATTAAAATGCTGGAAAGCAGAAAACGAAGAAGACGTAATCCTACAGTTGCCATGGAAAGAGAGGAAACAAATTTAAGCACTGACGCTCCATTGCATCATCAAAACCAAGTTCCTTCAAATAACTTTCCAGACATTTGGGATGGGGAAATTGATATAAATTCAAACTACACTGGATTCATTGAAATTATTGGTGAGTGCTAAAATATAATGTAAAGTTTAACTTATTAATACATTTATTTTATTTAGTACGATCCGAAGACACGGTTCTTAGGGCGTATAGTGATTACTTTGATGTAATTACACCTGCGACTCAAGCTGAGCATATTCAATCGCTGGATGATACGAAGCTCTATTTGAATACTGGCATTACAGTTCTTGCCATTTCATTTGGATTTATTGTCCTCTTTGTAACGTTATGGATGATTCATCATCATAAAACCAAGAACGCGATGCCTGATGAAGATACATTGACATTAAGGGATTCATTAAGGTATTTAATTGTGCCTCTATACTGAGTTCTAAGTACTTTATTCAAAATACTTTTATTTAACTTTTAGAGCACTTTTTGGACGACGAATCAACAGTCATAGTCAATTCATCGGCTCTGGAAATCATAAAGGATTTGACACAGGACCTATACATAAATTAGATTTGGTTACAGCCTATAAGAACCGTCATAAAGATACAGATTATGGGTTTCTACGAGAATATGAGATGTTGCCTAACCGCTTCAGCGATCGAACGACCAAAAATAGTGACATGAAGGAAAATGCTTGCAAAAATAGATACCCTGATATAAAGGCATATGATCAAACTAGAGTGAAATTATCTCCAACAAATGGAAATCAAAGTACTGATTATATTAACGCCAACTTTGTGATTGGATATAAGGAAAGGAAAAAGTTTATCTGCGCTCAGGGTCCCATGGAAACTACCATTAACGATTTTTGGCGAATGATATGGGAACAACATTTAGAGATAATCGTAATGCTTACCAATCTGGAGGAGTATAATAAATCGAAATGCGCGAAATATTGGCCCGAAAGAGTTTTTGACTCCAAGCAATTTGGAGATATATCGGTTAAATTTACTACCGAACGTAAAACTGGTGATTACATTATACGATCCTTAGATGTCACGAAATCAAATTTAATTGGTGAAGAGGAAGATCATCGACAAATAACGCAATACCATTATTTAACATGGAAGGACTTTATGGCACCAGAGCATCCACATGGTATCATTAAGTTTATACGACAAATAAATTCCGTCTACTCGGTGCAAAGAGGGCCAATATTGGTACATTGCAGTGCTGGTGTTGGCAGAACAGGCACACTTGTTGCTCTTGATTCTCTGGTCCAACAATTGGAAGAAGAAAGTATGGTTTCAATCTTCAATACCGTGTGTGATTTACGACATCAACGTAACTTTTTGGTTCAGTCATTGGTAAGCTAATACTTTCTTTTAGTAGCTTCAACTTTAATAAACTTTTATTTTATTTTTCAGAAACAATACATCTTCCTTTATCGGGCATTATTGGACACCGCCACATATGGAAACACGGACATACCCTTAGCTCAGCTGCAATCGACCATTGAATCCCTTAAGTTTAAGCCGAACGAAGGAAAATGCCTGCTAGAAACCGAATTTGAGGTTTGTACGATAATATTATTTTCCCTAAACACTTATTGAAAATCAATTAATTTATCTATAATTATAGAGACTAATTAATACAACTGATGAGATAAATAAGACATGTAGCGTGGGCGAAGTTGAAGAGAATATGCAGAAAAATAGAAGCCATGAAGTCATTCCATATGACCGTAATAGGGTGAGTATATCAACTTATTAAATAAATTAATTTCCGATTGATTATATCGAATATTTGTTTCAGGTTATTTTAAGTCCAATACCAATGAGGGATAATTCCACATACATAAATGCTTCGTTTATTGAAGGATATGATAACACCGAATCATTTATAATTGCACAAGATCCTTTAGAAAGTACTGTTGGAGACTTTTGGAGGATGATATCAGAGCAAAGTGTGTCCACACTTATAATGATATCTGAAGTGAGTTTGAAAATAAAACTTTCTAGTCACGAATTGAAGTTATATAACAAAATTACTCTTACAGATTGGCGACGGTCCAAGGAAGTGTCCACGTTATTGGGCAGATGATGAAATTCAATACGATCAAATACTCGTAAAATACGTACACAGTGAAAACGGCCCATACTACACACGACGGGAATTCTATGTAACAAATTGCAAAATTGATGATACTCTCAAGGTAACGCAATTCCAATATAACGGTTGGCCTACGGTTGATGGAGAAGTTCCTGAAGTCTGTCGAGGAATAATTGAACTTGTAGACCAAGCGCACAAACATTACAAAAGCCATAAAAATACTGGTTGCCGATCTCCCCTTACAGTTCATTGCAGGTAATTTTTTGCTAAACATTGAAATGACTTTAATGGAATTTAAAATACACATTTATTGTTATTACAGCTTGGGTACTGATCGAAGTTCAATTTTTGTTGCTATGTGCATTTTGGTTCAGCATCTGCGATTCGAAAAGAGCGTAGATATTTGCTCAACAACAAGAAAATTGCGATCTCAGCGACCAGGACTTCTAAATTCATTCGTAAGTAAACTAAATTATATATGAATGTTAAGGATTTATTAATTTGGTTGCTTGTTATCTATTTTAGTTTATTTATTTGTCTTATTTTAAGTAGTATTTTTTATTTTAATACGGCTAATACCGGTTAACGGTTACGGTTACGATTTTAAGTGTATTTAACATATTTTAAGTAATTTTAAATATATTTATAAAAATATATTATTGATAATGTTTCATGTTTTGTTATTGCAGGCACAATACGAGTTCCTACATCGCGCCATTATAAACTATTCAGATCTACATAAATTATCGGAAAATATTGAGGATTAAGGAAATATTGTGTGTGTACTCATAAGATAAGTGTAGGCAACTTTACACATTAAATACATAGATATTATAAAAATGTACATTTCATGAAACTACATATAGTATGTACGAGTATTTGAATGCGGCGAATGTAAACATTTTTTTACCATTATATTTTTAACCTTATACAATACATGTGTCTATACAGATGCTTATGTAAATGTCTGTATGTGCGTATTTATATATTGATAAAGCTACCAAAGGAAGTATATTAATTTATTTTATAAGATTTCGTGTAAAAAAAATAATAAATAAAATATGTATCTTTTACATTTAAGAAACCAGTCACTTTTCTATTAGTTTTTAAATAAATATCCTTAACTTATTTAGCAAGCTGCAGAAGATCTAATTAACTGGAAGCTTATAGCACGAAGATTGTATATTGACAACGTGCTTCAATGATTTATGAGGCTTATTACCAAATATATTTCTCGTTGAACTAATCTTGAAGTGCTTTTTAAAATGTTGCTTTTTTAAACGTTGCTCTTCAACTAAAGGACATGTTGAGTCGATATGGCCAAGTCTCTTCGCGTCTCGTGTTTATTTTTAATTTAAATAGATAGGTCGGAAACGAAGAGAGCCAAAAAATAATCAGTTTTAGAAAAATTTAAAAAGTCAACGACAATTTTATCAATGAAATTCTACGATTTCACTTTGTTTTATTTAATTACTATTGAATTTTGATTTACTATTTATTTTTGAACAAAATGGGAGTTTCATACAGGGACTGAAAATAATAATGTTTTTTTTTTAAATAAAAAAATTACACACTTATTATAGACCTAGAAAAAATTGGTTTACAGCAAAATTTTAATTTTTTGTTACAATCTGTATTTCCACAATGATTTTTATTTTTCTGATTTTTACTATTTTCTTCAATGATAATCATTATTTTTGAGTAATTTTGTAAAATTTAGACCATAATCATTATTTTTGATAAAAATAAAACTCAAAAATTTCAATGAAAAAATTGTTCGCTCAAAATAAAAATCAACTGTAATTTACGGCTTCTGTGTTAAATTGTTTACCAATATTATTATATATCCTTATAGCGATACCTTACAGCACAATTCTTTTTTTATTTTCCTGAAAAACAACTTGAAGAAAAATTAATTAATTAAAAAACAATAATAATGATATTTATTTAATTTCGGTTAAAATAAAACTAAATGTTTATTTTTTTTATTTGTTTAGATATATATTTTTTATACCCGTTACTTAAGAAATAAGTAAAAGGGGATATTGTATTCGTTGGAATATATGTAACAGGGAGAAGGAAGCATCTCCGACCCTATAAAGTATATATATTCTTGATCAGCATCAACAGCCGAGTCGATTGAGCCATGTCCGTCTGTCCGTCTGTCTATCTATAAGAGACTAGTTATAAGAGCTAGAGCAACCAAATTTGGCAAACAGATTTTTATGAACTCCACGCAGGTCAAGTTTGTTTAAAAATTTTGCCACGCCCCTTTCCGCCTCCGTAAATTGCGAAAAGCCAGCACATGCACAGTTTTCAAGATATTAGGATTTTTTAACTAATTAATGTTTACTACTATTATTCCCTATCATCCTATTAAATCGTAACAAAATCGGACAAATAGATAGGTGGTAATGCCTGATTAAAGCTTTTAAGCAATATAAGTGCCTAAAAGCATGCAATACAAATATTTTAAACTTATTTAAGTAAGTAACGGGTATCCCATAGTCGGGAGCTCGACTATAGCCTTTTCCACTTGTTTATTAATTGTTATTATTAATTATTAACAACAGCTTCCGATCGGCAATTGCTGTTATGTATTAATACCAAATAAAAGATTAGGAAAGATACTCATAGTAAATAAAAAAAATATTTAGCAATTTACGCCGCTAAAAATATGTCAAGTTTCCGACAAGCAATTCGTATATCCTACTTTATACCAGCTGGATAAAGTGGTACACTCGGTTTCTGCAACACAAGTAAGTGTTGAAAGATCGTTTTCAGCCTTAAAAATTATGCTCACGGATCAGAGATGCTACCTCGGGGACGAACCTCTTTGGCGAAATTTCTTTTTGTCAAATTAAATAATAATTAAACGGATAATTAAATCTAAGACTAAAACCGAAAATAATAAAGATTGTGCTGTGTGGTAGTTTTGTGATCCTCCTTCAAGGATATACAATAATATTGGTAATCATTTTAACACAAAAGACGTAAATTACTGTTGAGTTTTATTTTGAGCGAAAAAAGTAAAACTCATTCATTATCATTAGTTTTGAGTTTCATTTTTTTGTTTATCAAAAATAATGATTGTGGTCTAAGTTTTAAAAAATTACTCAAAAATTATGATCATCATTAAAGATAAAGTAAAAAATTAAAATAAAATCATTAATATATAATATAACTTATAATGATTACGGTCCCTAGCTTCAAATATACGTTTCATGAACTTATTCCACAGAGGAGCAATTTATGTTGCATTACATACAAGCATGCGTACATTATAAGCCACTGTACGACCTAGCAGACCTTTCATTAAATTAATTAACTTTTTTGAGTAAATATTGTCGGGTGCATAGAAACGTTCTGTATGTCAGAATCAGAGAATACTCGTACCAGTTGCCACTTAAATTCATCATCAAGCTGAAAATTATGTTTTCAGTTAAAACTGAAGACTTGTGTAAACACTTATGAATGGCCACTCGGCCTGTACGAGGACGATGTTGAAAATTTAATTATTCTTTTTATTTATTTCCCATTTTTACCAACTGAAACTGTAGAAATATCTACAACAGGCCGAAGCAGGTGCTTGACTTCACGAACTCTGTAATGTTTATAATTGTTATTGGCGATGGACATGGTGTAGATGATGAGTTGATGTACTTCTGCCCCAACCAAGTGCCCGTTTCAATTGTAATTAGTTTTGTCTTTCTGTGTCCATAGAAAAATGGCAGAAGCAAGCATAATTTTTTAATTTTTCATAAATGCTGAGGAGAAAACATACAGTCGAACTTCCCTAACTCGAACTTCCCTAACTCGAATTTTCTCTAACTCAAACAAAATCGAGTGGCAATAGCGTTTACTGAGAAAATTTCATACAATTCTGTCTCCCTAACTCGAGCTTCCATAAGTCGAATTTCTCCGCATCTCGAACAAAAACATTGGCCCGTGCTTCTGTAAGTCGAATTTTTCGGGAAAATCTTCAATAAAGTTTGAATTTTTTTTCGTTTCTGTTATATGCTTTTGTTACCGGCTCGTTTGGATATGTAATATTAATGTACATTAATACATGGAGATGCAATATGATAGAATATAGCATCAACAATTTCTTAAGCTTGAAAAATTGCTATAGGAAAGATGTCTGTAATGTACTTATTTGTCAGCGCATCTATGTACTAAAATGTTTAAGGAAATATTCAAACTTATTAGTAGTTAAGGAATTTAAAAGTATCTTATCAAAAACATTTTTCATTAAATTAATAAATTAAATACTAATTATGATGACATATGAATCGGGAACTTCTTCTGGATACAGCAAAAGAACGAAGAAATTTTTGAGAATATTAACAGGTCTTGAACAAATTGGAATCCTTTTTTGTTCAAAATAACAAGAAAAATTTGCAAATTGAAATGTATTTATGATTGAATGCATTTGTAGTTTCTTTTAAAAAACTAAAAAAAAATTCCCTAACTCGAAGTCTCCCTAACTCGAACTTTTTTCTTGGATAATGGTGATTCGAGTTAGGGAAGTTCGACTGTATTTAATTATAATATAGATTAAAGAGTTATTTAACACCAATATAATTTTAACGTACTTCATATACGAGCCCAAACCACTATTAATTCGTACACGCTTCTTTTTACTTTAACAGCTACTTATGTAAGTCAAGTCTTTACAGAAAAAAAAATATATTTGGAAAGTACCTTAACCCATTAAGTACCCATTGAAAAATTTCGAATAATCATAAGAAACACTAGTAAAAATATTTTTGAAAATTTTTTTTTGCAAATTATAAATTTTTTTTGCAGTCAAAATATTTTTTGTAAGAAATCGAGGAAAAAAGTTGAAAAAGTAGACATTTACATAAATTCGACATTTTTAATGGATACCTAATGGGTTAAGGAAAGTTTTGCATCACTAAAACGGAATTTTAGCGACCTTTCCAAATATATTTTTTTTACTGTGAAGACATGACTTACAATAGCTTGTATAGTAAAAAAAGAGTGTACTCATTATTTTGGCCAGTATTGTATGTTTCATAAGTCCTCAAAACTTTTTCTTTAAAATCAAACGAGTTTAATAATAAGCAAGTGGGAAAGGCTATAGTCGTTACTTATTTAAATAAATTTAAAATTTTTTATTGCATGCTTTTAGGCACTTATATTGCTTAAAAGCTTTAATCAACCATTACCACCTTTCTATTTGTCCGATCTTGTTATGATTTAATAAGATGATAGGTAATAATAGTAGCTATCGGTAATGAGTTAAAAAATCCTAAAATCTTGAAAACTATGCGTGTGGTGGATTTTCGCGATTTACGGGTGCGGAAAGGGGCGTGGCGAAACAAACTTCATCTGCGTGGGGTTTATAGAAGTCTGTGTGCCAAATTTGGTTGCTCTAGCTCTTATAGTCTCTGAGATCTAGGCGCTCACACGGACGGACAGACTGACGGACAGACAGACGGTCAGACAGACAGACGGACATGGCTATATCGACTCGGCTGTTGATGCTGATCAAGAATATATGTACTTTATAGGGTCGGAGATGCTTCCTTCTTCCTATTACATACATACATTGCAACGAATACAATATCCCCTTTTACTTATATTTTTATTTCTTTTGTTTTTTTTTTCATAAAAAATTTGTATATTTTGTTTAAACAAGTTTTCTGTTACCTTTAGTGGCAACTACTTATATTCTAAGTAACGGGTATAAAAATATTAAATAATAATAGACTAATTATCTAAAATTAGATTTTATTAAATGTAAGAAAATTGTTTTTTTTTTTATTTTAACTTATGAACTTTTACTGTTTTGAAAAGCATTTCAAATTACTTTTAGTTTTATATAATGCCTCTATTAGCGTAGATATATCCATACTTATTTAAATCCATTCATTCACCTTATCATCTTATCACTTCGATAAACTATGCCACGTGGCAGACTTTGTCTTTATTCGTAAAATATAGAACAGAATCAATGAATATATTATAAAACAAGGATGGAAATGAAAAAAAAACAATTATCATTATCACAGGTCTATAATCAGGCAACTTGTGCCTGCTATCTAATAAGGGTACCCAGGGGGATTGGGCGGATTGAGCATAAAAAGCGACCAGCGGCCCACAAACAAATATTTACATATGTATTTCAATCCGTCATTTGGTAGTCACAAGCGTGAGAAGAGTAAACACAGAACTTGGTATCTGCAACATGCATAAGTGGAGAGAACTTTGGTAACACTGGAACAACAGCAACAACAACAACAAGAGCAGCAGCAACCCTGAACTGATGATGTTGTCGTCTGGCTGCGAAGGAGGCTGACTTATTTCACGTCTTGGCATCAACAACGACCCCGCCAATTGGCAAAGTCAACGGAAGAGTCATCAGTTCGCGATGGGAAGTGGGTGGTTAGAAGAGAGGAGGGGGGTTGTGGGAGGTTGACTTCAAAGGACGCACTGCGCAGTGGGCATTTCAGTGCCGGTCTCATCCGCAACACGTGCCGCTTCGGCGTCGCTCGAGTTAAGAACGCCAATTGTTTGTCGGACATAAACTGCAGTCCAACTGTGGCTCGACTATGATACGAATAGCTTCCCTCTCTCTCTCACTCACCGCACACACATAAAAAGCAATAAACTAAAATTAAGTCAGAAAACGTGTCAAAGTCAGTGCTCAGTGCACTGACAGTGATGCAAAAACAAACACAAATAGCGAACGTCGCTCCTTGTTTACCTTCATAAAACCCAAACCAAACCCAAACCCAAACCCATCAAGCGCGCTAACGTTGCCCGTTTGCCCGTCGGCTTTTACTCGCAAGGAATCACTTCGGGAATCACTGATGTGACTTTCATAATATAATATCAGTTCAGCTCAGCAGTCACCCCACAGTGTGCTCACTGTACTCACCCCCTCTGATTACTGATTACTGAACTGAGTGTTCTGTGCGCAATCACACAAGAGTTCTCATTAAACAAACTGGTAGCTCGTAATATTTTCAACACACTTAATTAGTGGGCATCAAATAATGTTATTTAACAAAGATATATTAATTATATTTTGAAATTACTATATATGTCAAATAAACGGAAAGGCTTTAAACTTTTCTGGTCAAACTGATTTGTGGGAAACGGACGTCTCTTTTTTCTATATGTTAGCCTCTTTCAAATGTTAAATATATTATTCTGAAATGTATTAAGAATTAGGCTATTATAAAATATAGTTATCAGAGGAAACATTGGAAATTTGTCATTTTATGTATCAACAAATTTTGCATTTAAAAATATAAGGGCATTATTTTCAATGTCTAAATAAGGTGTTTGATAGCTATTAAAAAGAGAATTTGACGTAAAATGTATATAAATTTATGTCAAATTTGATACTATCAGGCCTGTTCCGGTTTTCACTATTTATTTTATAGCATTTAGTGAAATGCATTTATTCACTTTCCATTTAGGTCAAGTATTTAAAATTTCTCGTTTTTCACTTTATCGGACTTAAACTCAGCTCAAAGTGAAATAAATACGTAGAACTTCGCCGAAATGATATTAGAGCATGTTAAAGAAATTCACTTCCGCAAAATCTTAACGAAAGTGAAAACCGAAACAGGCCTGTATATGTTAAATACACTTTATCAGGCCTGTTCCGGTTTTCACTTTCGGTAAGATTTTGCGGAAGTGTATTTCTTTAACCTGCTCTAATATCATTTCGGCGAAGTTCTACGGACTTATTTCACTTTGAGGTGATGAGTTTAAGTCCGATAAAGTGGAAAACGAGCATTTTTAAATACTTGGCCTTAATGGAAAGTGAATAAATGCATTTCACTAAATTCTATAAAACAAAAAGTGAAAACCGGAACAGGTCTGTATATGTACATTGAAAAAACGGCCCTAAGCTTGCTTCCTGTAAAATACTAGTTGCAATTATAAAAAAATGTCATGTATTTTATTAGCGTTAAAATTATACTTAAATATCTATTAAAAATAAAAACCCAAAAGTTAGATATTACACCCGGGTGGCAAATTCATAATAAGTATGTTTAGACAAAGTTGAAATTATTAATTCGTTTTTGGGCTCATATCTTAAATGTTAAATACATAGGAAAAGGTTTAACATTCTAAAATATCTATCAGTTCTAAATTGCTACCTAAAGTTCTAATGAACTATGAAAAAAGTCCTTTAACTTAGTTTTAAAAGCTGTTTTCAGGGTTTTGTTATTTGATACGAATTATGATCTTAGGTAATCTAGCTTAAATGCTGTAGAAACCATTGATTTTCAACTTTTATTCTTGAAGAAATATTATTAAAATTGATTTTTTTTTTTAAACTGATTTTCTTGCTATCGTAATAATCAAATTTATAACCATAGAGGTAATCATTTAGTTAATTTCTATGTCTAAAGAAATTTACTGATAAGGTTAGGAAGGAACGTTGAAAAAGGTATTGATTTGTAAAGATAAAAAAAGTTTCTTGATTAAATATACAGAGAATTTAATGGACTTCTGACATAGTCCCTTCATTGTTGTTATGGTACATAATACATTAAATTGCTATGCATGGATAATGTTTGTATCGTATGTAAGATTAAGTTTATAGTTCTTGGCGAATTAAATCCTATTGTTAGGGGGGGAAAATAAAGCTACATACGAGTAGGTAAGAGTGTGGGAATAGACTGCACATTATGTTTTTTTTTTTTACTTAGCATCTTTGGATCTTTGGATATGGAACGAAAGGGGGGCATGGGCGGCACGTTTTATTTGTTTGTTGTCACATGGCGACGCTTGGCAGCAACGGCAACGGCAACGGCAACGGTAAAGGACGTGTCACGTGCCATATTGTTCTTCCTGATGGCCATGGCTTTGGGCTATGTAATGGTCGGGTGTTAACACAAACTTTGTGTGTCTGATTCGATATTTTGCTAAGGCGAACCGGTAACGCCCACCCTGCCCAGGACACACTCCCAGCTCCCAGATGCTGCAAATGATGAGTTGTGCCTAATTCATAACCACATCGAAAGGAATTAACTCACAGCATGGGAGATTCTCTCCTCTTCCATGGGGGCTTGTCAGCAGTAGAAGGGTGGAATTCTTTCGTGTTAAAATCAAGACACTTTTATACACGTGTCTTAATTCGTTTGGGTGAGATTTTAAAAGGAAGCCAAGGGGTTTAAATGAAATAAACTTTGGTAGCGTCATCAATCGATTGGGCGGCAAATAATGGAACTGTAGCGATATATGATTTTGATACCCTTGCAGTTGTTAGGGTGTTGACTATTTATGTTTAAAGTTGTTAGAGTGCAGTACTCCTCAAAAAAAATACTGTATATTAAAAATGAAAATGCAAACGGCGTAAATACAAAATAAGACCAACTTTAACATTCAAAACTTTGCCAAAACTGAACAGATTTTCAAGCAGAAAAGCAGAATTTTTATTAATATTGTTAACTTCATTATTTTTTGCCAGATGGCGATTTTTATGCTAAGGGTCCCCCCTTGTGTTTTTTAAAAATTCAAAATTTTAAATCTCAATTCTTAATTTGCAAGCAATTTCTTAAGTCATTATTAGTATAAAAGATTTGAAATTTGATTTTAAGACGGTTAACTTTTTGGTAAAAAATCATGCGAAAATGAACAAAAATAACTCTCATAAATTTGCCAAAACAAAACCGATTTTCAAGCGGAATTCATTAAGGAAAAGATCTAAGTTTCTCGAGGAATACCAATTTTAAACAGAAAAAAACACACAAATTCTCCACTTAAAACCAATTTCCTCACTTGCCAGAGAACTTATTCCCATGGAAGAGCTTTTAATACAAAAGGGGCAACAAACACACATGAATATATATCCATATTTATTTATGCGCGTTCGATTGTTATGATTTTTGAGTCATGCTGTATTGTAGGAGGTACAAACAAATAATTTTGTCAGATATATACTTTGATAGCGGAGTGCAAACATCCTTTCGTAGGTGAAATAACATCGGATGTGGCTGTGTTTGACGCCAGGGGGTCGTTTTTTTTTGTTGGTTGTTGGCCAAAGATACTTGTGCGAGGATAGCAGCAAGCCATCAACAGTTTTCAAGTAATCTCTTGTTTGTTTCATTGTCTCGGCATTCATATATTGTTGTTATACATTATCAACATAACTGCAATGACAAGGCATTGCAACTTGGACTTGGACAACAGACAGAAGACAACAGACCATCAGCAGCAGGAGCAGCATTCATGGGTACGAGTAGAAACTAGTTAGTCAGAGATCGGCACAAGTAAGCAATTTCACAAATAAGAACATATTCTCTGTGTACCCAGGCACGACAGGAGGATAAGATAAGAACAGAATTCCGCCAGCGCCTGCTGTGCAGGTCAGACACAACTTGCGCAGTATGACGTACTCTTCTCCTCTTTCTCTTTTTCCTCCCATTTGGGGCTCACACCAATCCGGTGAGGCTCCTGCATCACAATCATAAATTATTATACCCTGCAATCATATTTTGAAATATGGAATTGAGTATATCGAATTTTTAATAGCTTTAAAAGTATTTTGATAAAACCTGTCACATAATTTGTTAACATTCTTTATTATTTATAATTATTTTATTTTCAATAATTCTCGTTAGTGTAAATATCAAATTGGAGTTAAAATGGATAATAAAACATACATTTTTCTTGTAAAGTACATGAAAAGACCATTATGCATATAAATGCTCATATCTTGCCAGTTTACAGGGTATTTACTAGTAAATACTCTTCTTAAGTAGCGTAATTTTTAACATGATTTACTTAATTATAAAAGACAACAGATAGACATCTAACACAGATTTTCAATCAAAGTCAGTTTTCCAAATTTACAGGGTATACTAACAAGATTAGAAATTTTGTATGTAACGTTTTACAAGTGTGAATACCCTAAACATGTGTTTGCATTTTCAGATCAAGCATAATGAGCATCCATCCAAGTAAATAATGTTATGTTAATGTAATTAGAAAACATCATCAATTTCGAAAACGCTATAAATCCTTTTTAAATTTTTTAAGTATGCTAGGCGAAATTGAATTGTCCCCAAAGGCCATTATTGGCTTTGGAAAACCTTTTTCGCCTATTCTAATCCTTCAATTCATCTAAATGGAGTCAAATCCGAAAATTGGATTGGAGAGTAACGCCCACTCTTTGTCACGCCAAACGGAAAACCAAACCAAACCAGAACAGACCAGACACAGTACACATTTATGGGTAAGTATTTCGGTCGTTTCATGCCCTTCCCCTTCATCCTACCCTCTTCCAACGTCTTTTCGTCTACCCCACCTACCCATTCCATTGCTGTTAATGTGCCAGCCAAATGCTCAATTGCGGTATCCCAGGACATGCCAATGAGACTAGAATAGGGGATTTCCACTCAACATCATTGTGTTCTTAGCCAAAGTGTCCGAGGCGACGATGCTGCTGCAAATGTAAACAGAGGAAAATGGATATTCAATTACTTAAACGGTTAGTCCATTGTTGAATATGCGAGTACACAAATTTGCATATTTCTTATTTGTCTGTTTGTTTCCATCAGGCAATAGACAACTGTTTAAGCCAAAATAGTTAGTGCTCATACATAAATATTTACATATATTTAACCAGACAATCTGTATGGTAAGTAGTCTGTGTCAAAACAACAAAAATAAGTAAGAATATTTTACTAGGAGTGAGGATATTTGAGTTGTTCATTTTAGTTCAATTAATGCGGAACTTAGGGCTGAAAAGCTAATTTTAAAAAGTATAGCTATAAAATAGCTCAAATGGCAACACTTGACGAACGATAATCAGGTGCGTTGCTTCTTTCGTTAAGTTGAGTGAACTAAAGATGAACGATACTCGTAGTAAACTTTCGATCAAATTTACTTAAAACGGGTCGTTAGATTTTCAATTAATATTTGTTCTTTAAATAATAACATATTTAATGAAGCAAAGATTAAATGTTATCTCTCAATAGATCATGTATTTAAATAACAATATTTAATGCCTACGTAAAAGTACTTAATGTTAAAGTACTTGTAACAAACACAGTCGTAAAATGAATGAAAGCGAATTTATTCCATGCGGATTTCTGCCCCTTTTACTAGAATGTTTCTTAGGGTTGTCGAAAGATTTGACAAAAAAAGAGAAGAAATTCAAATTATTTTGGCTTGGAAAACGCGGCCTAAAGGAACAAGGGCTAAGATCTCGCGCCTTTCAGGCCATAAAGTGAGTGCGAGTATCTTATATTTTTGGCTAGGGCGTTGTTGGGTTGCTTAAGGTCGCTTCTCAATTAAATAGCCCTGGCATTTGTTTACTAACAACAGCATTGGGCTGGCTTTCTTTGCTGTTATCCCATTCGAAGTTGGCAGTTGGCGGCAGTTAATGCGATAAATTTGCATATTTTGATTGTGTTGCGGTCAACAATGGGTTGCTTTCTGAATTAATGGGATTTTGCAAGCTTATGCAAAATCCGCCAAATATTTTACAATTTTAATTAAATTATCCCGAGCTTTTAACACTACCAAACGCTGTATATACATGCATACATACATATTTATGTAAATTGAATGTATGTACATAAGTTTATTGTGGTTCTGGTTGAGTTATCTGTTGCTTTATTTGTCATTTGGCAAGTGAATGAAAATTGACATTGGCATCTACTTTTATTTTTTGCATAAGTATGAGCAGAGTCTGCTTTAAATCGGCGAATGCAGCTGCAGCTCGGAAAAGCAGAAAAGCGGCGCCGCCCACAGCAAAACCGCAACAAACGTCGCGAAAATTCAATTTCAATATGGAAATTTCTGATGGAACACACCCAGATTTACGCCTCCCTTGTTTTTAATGAGGCTGCTGCATCGGATGCGGCATCGATGCAATTCTACGATATGCGAATCCTTAACCACCAACACCACCTCTCTACCACACATATCAGCCTTGGGGGCATTGCAGCGAGTACTCGTACTCGTACTCGTAAATGCCGTGTTGCGTTTGCGGTAGCGTCAACACGTGTTTTAATATTACCAACGATGTGCGGTGGCAACCGTTGAACCGTTGCCAGTTTTCTTTCTTTCTCTATACAGCGAAATTACTTAAATAAGTGAATCTGTTCAGTTTGTTGTGGTTACAGTTTTAGGTTAATCTGTTTCTAGTTTCACTTTTGAAACTAAAAAGCGTTAGATTTTATGCAACACTGCTTGCCTAGGGAACAGTTTCTATTGCAGTCGTAAGCAGTGCAAGCAGTGCACATTCTGCTGATCACTACTATTATCACTGTTCCCACTATTGCAATGATCGTTGAATGGAAGAATTTCTTAGAAGATAGAAAGTAGAATAGAATTATACCTGTTAAATAATGATTAGTAATCATAATCATTAGTAATTAGAATTTTTTTGTTAAAAAGTCGAACTAATGATTAAATTACGATTATTTTCGATTTTTCCAATTATTTATTGATTACTATTACAAAAAATCAAAAATAATCTGAAATTATTACAACTATTCAAAAATAGTCAGAAAAAATCAAATATAATCTTTTTGAGTATTCGGATTATTTTTAATTTTTTTCTGATTAATTTTTGATTATTTCTGATTATTAATGACTATTTAGTAAAAATCAAATTTTTTTAAATTTTCACAATCAAAGTAGCCAAAATAATCAGAAAAAATAAAAAAATAATCCGAAATAATAAGAAAAATTATTTTTGATTATTTGTGATTTTTTTCTGGTTATTTTTGAATAATTGTAGTAATTTTAGATTATTTCAGATTTTTTGTAATCGTAATCATTATATAATCACAAATTTTTCAACAGTGAATCATATAGTCACTACGATTATTTCCAAAAATAATCTAATTGATTATTAATTCTAATCGAAATTTAACAGGTATGAATAGAATATACTCTGTTAGCTTTGTAAGAGTTTTTTTTTGTCAAAAGAGTTACTTGACAAACTGTATGCTTTGCTTTCGAATAAGAACACTATTGATTTACTACTAAATTCGATGGTTTGCGAACGATTTGGTCGACACTCAGAGAAAAAGGCAGGAATATCCACCCCTCTCAGCTGCTGATACATCATGTATATTTTATGCTGTTAGTGTTTGTGAGAGAACATGAATTGATTTGTGGGCAGATCGAAGGCATGCTACTGGGGTAATCAGTCATATTATAATTTTCGTTATCCCACGGAAAGTCAAACAGTCACGAAATCACTTTTAAGTCAGGCAGAATATTAGCAGCATCATTATTGAATACATTTGCGGCAATTTAGGGGTGGTTTACATATATTTAGTATTTTTTACAAGCATAGTAAAAATATCCAATATTATTTTAGTCTACTGAAATACATATTAATACCTGACTATATCGCTTTATATTTTAATCAAAAATATAATATATACACTTTCTATGCGTTTCACTTTTGTTGAGAAAGTTGTAATAACCTGCGCAAGGGTATAAAAATAATTTGGTAAGGTTGCTTATAAAGGAAGATAAATGCTGACCGTAAATATTTTGACCTCAAAATGTGTGTTCCAAACGATAGAAAGAAAGAAAAGAAAGAGAAATGACAATGAATTCCAACGTTGAAGGAAGGAAAATATTTCGCCAGCGTTCAATTCAATTTCCATCCCTCAATAGTTGATTCAGCTCATTCAGACAAAATGATAGCACTTCGAATAACATCATGGCTAGATTAGGGGTTTCCGTTCCCAGTTCCCAGTTTCCAAAGCGCATAGACAATGCTCGAAATTAAATGACAGTGAAAAGGTCATCCTATTCAATCGAGGACCATTGCTCGTGCCGAGTAGAGATAGAGATAGAGAGAGAGAGAGAGAGAGTGAGAGTGAGCTCGATATTTATTTATTATTATAGTGCGAAACGCATGTGATGGTACGATTGTCTGTTGTTTGTTGTAAGTAAGTTAGTAAGTGAGGAGGAGATGTGGCAGTGAAGCGGGAAATGGGTTCAGAGGACTACGCCAATCGGAGAGCCGGTCAATATGCCAAGTGATAAATGACTTGGGTATTATTCTTGTATTCGTTTTAATACAGTTTTTGGCGGACACACATTGAGCCTGACACTGGGGGATTTATACTCGAACACAACACCAGTCGTCGATACAACAATAACACGGTGTGTGTGTGTTGTGTCTATTATATCGATGGACATAAAGGATATTGTGGCAATTTCAGGACAGGAAAACAAGACTTTCATGCAGGACCACAGCGGTAGCACAAGAAGCATTATCAACAGAAGACGCAGACGCATCACTAAACTAAACTACAGGATATACTCTTACTCTCATCCTCTTACTCTCACTCTCACTCTCTCGCTCTTGCTCTCTAATGGCAACGGGTGGTCTTGGTCTTGGTTCCTGGCCAGAAATGATAAATGTATTTATTTCCTTTAGCTAATATGCTGCACATCACAGAGACAGTAGTTTGCCTTGATGGAAAACTTATGCGCACTTCAGTATTTGTTATCGATGCAAACATTAATAAATGTAATTTCAACATCCGCCTAAAATACATCATCATAAATTGCAATTACTGCTCTGACTGCTCTGATTTGTAATTATAAATAGTTTATAGGTTTTTAAGAATTAAATATGATATAGTTTCATTGAGAATAAGCGAACACAGTGCAAGAATTTGGTTTAAACTGTACTGCTTGCAGAGTGCGTGTCTTGTATCAAGCAGTGCATGATATTGCGTATATCAGTTTACCTGGGAAAAGGGTAATTTCGTTGTATTTTAAACAGGATATAGAAAAGTTCCTAAATTTCTCTATAAAGCCAATAAAATATATATCAGTTCAAAAACTATCATTAAAAATTAAAGTCATTCTATAAAATTATTTATATTTTCCTCAGTTTCAGTTGAGAAAACACCTGAGGCATTAACACCTTCAAAAAACAAGGAACCTTCTGCAAGTGTATCTAAACTTCGTCACCCCTCTTTTGCAACTCTTTTCTTATTTTTTGAACATTTGTGGAAAAAAGTCTAAGCATGACATATTCATATAAATATACATAAGTATATTTATAAGTATATTCGGCTTTCTTTAGAAGTTAACGGCTGTTACAAAAGAAAATTGCCATAAATTTTGAAACAGCCGGTGTCGTTTTAAAACGAAATTTGAAAGTTTTATTGTGTTAAAGCGGGCGACGAGTGTTTATGACGTGGGTGGTTCATTTAACCCTTAATATACAATATTTCTCTCACATTATTAAAACATAAAAAGCGTCAATAATCATTTGATATTTGAGGCCATTTATTTTCAAAAGTCCTTTTGTCGGAGAGCCTCTACCTAAATTTCTACCTCCCTCCGCCTAAATGGTTCCTCAATGGTTCCACAGTTCCTTTTGTAACTCTCGACAGCCCCACAAAGTATGACGACTATTTGAAACATTTTCCACATTTTCCGAGGGGCGTGCTATGATTTTATTGATGCTGAATGCGCGGTGGTTGCCCTTGTCGGTGTTCGCTGTGTTCACTGTGTACAGTGTACACTTTACACAATGTAGCAGATTGTTCCATTTTAACATTTCCCCAGAAGCGTGGCGACAACAACAATCCAAGTCCGGACAATCCTTTACAAATTTCCAACACACTCACGAGTGTATGCGTGAATATGAATGGATTTCGTATGAGTGTGTTTTATGAACATGCGTAGTTTCGAATCATAAACAGGTTTGAAGCACTTTCCATTCGAATGCGAAATAATGTTGTTAATAATGAAACTTGGAGTGGAGTGGAAACCAACTCCCACCCTATAAAGTATATTTTCGTCTGTTCTCGATAACTGAATTACACAATTAATTTCTTCTTGTTTATTGGGAAACTTTGGCAGTAAGTAATGATTGTAAAAATATATTTATTAACAAGCTGTTGAAGTAAATAATAAGGTTATAGATAATTATAGTAGTTCTATGTTAGATATCGTACTGATCGTACTGATATGATATATGAAAAGACACTTTTTCAAATACAAAAACAAATAAAATAATGATAATAATAGATAATAATAGTAGATAATATAAATAATTAATAATAATAATAATAATAAATAATAATAATAAAATTAAATAATAAATAATAAATAAAAAATAAAAAATAATAAATAATAAACAATAAATAATAAATAATAAATATTAAATAATAAATAATAAATAATAAATAATAAATAATAAATAATAAATAATAAATAATAAATAATAAATAATAAATAATAGATAATAAATAATAATAATAAATAATAAATAATAAATAAAAAATAATAAATAATAAATAATAAATCATAAATAATAAATAATAAATAATAAATAATAAATAATAAATAATAAATAATAAATAATAAATAATAAATAATAAATAATAAATAATAAATAATAAATAATAAATAATAAATAATAAATAATAAATAATAAATAATAAATAATAAATAATAAATAATAAATAATAAATAATAAATAATAAATAATAAATAATAAATAATAAATAATAAATAATAAATAATAAATAATCAATAATAAATAATAAATAATAAATAATAAATAATAAATAATAAATAATAAATAATAAATAATAAATAATAAATAATAAATAATAAATAATAAATAATAATAATAATAAATAAAATAAATATAAGATTTATAAATATACATACATTCTTTTAAAATTTTAATGATTTTCTATTTATTTATTTATTTTATTCGAAAAGTCTTAGAAATTGCTAATAAATTCAGTTTAAAACAAGTGGGAAAGGCTATAGAAGTGCTCCCAACTATTGGATACCCGTTACTTATTTAAATAAATTTAATATATTTTTATTGCATGCTTTTAGGCACTTACACTGCTTAAAAACCATTACCACCTTTCTATTTGTCCGATCTTCTTAGGATTAGTAGAATCATAGGTAATAATAGTAGTGAACCTTTATTAGTGGTGGCTTTTCGCAATCTACGGAGGCGGAAAGGGGCGTGACAAAAATTTAAAACAAACTTGATCTGCGTGGGGCTTGTAGAAGTCTATGTGCCAAATTTGGTTGCTCTAGCTCTTATAGTCTCTGAGATCTAGGCCCTCACACAGACGGACGGCCAGACGGACCGACGGACATGGCTAAATCGACTCGACTGTTGATGCTGATCAAGAATATATAAACTTTATAGCGTCGGAGATGCTTCCTTCTCCCTGTTAAATACATTTCAACGAATACAATATACCCTTTTACTCATTTTTTAAGTAACGGGTATAATGAACAAAACGTTGACTTGAAAAATGTACATATATCATTATAAAGACTCAAATTTGTCCACATGGTATATATGTATGTATGCTGCCTCTGCTCAGGTATCAGCGCTTACACAAAAAGCTTGGGAAAATGAAGTTCCAAGAAAATATTCCGGAATTCAATGTTAAACAACAGTGAATAACCAGCCGAAATTGAATACACTCGGATTGCGACAGAGTCGACTTACAGCGGGAAATCGGATATGAGCAGACTGAAGCGAAAACAGATACGAATTACGAATTACTCGTGGCTCTACTGGCGAATATTTAGGAGACCTGTTGATAAGATCACAAAAAAAAAATAAAAAAGAACTTTGTCAGCTTAAAAATAAAGGTATATTTATGTATGTTCAATTTTAAATTAGATGGGTCAAACATCTTGCTTATGATGGCAATAAGCAATTAGTTCTCGAAATGCATTTGTTGTGAAGAAAAGGAAACAAAAAATAAAAGAGAAATATAAAAGAAGACATACCTACAGGTAGGAGTGTAGAGTTATTTCTGTGGACATCATAAAATCGGTTGCTACCAAAAATATGAACACAATAATCATTGACAAATGTCAAACATCAATTCAATTCAGTTGGAAGGAAATAATCTAGTCAGAGTGACAGGAGGACATCATTACATTTCATTTGGTCCAGTTTGACAATCTCCAATCTCTCGTCTTTCTTTTCTGAGGGCTCCACGCTCGGAAGCGATCAATTAGTGTGGACGACTTGAAGAATCGTTTAAAATGTAAAGCACGTACCGCCTGTGTGTTCTGACAGTCGAAGAGCTGGGAAGGATTCTTTCGTATCCAACGAATATGAATTCATAATGATAATTCGAAAATATACTCGTACACGCTGAAGAAAAACAACTGGTTTCATTTTGTATTTGGTTTTTGTTTTCGCTTTTACGATCAACATTTTTGGCCTTCATAAATATAAAGTCATCAGAAAATATGACAGTTTTATGTTCATTTCGTTGCGGTAAATGTTTTCGGCGACAAAAGACATGATTCTGAATTCATTATTGTTAACATATTGTACTGCGTGCCCTTAAAAGGAGCTCGGGCCGTGCTATAGTTAATGTCCAAAAGGCAACTCAATAATAACCCCGTCAACCAGTGAGTTTAATAAGGAGTTTGACGGATTCAATGTATCCAGCTGAATGTGTACCTTTCATTTGAGTACTTTTGGTCTAGACATATATGTATCCTTTTCTCGACTGTCGATCTATCTGAAGATCGTATTATTAATCTTTAGTTTAATTTTATTATTTCTGACTATCAATCCATCTGACAACTATATAGTAAGTTGATCGATGTTTAAAATATAAACATACCTTTGAAAGAAATTTGATAATTATGCTTTAAAAAAAGAAAAGTTCCTTTCTTATTTATTAAATATAAAATATCAAATAATCTGCATATTTTACTATCTGTTTGTATTAAGCATTTGACTTTCATTTTTATACTTCATAAAAAGACTATGAAAAGTAAAATTACTATGAGAAGTCCATCTCCACAATATATCCTTCTCCCCATCTAACAATCCATGCGAGACTCTACAATGAATGGGGCGTAAATTGACTTCTATGAAGACTTCATTTAAGAATCAACTTTGCATTTGAAAATGATGGCCAGATACGGTTACAAAATATATGATTATTTGTTTGTGAAGTCGTAAAAACAGCAACCAAGTGCAAGAACATTTTAATTATACGGCAATTTGATGTGAAATACTAAATTAGAGGTCTGGCCACGATGTTCCCTGTTCACAACTTCCAAATATGCAACAAAGGGGCTTTCAAAATAAAGACGTTCTGTTTTTATATACAACAATCATTTAAAGAACTGAAGAAAAGAAAAGAAATGAGATTGATGAAGAGGAGAGGAGAGAAAAAAGCGAGCAGGGATCTAATGGGCGCCCTCTTGGGTTCCACTTCCAATGCGCTCAATAATTTTCCACAATTTCAGCTGTCAGTCGAGGTGTCAAATCGCAGCTACTCATGCTGAGCTCGCTCCTCTCTCTCTATCTTTCTCTCTCGCTTCTCTCGCTGCTGTTCTTCCCGTCCCGTTCGTTGCCGCCCCTCGAGTAATTTAAATTAAGCATCTGACGCACACCTCGGCATAGTCAACTGACAGACAACGAGATGATATGGGTAAGCAGCCACTTAGCGATCCCGATCTCGATCTCGATCCCTATCCCTATTCCTATCCCGATGACGATCTTGTTGCCGATCTCGATGTCGACTCACTGTCTACATTTGTACGTGTGCATATCGTCAACTCATGTGGCGCGATCACTGTCAACAATTCAACAATTCAAATCCCCAGGTGGAATCTACACTATTTGCCACCAATTTGAGTAGTGAATAATTAGTGCGAGTATTCATAACATCTTAATGAATGGTATTCAATTTGTAAGGAGATGCTCTACCAAATTGTAAGTGTAATATGTACCACTGTGCGAACTTTGAATCAAATCACTTAAATATAAATAGCGAACTACTTTAACAAGTCTTTGAATTATGATTTTGAAATAATATACAATTTAGGATTAGAATTTATATCATATAAAAGGTGAGTACAGATTTGTAAGTCATCTTTTGCTAATTTAATCAAGTTGAATTCATAATATTATAAATAAATATAATGGTAAATTTCGAGAAAAAAATTAATAACCACTCTAAGCATTTATTTGCTCCACTGTGCGCTTGCTGAAAATATTTTCATTAAATTGGCTAAATAAATCCATAGAAATAGTTTTTAAGTCTCATCTGTAAGTCTATAATGTGACTTTTTTGGTCAACTAAATTAAATTTTTTTGTAATATGGAAACTACGACAATTTATTATAAATGAAAAGGATAGTTTGAATTCTACGAGTACTATGAGTATTCACAATATGATCTTAATTTTAGCACATTTTAATTTTGAATGATAAAAAATCCGTGAAATAGTCATAATTTGCCCCACTGTGCGCTAGATGAAATAGATTCTCAATGGATTGAATGCTTTGATCTACAATTTGAATAGTAAAAGAGTACTACGAGTTTTTATAATATGATCCTTAGAAATTGATCTTCATAATTTCAGCACATTTCAATTAATTTTATTTTGTTAACCGACAATAAGTCAGCATTTGCCCCACTTTGCGCTAGCTGAATTATATTCTCAATGGATTGAAAGCTTTGATCCACAATTTGAATAGTAAATGTGTGCTAAAATAAAATGAGTACAATAAAAAAAAGATCTTTCTAGGCACAATTCAATTTGGCAAAGAGTAATAAGAGAATACCACGGTAAGTCAACATGTGCACATATGTATGTATATGTGGCACCACTGTGGTGAGTGCTGAAATGGATTCACATTTAATTGGAATGATTTGGTTTTGATGCTGTGGCGTGATAATTTAAAACTTTTCAATTTAAACAAACGGGCAAGCATTATATTTAACAATGATTGGTTGCTGCTTAATTTTTCCGAGTGCTGCCTGCCAGTGGGAACATACAAACTGACACAATCACGACATGCAATAAGAAACATCCCAAGTGCCTTAATCTGTAACACCGATCTCGACGTTGCCGTTGTTGTTGCCGTTGCAACAACAGCAACAGAAACAGCAACAACGACAACAACAACTCAAACTGGCAAAACCAACTGGCAACTGGCAAAGTTGTTTGCCTCACACACATACACACACACTGAGAGAGTTGAGGTGCAAGTATCTTTTGTGGCACCAAAAGGTGGCACTCGTACCTTCCTGACAACAACAACAACAATGACAACAAACACTTCACCCACATGTGAGTGCCTCATTGATTCACATGTTCAAGCTGTTGTTGTTCAGAAGACGACCACGACCTAGCGAGATTATCTCTCCTGCTGCACTCATACTTATTATGTGAGTACTCGAACGTGTATCGAACATTGAGTATTGAGTGTGATTCCTTTTGCCTCCTTTTGTCATACGCACTATTCACATCTTCTTTTTTTCTGCTTCTACTTTTCAATCCAATCAACTCGCACATTTGTCACTGCACCACGGATGTCATGAATACACTCATACATCACCTTTGTGCGAATGTATTTCTTTAAGTTTTGCATATTAATACGAGTATGAACATTTCGGGATGCGGTTGAATTCACTTTGATCTTTTAATTTGCTGCATCAACACAGTTTTTGAATCAAAGGCCAACCGCGGATGTAAATGTCTGAATGTCTTCTGAATTACGCAGGGGGGCGCACGTGTCAAAATAAATACGAGTACTCGTCGTACTCGCATGAGTACCCAAATGTGTGAAGAACAATTCTGTTGAAAGGACACATCAACGCTATCTTGTCGGAGTTCTTTATTCAGCTGATATCCATATTCCTTGATCAAGGCTTATTTGCGAATCATCTGCGAACCTTTGAAGATAGGAGAGATTTGAAATTTCAAATAATAATAATAATATCTAATAATATATGTTTTAACGAAGTTATGTTAATTAAAAAATAAATAAAATTAAAAATAATTCAAAGAAAAAAAATAGAATGTTGAGTTGTTTAAAAGCTAATTTTGATTACGATATATTCTGAATTCTGATTTTTAAATAATTATATTGTTCATTGATTCTTTCAAGCTTTTCTTTTTCTTAAAAGATACTCAAACTTTTTATTATCTAAACTGTAGTTTTAATCAAAAATTTCAGAAATCTTCTTATTTTCCATATCTCTAACTCTTAAATTTTTTAAGAACATTCCGTTTATAAACACAATTTAATGGTTTAATGACCGTTTCTGTCTGACTGCTACAACAAATTTAATAAACTTATAATTTTGGTATAGGACCCGAAAATTGCACATGTAAATTGTATTTTCTTGTGTCGGTTCCAGTTGCTTAAACACGGAAGCTTCAATTTGCTTGCTCTACAGAAAATAGCAAACAAAAAAACAAATTATTTATTCGCATTCAATTCCCAGCATTGTTTTGAAATTTGTTCGTTGTCTGCGTTGTTAATGACGTGTCATTATCGTCAGATTTGTTTATCAAGTTCAGGTCACCTGTGTTTAAAATTAGCATAATTCTTATTAAATTGTGTGTTTAAAGTTAATGCAATCTATTCAGACAAACCCAGACAAGTTTGTGCATTCAAAAGGTGATGAATGACTTGGCTAGGGTATCCTTTAGTCGAGCTGACTCGCTCACTTTGTTTAATTCCGTTGTCGGCACATTATCAGCAACAATTTTGTGTGTGTGATTTTCAGCGTATTTCGGGCGTACAAATGCCATAGAAATATTGTGACAAAGTTATAACAGCGAATGAGAATTTACCGCGATATATGTATTTATGTATGTACCAATTGAACTGAACGCATCGGCTTAACTTGGAGGAAGGCAACGCTTTAGGCCAACAAAGGTGTCTGTCAATCCCACACAAGCAGCGTAATCTGGTGTCTTGAATAAAGAAAAAACTAAAAACCAGTAGCACAACAGTAAAAGAAGAAGAGAATCAAAAATATAAAAAATACAAAATTGAAGCAGAAGAAAAAAGAGCTCTCAAATATTAAGCTGACGTCTGTTTTTATGAAGTAAATTATTATTTCATGCGCCGAGCACTTTGTCGTGTTTCTTGTCCCTCATTGTGGGTCCAAACAAAAGGCCTAAACATAAAATGTCGGGCGTGTTTCTTCGTATTGTCAGCGCCGCCAAAAATCTCAGTCTTTCAGTCTCAGTCGTCATTTGAAATTGGAAATTGGAACGGATAACGTTTGTCACCAGATTAACTCTCAATCGCCTGGTATTTCTATTTGATTTCTCAGTCGAATGATTTAATTATGTAGAGTCGGCTGGAAGGGCACACAACTTTCTTTTATACAAATTATTGATTCTTCACTTTTTCTTATTCTTATTTCTTTTCTGTTGTTGTTGTAAATAGTTTGCTGCTTTACAACTGTAGTCAACTAATCGGTTTATAGCATTACTCTTATTGATCGTCGGCGGAACAAAGACCAAAATAAAGTGTGCATTTACGAAATCACTTTCAGATCACATCACTGAAAAGTAAAAAAAAGTCCTGAGTGTATGCAGGTAGAAGACTTAAAATTAAAGCTGATGCACTTACAGATATGCTGTACTCAGAGTGTGTACAAATATGTATAACAATTAAAGTGGTGCAGTAAGCACATTAATTGCATTTACTAAAATTGTTTTTTTTTTTTTTTATAATTTTACACTACACATGCATATTTTAAAAATTTAATGAATGCTTAAAAAACTCTGATTATTTTTGAATGAAAATTTAAATATTTAGACCAGTTAATTAAAATAACACTGGAGTGACTAATGTTTGTATTTCATCTTTCAATTTATTGGTCCGAGTTTAATAAACTATCTGTCTGTCTTTCTGTCTATCTGTCGACGATTCTTTCCCCCCAGCTTATTACTTTCATTCATGCCCATCGTCGTATGTCTTTGGCTCTGTCTGTTTTTGGTTCTGTTTAGGTTTGCGAATGCTGTTTCCGGTCTGCGCTACAGGAAAACACGTTTCCAGCAAAATGCAATTTTTGCTTTTCAGCTTTTTCGCCAGTCGAAAGTCGCCAGTGCACCAAATCGTACGCCTTGAAAAATAACCAAAAGAGTTTGTCTTGCGATGACGACGACAACAACAACAGCGAAAACAACGGCAACAACGTCGAAGACAACGACAACAGAGACGATGACGATGACATGACGACAGCAATAAGAGAACCAAGGCCCATCATCAACGACTGTAAACTGTAAACTGTGGAGTGACTTGACATTGTACTCGATTTGTGATTACATTTACAAATATCAATTTAAGCTCCATCTTATACTCAAGAGCTTCTTACTTATTAAATTTAAAACTAATTACTAATCCATGATTTATTTCGATTTCTTTAAAATCTAAAACTTACAATTATAATTGAAATTTTTATTTGTTTTTTAAGAGAAATTTCTATACATTTTATTGACAATTTCAATCAAATTTACACAAATTACACGCATTTATTCTTAGGTATGAAAAAAATATTTTTTATTTTATTCGCTTGATTATTTTCATGATCAGATGACTATTTATAACTTGAAAATTTAACTAAAAAAATAGGTAAAAAATAGGAAGTAAACCCTAACTGAAACAGTAACCTTTAACCGGTTAAAACCGATTGAAATTTAAAACCGTAACTAAAACTGTAACCGAAAAAAAATTCATTTGACCGAAACCATAAAGCCGAAACTCTGTAAACCGAAATACCCGTTTAGTATCCGTTTTATTTATAAGGAATAATTTCGGTGTATGAAAATACATACAAAAAATCAAATTTTATTTTTAATTTTGATTTTAATTTTTTTGTGTTTAATTTTGTTATATTCATGATCGAATTTTCATAGCACTCAATAAGCGCAAAGAAAATAAATTTGTTGAATGAAATATTCAAATTGTTAAAATGTAACTAAACTACATCAAACTAAAGAATATGTGAAATAAATGTTTGAATGAAACATTAAGGAAATAATGCCATTTGAATTATTATTATTTTATTATTAATATAATTTTACTTTTGCAAAAAAAAAATTTTTTTTGTGAACCGAAACCATACCGGTATTTTACAACCGAAACATACAAAAGCCGGTTCACAGTTACGAAACCTTTATTCAAAGATTTTTCGTAACCGATAACCGAAACCTTAATGCGCTTCGGCTTCGGTTTTAAGCCCTGGTTGAAAACGACCATTTGTACCAGAAGCTATATTATTTTGAAAAATACAAGTATAAATATCGAATTAAGATATGTATATCCTTCATATCCGAATAAAGTTAAATATAAAATTGGGCTACTACTGGCTGGTCAGAAAATGAGATTTTACATGCTTAAAACTTCTTTATTTTTGGATATTTTTTTTTAAAATTTTCAATATTTATATTTTAACTTGTCAAATGTATTCAGACCAAGTATAATTACAATCTAAGGACTGAATGGTATGAGAGTTTATAAAACTTTTGTGTTTCTGTTTCTATCTCGCTGAAATTCAGCATATCTATAGTAAGGGATATCTCACATATCCTGTCCAAGTTTCAGGAAATTCGATCGTCGTTATCATAAAGTTGGCTTAGAACGATGAGTTTTTTCATAGAAAAACTTGTTGTTTTCAGCCAATACAAGTTCCAGTTAATCAAAAATCGATATCTGGAAAAGGTAGCTAAATATTCCGCTTGAAAAGTATTCAAAAAACGTTGGTATTTTTATTTTTTTATATGTATCATTTTCAGTTTTTATTTATATTTATTTATATATGTAGTTATATACAGTTGCATTATATATTACACTATCCGCTTAGGGCGCTAAAATTATGCGAGCTTACATACGATTTGTGCATAAAATACAGCAATAATTATTTAATATAATATATATAATATACTAATATATACTCGTATATTCGTACACTATTGTATTTAGGTAAAACGTGTGTGTTTGCCAATTTATCAAATAAATACATACATACAGTACAGTACAGTACAAGTCAATACAATACATTATAATAAATTAATTTTACAAACGACAGGAACAAAGTTATAACTTATGACAATAAAAACAAAAACTACAAAACAACTAAATCAATCATTGCTCGCATTTTACTTGTATATTTGGTTTGGATGAGGGCCCAAGGGGTAATAAAAAGGGGGGAGGGGGGGAATCTTGGAGCGTGCTCGACATTGATATGTTTGCTATGTCCACCCACAAAGGAAGGATCGATCCTCTCCATCGCATTGATCAGCCCAGAATTGAAGTTAAAAGTTGTTCAGAATTGAAACTTAAACAATTGTGATCAGGTTGATAAGGGGGAACAGGGAAATTGGGGATAAAGGAGGGTAAAATGGTCCTGATGATGTCATTAGGGGATCGTTTTGTCACTAACTCTTACAAATTTACTTCCTATAAGCTCTGATTGCATAAGTTGTATGTATTTAAAATTAATGTATTTTCAATTATCAGTTATCAATTATCAATTAGATTTTAGGATTTTTCATTCCCACAGAAAATTGCACAAAGTCCTTTTGCAGTTTGCAGTTGCAGTTGCGGTTGCGGTTGCTTTTAGTCAATGACAATGGTACCGCCGGCTCCTCTGTCTGAGCGGGATGATTTCTTGCTACTATTTGGTTGGTTGAAGTAAGCGGCGTTAATCAAAATACCGAATAATCACATGTAAATTATTGTCCGAAAGTTTACCGATCGATGCTCTCTCTTTCTCTATCTGTCTCTCTCTTTAACTGATCTATGCTTGATCCAATCCCTTGGGCTATGGCCTCAACAGCTTCGGTGCTTGTTGCTGTTGTTGCTGCTGCTGCTGTTGCTGCAGGTGATGTTCCCGTATGGCGATCAAGGAGAGCGATCGGAATGCCGAGATCGGAGAAGCGGTTGTTCCATTTGCCACCGCCGGCGGCAATGCGTACGGATCGGGGGAAGCGGACGCGGATGCGGAAGCGGACGCAGAAGCTGAAGCAGACAGTGACAGCGATGAGGGTCATGGCTTGCCGCTTAGCGAGGTGACATTGACGCCAGGCGAGATCTTGCCCGAGTTGGAGGAGGATGACGAGGATGTGGAGTTGCTGGAAATGGGACCAATCATGTGCTGTGACGTTGTGTGCGCTCCGCTCGTGGGAATATGCACCACGTCGCAGCCCATCGACGAGGAGGAGCTCGAGGCGGATGGCGAGGCACCCGGTGGTGGCGCCACCTGTGGCTGCCCCGCGTTGCTCGTGGTCGTCAAGCTGAGCGGGGCAAAGTGCTGGCCGGTGGCCGCCCCGGACACCGCCGCCTTCCACAGCAGCGGATTCATGCCGAGTCCGTTGTGGGCAACCAGGCTGGCGCCGAAGTGACGCTGATGCTCCAGGAACTCCTGCGTGGGCGCGCTCAAGTGGGCGGCAGCTGCTGCCGCGGGTCCGTAGAAGCCGCGGTAGAGATCGGGACGCACGTACGGCGCATAGTTGGGGATGCGGGCCGCCAGGGGCGAGAGTATTTTGCCAGGAGACGGATGCTGGTGCTGGCCCGCATGGCCATAGAATCCGGGCTGTGTCGGCGGCATCTCGCTCGCGGGCGAATTCTCCTTCGGAGCGGAGTTCGACTCCTTGCCGTCCTTGGCCATGTCGGCCAGTGACCAGATCCTCGGCTTCACAGTCAGACTACCGCCGGTTCCGCCCACCGCCGTCTGCAGGGAGTTCTGCTGAGCCTGCTGATGCTGCTGCAGCAACTGCTGCTGATGATGATGGTAAGCGGCGATGTCCGGCGGAGACCCGGTCGGAGGCCTGAAGTGATGATGCAGGGCGGCGGGATGGAAGAGCGGATGCGTACCAGGACGATCGTACAGATCGGGCGACCCGTTCGGTGAACCTGGCCGCGATTCGGACCACTCACTGTTGTTGCTCTCGCCGGGACGATCGGTCATCATGTCGCCCAGTCTGCCCATGCGATCCTTGTCGTCATTCGAGCCCAGTCCAGAGTCTTTTGCATCTGCAAGTAAGGAATTACATGTTTAAAGGTTAGTAAAATTAAATAGAAAATTTTGGGGAAGATTTATTCTATTAAGCATTTAACTAACTAGCTTTTTCACACTAGAGGTATTAAATTTTTCTAGCTATCAATTAATATTGATCAGTTAAAGTTATTTTCTATAACTAAGGGGAGTCTCTTTTTATGAATTTCTTCGTTTTGATGGATGTGTGTAAATTAGCAAAGAGTAAATTACTCATTTCCTATAACTAAGGTAATTATCTTTCTTCTTCACAGATAAGTAAGTTTCAGTATCTCAGTAGTTATGCAAACAACGAAATACCTATTTTCTATAGTTGATGGGAGAACATCTTAGAAACGACATTAAACAGTTAAAACCAAAAAATATTTTGTTTATTAAATCAATTATTTCATTTGGTTAAGAATTTCCCAGATTACTGAACTTTTGACCCGGATAGGAATGGAGGTTTTTGCGGAATGTATCTGCATGGGAAACTCCGTTTGTGTTTATAATAATTTTAAAAATTAAAAATTTGATAGCTCAATTTCCCCGCATTTAAAAAATTTCTATCTGAATAGCATATCTAATTATCCACGAGGCATAAGGCTTTCTATCTTTTTTGCTTCCTTTCAATAACTTAGGAGAGGCTTATCATTTGTTTCAAGGAATCAAGTGTTTCCCACTTTCATTATATATAGAAAAACTGTATAGTTATTGTGAAAAACAATTGCGACTCTTACCTAGCAAATCATTATCCTCCGTGTTCTTATCGTTATCATCGTCGTCGTCGATATTGGCATCGTCGTCATCGACACGATTCCTTGGCTCCCAGGTCATTTTGTTCTCCTTTTTCAGTCTTCTTCTCGCGTTCGCAAACCAGGTGGACACCTGAGTGAGCGTCATTTTTGTGATAATCGCCAGCATGATTTTCTCGCCCTTTGTGGGATACGGATTCTTTTTGTGCTCATTGAGCCAGGCCTTCAGCGTGGATGTCGTCTCCCGTGTGGCATTCTTTCGTCTGGCTCCATTCAGATCCATGCCGTAACTGCAATAATCCAAAGCAAAAAAATGTGGTTAGATGGGAGTTTTTATTTAGAAGGCAGTGTAGGAACTGTGACTCCTGGAAGTTGTTGGCCAACTCATTAAATGTGCTGCATATTAAACTGGTCAACTGGTTGCGAACCTATTAGCAGAGCATTATTGGGCGTGCCCCCAACGACCAGACGAGTACTTGCCACTTGCCACTTGCCACTTGCCACTTGCCACACTTGTGTGCAACATTTGTTCATAATAAACACATTTGCCAGCCATGAAGCCCATTGGGCAGCTTGCGACATGTCTGTGTCTGTGTCTGTGTCCCTGCAACATTAATGCTTGTACACATGTGCAGTTTGCGGTCTGGCAACATATTTTCAAACTGACCCGACCTCATCCTGCGCCTGCTCCTGGCCAGGATACGCATATGCATTGGGCTCGACATGGCGTAGCAACTGTCTTTTATCGCATTTTGTGGGCAGTTATCCTGCACATGAGGGCGAGAGGCGAGGGAGAAGGAGAAGGAGAGAGCGAGAGTGGAAACAGCGGAACAGCAGCTATATACAGTCACTCACAAAAGTATAGACAATTCTACAGCAGTTCGCAATTAAGTCTGTCGGCAACAAAATTATTTAAGTTTTTACGTGTTTAATTTAATTGTAACAAATTTATGATATGATATTAACGTTCACTATTTTAAACTTTATGTATGTAGTACTTACTAAGTACATACATATGTATATGTCTTAATTTCAATAATGTTTTTGATTCTTGCTAATAGCAGTTATTGGTTCTGTTGTAAAATATTTGTTGGAAAAATTTTAATTTTTTAAATAATTTACGACTCAACATTTATTTCATTATGGAATATCTAATTTAAAAACATGTAGTTCTATATTCTGAAACTCATAGTTAAATTTTGTAATTGAATTTCAGAAGAATCTAAATATTAACACGCATAGCTAAACTCACTAAAATTATTTGCAAGTTGTTTTATCAGCTGTAAATTTTCGATTTTTTAACGGCTATGAAGAGATTCAGTTTTCTGATACGTGGAGTTCATCATAGGAAGTTTTTCAGTTAAGAAAAATTCAGAGTTTTACCCACATAAGAATTGTTGTTTTATTTTGTTGCATTTACAAATAGTTATTGATAAAAAATATGTTATTTTCCGAGTGCAACTAATTAGGCAGTAAAGTGAAAAATGAACAAATGGCCAATACTTTAGTGCGTGACTGTATGTCTGTATGTTCGTTCGTACATACACACATACAATACATACATAAGTACATCCCATACATGTGTTGCTGTCCCATTTGTAGTTCCCGACCAGCTGCACAGGCTGGAAAGGCTGATTCTCATACTGATGCCCATTCTGTCGCTGCCACAGTCGCTGCCTCAGTCGCTGCCGCAGTCGCAGTGTGCGTTGCATTAATTAATTTAAATTTGAAAAGCGAAGTGTCGCCGAGTGCAAAACACCTGCGTCGACAGCCATTTCTGCCTTTGATCACATGACAGTTGAATAAATTTTTTTAATTTTCTCTATCAACGCGTGTGGATTCGATGCTGCTGTCGTTTGTGGATGTCGTTGTGGATGTCGTTTGTGGATGTCGTTTGTGGATGTTAAAAACAATGCAACGACAAATGGCAAGTCACCCACGCCCCTAAGCATACATATTTACAATAGGGTAGGGCAATTTTTTGTTTTTAGTTCCCCTACATTGTGCTGAACAACGGCATCCACAATTCGATGTCGAGTTAACTTGCTGAATTCGAAATCGAATTCGCTAGTCGGAGTGGTGCGAGGAGAGGGAGAGACAGAACTGGCGGCACGTCACAGTAAAATAACTCAAAATTGATTTATTGTGAATATTATTGATAGACAACAACAACATGAACAATGGACATGACTCAACTTTCAAATTTTTGTTATGGGTGTCAATTACAGCAGAAACAATGAGAAGAGCAACAAGAAGAGGCGGTTATAAAAGGTGCGAGTGAGAGAGAGGGAGGTAGTGAGAGAGGAGTAATCTACCTGACGAAACGTGACGTGACGGGATGTTGTCGATGTTGTTGCTGTTGTGTTCAATCGACAACTTTGTTTGGATATTTACGATGTATGTCGATGTCCAGCGGAAGCAGCCACTCTGCCGACGGCGATCAATTACAAGCAAATAAATTGTCATTTATGATAATAGAAAATACAATAAAAAATACATACGTATACACACATTCATATTGGCTTTTACTTTTCAAAGCATTGGCCGAATTTCGTGGGCCTTTTGGCATTTGAATGCAACAACTGCAACAACTTTCGGTTGCAACAACAGTTGATTCGAGTCGAGTACTCGTGAGTGGAGTGCTACTGTTGGCCGCGCCCTACTTGATTCATTCATTCAATTGATTCACTTGCTGGTCACGTCCTTAGACTGATGTGTTGGCGTTGATCGCCTGTCGGACCACCGCTCATGTTCTCGCCAAGACTCAACACACACCACACACCACACACAACACACACTCATGTCTGCCGTCTCTCAATGTCAAATTATTGTTATTCATTTGACGCTTCAACTATTCTTACCTGTTGAAGGGATATCCAGCGAATGCCGCATCGTACGGATGATACATGGAGGGATATGGCCAAGGTGCACCGCCTGCTACCAAATTTTCCTTCAAATCGAGGCCAGCCTGCAAATAAATAAATATAAAATTTATTAAAAAATTAAACTCTATAATCTCATTAATTGTTCTTGAAAACATGAATTTGAACATGAAATTAAGCCAGCTGACCAAACAGCGAGACCTTGAACCCGAAATTATTTAAAAATCATGTTAAACAAATGATTAGTACACGTTTTACGATTTTTTAGCTCAGTTTTGTTGCCTGTCGCTGTTATCAAAAATATGTGCACAGTGGGAGAAATACGCTTTCTATGCAAGTAAATTTTGCAGCTGCTTTAAGATGCATTTTTGAGTTGGCAGTTAAAATAAAAACACGAAAAGATGAGAGAGAAAAACGAGTTTATTGCATTTGTTTATTTGACTTTTTTAACTACTTTTTAAAACCAACTGTTTATAAAATAACAAGAGAACAATTTAGTTAAAGAAGAAAACTGTTCAGATTTGCAAAATAATATTAACTTAAATTTTAATGTAAAAATTTCAAATACATTACATTACATTACATTTCCCCTAACTTCAAAAGTCACCTAAAATCGAAGCTCAGAAAAAATTTAACTGAAGAAAAATTGTTTTGATTTGTAGTGCTGTGATAACTGTGGAACATTTCTCTCTTTCCCTTATTTTATCGGTCATTGAATTGCAAGGGAGAAGGTTTCTTATATCGATGTAGCTTTATAATGTAATATAAAATTGTTAAGCTCATCCCACTGTACAGCTTCCCTTAGCGATAAGTGCGAGAGCTCATCATAAGAGGTAAGTTTGTGTTATCATTGAAAGAATAGAAACTGAGAAGTTAAGAAGAAGTTAATACATATAAAAATATATAGAAGTATATAAGTAGATTCATCAATTCCTTTTAAAGTACATTTATATTCAGTTATAAGTAAGAGGATAGATGCCATAAATTGAACTTTCATATCATAGTCATGTTTCTCCTATCAATCAATGCATGTAAGAATCATAATATATGAATATAGTTGTATGCATAACTGAAGAATTAGTTGCTGATGCTGCTGAACTGATTCCACTGTAAACTTTAGTCATTGATAAGCCGGAGAGAGAGAGCAGCAATCGATGCTCTGCCATGAGGACAAAACGTGACAGAAAAATCACTACAGCTTTCGCTATATTCCATTGGAATTCATTTTATATTCATTTTTTGATAATGAGCGACATATGAATACAAGTGAATACACGTAAATGCCACAATTGCACACACACACATACACTCACATTTAATTGGCATTTAGAAACAGATGCGAGTTTTGAATCGCGTAATTAAAATCGCACACAAATGATGTACATAAATGTATGCATTTATGTATGTGTATGTATGTAGGTGTGTCTGTTGATTAAGTGTAACATGACAATTACTTATATACACATTTAGTAATTTAGTCTTGTCTAAATTCAAAGCGACAGATGTTGTTGCTGCTGCTGCTGTTGTCGTTGTTGTTGATGTCGTTGTCGTTGTTTAATGTCAGCTGTGTTGCCGTGTTTTAAGCTTGATAACGACAACAGATTATGAAGACAGTTGAGTGGAGAGGAGTGGAGTGGAGGGAGGGAAGAAGCAGCAGCTGTTTAGTATGAAAAAAAGAATGCAAGTCAAAGGTCAAGACGATGATGTAAACTCTGCGATCGATACACATCTCGAAACGCATCATCAGCGACAGTTGCCAATGTTGCCAATGTTGTTAATGTTGTTGTTGTTGCTGTTAATGTTGTTGTTGCAATGTCCGTTATCAGGAGCCGACGGTCGTTTGGTCTGCTGCCAAATCGGAAATATTTTGTGCGTCGCCGCAAATACGAGAAATGTTGCCGCTGCAATATCCAACGCCAAATCGACGTCTCTTTGGGCCAAAAAACACGACTAGTCGCAGAGGTTCGCATGCTCAGCATGTGGTAAGTTCTGTTGTGTTTTGAGCCAAGTCAAGTCAGCGATAGACTGATAAACGGCGACAGAGATCTGTTGGCTGTTGGCCCTTCTTAGCTGGTCCTTCTGAAGGAAAAGCATTCGTAACGTTCGCAGTTCGCAGAAGTCATTTAGCAAAACGTTTTACAACCTTTTTGGCTACAAGTCAAGACAATATTAAATTACAGTTGGCCGAATGTGGAAATATAAGTCTGTCCGTCTGTATGTGTGATCATCGGGAAGGTCGCAACTTGCACCCGAGCGATCAATTACCAGTTGCACAATCCCGATTCCCGATTCCGATTCCGACTCTGATTCCCGAATCCGATTCCTCAATGAAGCAGCAAAGAGGTCGTCGTCGTTGTTACCCGAACCGGTTTATACAATTTTTACAACTTTTACAATAATCGCATTCAACTATCAAACGTGCAACAGCATCGGAGCACCATGTTTAGCATTAACATCAAGAGTATCCGCCTCAGACTCTACCTCTAAATCTGTATGGTCTTTGTCTCTCCCTCTCTCTATGTCTGTCTCTCTGTCTCTCAGTCGCCGAATGGAGCGTGTTATAGTGCGTGCTGCCCACGGACATGGACATGGACATGGACATGCGAGTGCAACATCCTATAAATTGTTGCGTTTGCTACCACTTACAGTAGGAGCCAACTAAATGCAACTGCCTGCAATCCTCTACAGCATCCACTTCCACTTCCTCCTCCGTCTCCTCCTCCTTCGCTACCGTTTAACAGCTCCCGAGATTTTTGCGTGTGATGCAAAATATGAATACAACATGAATACCCGACAAGTGTGCAACTACGTTTTGCGTTTATTATTACAGCTTCGAATACTCGTACGAGTTTGAGATACATGTACATTGTACAAGCACTGCAACTACCTGATCCTCCGCAACATTAGTCGGTTTCTACTCCTAATATTACTTACAAGTGATGAAAAGTTTATGCCTTCATTACAACCGCAAACATTCACTCAAGATGGGTGGGAAAGGAAAATAAGAAAATATATGTATGTTAAAAAGAATAACAGAAATCATTATGTTATTTTTTTTTTAATAATTTACTCACAATCATCATAATTCACATCAATAAGCAGCGGTCGGCACAAAATCTGAATTCGGGAGCACTACAAAAACATCAACAACAACAACCCTATTAGAATCTACCTAAGTTGGAAGCAGCCGCTGCTCCCGGAGCCACTGCGTGCCCACCGCTGCTCAAAAAGATTTACTTTACACTCAATGAAATATATTTCCTTAAGGTTTTTGAAACTCTTGTCAATTATTTTTTGTCAAAGGTCCTCAAAAATGATTTTTAAGTTGATCCATTGAAAGACATTGAAATTATATCAAACTCTCGATATTCCAGTTTTAAGTGAGTAATACATCGAAAAGTGAGAAATAGGGCTTACTTTTTCAAAAACTTCTGAATTACGGGTCTGTTTATTTTTGAAGAACAATACAATTTTTTAAAACAGCTGATATTCCTGCTGTAGATTCAGGGGAAAAAGAAATGTCGAAAAAATTGTAATTGATAGACAAATAAAATCTATTTTATGTATAGCTTAGTCTTTTTCCAATTAGAGAGTTGCAGTTTTCAAAATAGCTGAAAAATCTGAATTCTTTTTATTAGAGGCATTGATTTCAAAAAGTAACTTTCGAGCTAATCGAATGAAATGTTACAAAGTTATATGCAGCCCTTATTACACATATTCCGTTTATTTTTCACCTATGGAGTTGTATTTCCTAAAATTCTCAAAGCGCACATAAATTTATTTTGAGAAAGATCTCAGAAAATAACTTTCAAGCAGATCGAATGAAAATCTACAAAGTTGGAGGAGATATAACCAAAAAAGAGACATGTATAAGGGACAACAGTTGTGCCCCCTTTTTTTTGTTAGGAGTGTGCAGGTTCACGCATTGCAAACTGTGATTTCGCAGCTTCCCCAACTGAATGAAGGCAAATAAATTAATGAGTTCGTGTAAAGGAAAAAAACGAAGCTGGTAATTCATTGAATTTTCATTGTTAACTAAATTGTGGAACGCTGTGTGCGCTTCACGCCAAACTTAATGGAAGCCCCGGGGACATAACCCGACACCGACAATTGGTCGACACATCGCGATTCGGTTCGATTCGATTCGACTGTCGCCTGTTCCTTTCTCATTCCCTTTCCCTATCCCATCCCTATGTCTGTGTGTGTTTCGGGTGCAGAATTGTGTGGTTTGCCTGTGGTCTGTCGCCTGATGCGATGCGATGTGAATGATGCGCGTAATGACGGGTCGAGTTGATTAATTGCTGCTTCGATTTAAAAATAAACGCACGTTTACGCATCGCAACGCATTCCTGTCTGTACTCAACGCAACTCAACGCAACTCAGCGAGTTCAGTTGATCTTAAGAATGAATGGAATCAGAATCGGAATCACAATCAGAATCAGATGGAATCTCCAACTGAATCCGTTTGAGGACTTTGACTTTGACTTTGCCAGCAAATCCCTCAGGAGGAGTTGGAAACGTTTCCACGTAGTTGACAGTTATTGCGTATGGCGCTTATAAAGTTGTATGTACATGACTGTGGCTGGGGAGGATGAGGCGGAGTTGGAGGAGCATGGGAAGGAGCAAGGTGGCGCCTGAAGCTGCTGTTGTTATGTGAAAGTTGTAAGTGTGTTGTTGCTGCTGTTGTTGTTGTTGTTGTTGCTCTTGCTGCTTGTTTGTTTGGCCCGTTGTTCGTTGCCATGACTGCTAATTTGTTTGTTATAGGCAGCCCCATTCAAACATTCTCGTAGACACCCTCATTCTCTCTCTGTGTGTATGTGTGTGTGTATGTTTGTGTGTATAAAAGTGCAAAATTTACTGTTAACGAACATTTTCAACTTTGCCAAAAAGCCAAACAACAACGGCAACAACACAAAAACTTTCCACAACACTTAGAGCCCAAAAAACAACAATAGAGAGAGAGAGGGAGAGAAATGCAGAGAGAGAGAGAGGGAGATTGATGTGGAGCATGAGTAAATGTATTTAGTACTTAGACCAGCTTCAGAAAACGTCACCTTACCCATTAGCAAAGTCAGGCAACAACCCCCGAGATGAACAACAACAACAACAACGACAGCAACAACGACAACAACGACAACAACGACACTTCGACATTTTGAAAGTTGACAAATCAGTGCATGTACTGAGGCAGAGAATCCTCTCCAGCTCCAGTTCCTCTTCCTCTTCCTGCTTCTGCTTTTGTTAGGGTTGTTTAGTGCCGCATGTGTGTGTGTGTGTGGGAGGGTGGCAACTCTGCTCGTTGGATTGGTGCAAGTGCGACTGACTCGATTTGTAGTTTGCCTTTTTCGTTACATTTTCATTTTCAAGTCAATTTTGCCAGCGGCAAAAGTTTTTGTAGCTCCCACAGGACACATGGACACAGGGACACAGGGACAAGTAAAGTGGCAGTCGATGTGGCTATGGATATGGATATGCCACACACACATACACACACACAACATACATACACATTTGTGCGTAGTTGTCTTTTGTGTTGTTGTGCCCCCGAGAAAGATTATTGTCGAGTGCGAAATTTCATGCCTCATGCATTGTTGTTGCTCTCGCTGTTGTTGTTGTTGCCGCTGACATTGATGTTGATGTTGTTGCTCTTACTATTGCTGTTGCTGTTGATGATGTTGTGGCACTTAGAGAGTCTGAACAAGTTAAAAAGCTGCAATCGAGTGTGCTCGACAGTAAGATACTCTTTTTTTATGGTATGAAAGGCAGTCAAAACAATAAAGCATAAATATTTAAGATGAATTAAAAAAGTTAAAAAAATATCAAACAATTATTGATAGTCCAGGAAGACCGAATTCCAAAACAAACTTAGTCTGATCGACAGAAAGATACTCAGTAGATGTTAATTTGCTACGTTAAGGTAATTAAATAACCTTTGAATGAAAATTAGCTTTCAGTTATGTGACTTTAGATTGATAATATCTAAGATCTTTAATTACCACAAATAAAATGCTAGAAGTACTGGTTAAGTGCCTATTAAATAATGTTATAACTTAAATATTTCTGTATTTGTTGGGTATTGTACACTTCACAAAAATACAATACATTTTATTAAATGATGGGAAAATGTGAAACACACAGAGTTAAGTACATAAGTATGAAGGATATTCAACTTTATATATAAACTATTTTAATGTTAAGAAAATGCCGAATGCCAAATAATTGTTTGTGTATTTTTGAATAGTTTACATATTAAATTGAATATTCTTTGTCACAAAATTGTATATAGATTATTTTGGAACACAAATATGCTTTTATTACCAGATTTATACATCTCTAAATTGCCTCCCATAAATTGTCAGTAAGCTATAATACTCATAAATCCTTTTTGGGTGCTGAGTATAAAAAGTTAATAGACTCGGACCAAGTTCATCGTAACGTAAGCAACAGGACTCTTCTATTGTCTAATTGAACTGGAGCTAGAGCTGAAGCAGCAGCTGAAGTCAGGATGCAACATATGCGCTAACGTCAAGGATAAACAGATAAACTGACAACTGACAGGGGCAAGGGACAAGGGGCACGGGGCATGAACAGGGACTGGGGCGGGGGCGGGGGCGGATCACAGGCGGACAGGCTGTCAGTTGCGTGTTGACAAATTTATTAATAAGGTACGAAAAGTAGCAGTCGACGCCCTCAACGACACCGGGCGCGGCAAGAAACAGAACGGAATTGAACTTGCCTGGCCTATTTGTTGTCAGGCAGGCAGGCGGGCAGGCGGTGCTCTTCAAATGTTTCTCTTTTTCGCTTGCCATTTGAAATGACAGCAGCGACGTTGGTGCAACATCTACATCCACATCTACAGTCACATCCACCTTCAGAAACGAAACCATCATCCACCATTTAGCATGCGTCGGGAATGAAGACAGCGAGATATATGCCCGTGCTGCGGCAAAATGACAGCCGCTTGACAGCTCGTGTCAAAGTAATGAATCCACCGCACAGAGCCGACACTTTTACAACTCCGGCCCAAAATATATACACATATACACAATATATACACATACATATATCTTTCCGTAGTACCAAGAAAAATTGCTCCAGTTTAGCGCCGGCGGCGGCTCTTGAAAATGCCGCAGTTGACTAATTACGATCGCCGGGATGATTTATGCAGCTGCGCAGCCGGAAAATTCGAAACTGTTTTGCCTTTTAAATGCCTCAATCAATATTAAGACAAATGTGCATGTGATGTACAGTGAACACTCACAAAAATAAGTAAGTACATCAAATTGCTGGCGTGGGTGAGTTTCAACTTGAGAAGCGACAGTGCTAAATCACCAATCGATAAATTTCAAATGAGATGGCTTTTATTTTTAATAAGTCTATAGATACACACACTCACACACACTTGTAAAAGATACATCGGCATGTGTGTATCTTCAATAACAATACGAAACCGGCAATAAAACGAAATTTATGCAAAACCACAGCTACTGGCGACAGGCCTCGATTTTATTTTGTTTGTCTCTTGTCTTTTGTCTGAGCTTTTGTCTAAGCTTCTTCAACATACAAATCGATATTTATACTCTGCATATATTCGATTGGATTATTCAAACATTCATATTCATTCGATTAGCTCAAAATAATGCAATGGAACTACAATAGGAAGTGCGACGATCGATTTTCACTCGGTCAGTTCGTCATTATTGCGGCCATTTCAAACACTTGATGTAAATATTTACATAATTGATGGATGCGCGGCATTGCCCGTGTTTTGCAGACAGCCAGTTTACCAATTGCCATATCTGGGCATTGCTGTTAAACAAATTGAATAAATAAACATTTTGTTAATAAGATTTCGCTGATTTGTTGAACCGAGTGTCGAATAACTTTTTAACAACATTTTCCACTTAGGAGAGGTAAACGAATTCTTAAACGATTATCGATTCTAGGAAAACTGTCTGAATACTTGAATTTAAAATTGAAAAAAAATTATAGTTTAATATTAAACCTTTAATAATTACTAATTGTCAATAATATTTAAATTATGGATTTTGTCCAAATTTTTATGCTTTTACTTTTTGTAAGGAAATTTATAGCATTGTTTTCTGTAAATTACTTTAAATTATTTGCTGTAAACTTCAAATTGTTGTTCAGTAATTTGACAACAGTTTCTGTTTCTATAGGAATTATTGGAGCTGTTTTCCTGAACATCCTTTTAAGCATAAACTGCGAGCTGCACGCGATGCAATCGCATTCATATCATAAACATTCTACTGGAACGAGATATGCAAAGCTTTCTTAACAACACATTGGCTATAAAGATATGTTTACTCTTAACAATGTTAATATATAACCCTTTACAAAAATGAACCCTTGTAGAGGGAATTGTAAAGTTATCACGAAATGTAAATGTAAAATTTATTATAGAAAACGTTTTCTGCTCTGTCTGAAGAATTATCTCTACAGCTGTCTTCTCGCTCAGTTTTTTTTTGTCGTAAGTAGAAGAGAGAACCGGTTGAAATATATTTTAAATTAGTATCAACTTCAGCTTTTTGTACATTACTTAAGATATTTTATCAATATCATCATATAAAACAAAGGATCTATTCATAAGAATCAAATTTATATTTCAAATATCAGAATTACCTGATAAAAGCATAAAACCTCAAGAAATAGTCAGTTAATTTGTTACCCAGCTAATTTAACGCTAATAAAAGATACAAATACTTTAGCCCCATATTGTTTGGAGTTATTTTCAATCCCATTAAAAACATCAAGAGATCAACAAATGTTTTAAGAATCGTCTGCAGTTATTAGAGGTCTTTATGATTTTATAGGCTGATGAGGCTGAGAATTGGGATAGAAGCAGAGGATGAACCAGAGATTGTGCTAATTGAGTGTCCTCAGATGCATATGTCGAGTAATGGGCTCTCGGATTGTTTAGAATTCAGGCGAACTGAAAGCCACACAAGATCCGGTCTGTTTCGTTATGGCCAAGTCACAGTGGGAGTCCAATGTCCCTAGTCCAATGTCCCTTGTCCCTACCCCCGCCCCTGACCCTTAAACAGTCACTGAATTGACCCTAGACGCGGCATGTGGTCCGGGAAGTGAAACCAAATAGAATTGTTTGCAAACAAAGGCAAATTACACGCTGCTATTAGAAATAATTCGGCGAACAATGGACAGAATGAATGAAGCGCCGGACATGCTGTAACAGCATCGAGAATGAAGAATGAAGAACGGAGAAGGGAGAAGAGAGAAAAGAGAACGGAGAGCTGTCTTCGGGAGGATGGCATTGTAAGGAAGGCAGGCATATGACATGGCCATGACCAGACTCGCTTAGTCTCTCGGTCACAATAATGCGACTTGAAATATCACCCTGGCGCGGTCGCCAAAGGTCAGGCACAGGTACCAGGCAATGATCATAGTGTCAGTGTCCAGACTGGGCTCCAAAGTCTTTGACAAATCTCTGCCTAGAACGCCAATAAGCCCAAACTCCAAACACATGTTCGGAAGCACAGCGTACCAAGTTGATTCTCTCTCTCTCACTCTGCCTCAGTCTCTCTTCATCTCTCTCCGTCTGCGTGGCTCTGGCACACGATCAAATAACGACCATACCGACGACGACGACGACAACGACGACGCGGATGACGACGATGACGGTGGTCCCAGCACGGACGTTGGACAAATTCAGAAATTTATTGCACCATTGTTTAGTCTCATGACTTATGAACAGGCTGAGGCAACGTTTCGTTTGCCTTTTTCTTCCCTTTATTATTTCTTCCTATAGTTATACCCTTTACTCATAGAGTTGAAGGGTATTCTCTACTAGAACAACCAAATTTTGGCATATACGATTCTATAAACCTTGTGCAGTTCCAGCTGCTCCATTTATTTCAAGCCCTTCCTAAATAAAAACTTCTACAACTTACACTTTAAGATGCCTACAAACAAAACAGTGTATTCAAAAATTCGCACATAAATTGCAAATTCAAAGCTTTTTTTGGCATTGAATATTATATTTTAATATAATCTATTATAATACTTAATTCCACCAAGATCGTATAAATATAACAGTATTTATGCCTGTTTTACGTTTTTAGGCAAGGAAAGCCCCTAAAAGTATGCATTAGTTTTTATTAAGAGATGAACCTATTATATATTTGAATTAAGTAACGGGTATCTCATAGCCGCGAGCTCGACTTTTCTCCTGTCTTTTTTAATTTTTTTTGACAGCGTCAACTGCATTTGGAATGCGTTTGCATGTTGCATGTTGCATGTGGCATGTGGCACGTTCACTTACCGGATTAGCGTAGAATGGCGGCTGGTCGGCGGCGATGCCGGACAGGTAGGCGGACATGCCCTCGGGATAGACGCCGAGCGGTACGCCGCCCGGGCCGGGAACAAGTCCGCCGGCGGCGGCGAGTCGCTGATAGTTCAACATGTCGTATTGGCAGGAGCAAATCGTCTGTCCGCTGACGGGATCCGTGTAGATGGTGCGTCCAGTGTCGCAGCAGCGATTGGGATTCGGGTTGCCAGACGGAGGTCCTCCAGGCGGTCCTCCGGGCGGCGGCGGGCCGACGCCCACCGGCGGCAGCGATGACGGACCTGCGCCGGCGCTGCTGCCCGCCGAAGCGGAGCCGTAGGGCGTGACGGCGGCGGCGCTGCATGGGGAGCCAGAGCGGGCGCCCGGCGGTACGGTTGAGGTGACCATGCCTGAGCCGGAGCCGGGTACGGTCAATGGCAGGGGCAGGGGCACGCTGCTCGGCAAGCCGGCGGCGGCGGCGACAACGGCGGCGGTCAGCGTTGGCCCCGGACCGGAGCCGATGCCGAGACCGTGGCCGTGGCTCGCTGGATGCAACGAGGATGAGGACGACGACGTCGACTGTGGCTGCGACTGCGACTGCGGCTGTGGGGGATGTGGCGTCTGTGCGGCGTTTGTGGAGGGCGTGGTAGGCGACGAAGCAGCAAGGCGAGTTGAAACGGCATTCTGCAAGAGAGTCGGATACGGATACGTGTAAGTTACTAAATGAGAAGAAGCAGGAGAAACGGGAGAGTGCAACAAATGGGTATCAACTACTGCCTACTGTACCTACTACTGGTAGCCGGAAGGGGGAAACTTAATTAAAATCGTTGGCCCTCTTATCACTGCGATAAGCGCGTCTCTACTGGCGACCCCTTCCCACTGCCTCCTGCCCTCTGCCCACTCGAGCAGAGTCCCCTTGGTTAATAGCCTAGTCTTCCCTAGGTTCTCGTTCCTCGTCTTGATCATCAAAGTGGAGCCGCCATTAACAACAAATCATGTTTTCGATTGACAACATTGATTTAAATTACACAGCCGATTGCTTGCAACGAAGAGCGGCAACAACGACAACAACGACAACGACAACGTTGTCCTAAGAGTGTGTGTTAGTGTGTGTAAGTGAGTGTGTGTGTGTGTGTGTTGTGGATCTTGTGTCCATGTTTCTTGTGTGCATATAAGCCTATCGCGCACTTTTGTCAACACTTTTAGTCAAGCAACAACTGCAACAACTTCAACAACAACAACTGCAACTGCAACTGCAACAACGCACACATTCGCACACATGCTTGCTACATGCGGCATGCGGCATTTCAGACACAAACAAGTTTCAGGTTTATTTATTATCGTCTCTTTGCTTGCTTTCGTAAACTTTTCTTGATTTTTCGTCCGTTCGCTTTTCGTTTGTCTTTGCGGCGGCGCTCGCTCTCTTCCCCATTTTTTCTTCATTTTTAACAAATGATCGAAAGGCTACAAGATTGGATTTTTATCGCCAAGACACACACACTTACACACACACACACACACACACTCACTCACTCTCTGATAGACAGACGGATGCACTGCGTCCAAGTGACAACTCAAGTGGCCATACGCGATTAAAAATTAATTCTATGACCCATATGGGGCTCGGCTCCCGATGTTGGCTAGTTGGAAATGGAAATGGGAGTGGGAAGGGGGTTGGGAGTGAGAGCTGGGGATGGGTTATCAGTTGGCGCCTTTGAATCTACCGCCCGATGTTTATCACTCGCTACTCGGCCATGTTGTTCGTTGGACATATCTTAAACTCTTCAATGCTTGTGTGGACAACTCAAAATTAAACTGGGAGCAGATCTACCAGTCGAGAGTGCCCGACTGTAGCAGACCCTGTACTTATTGGGATTTAATAAGCAAATTTAAACATAAGAAATATTAATTTAAAATTATTTTAAATGCGCTAACTTCTGAAGCGGGAATCCAACCCATTTTTTTGAGCCTTAATTTCAAAATTTTACATATCTTTCAATTATTTTTTCTTCGGTATTCTGTCCTTTTCCAAAAATACGGATAATTGCATGCATTTTATCTTTTTTTTTTAAATTTATCTATGCATTTATGTACTTCGAATCGAAAATTGGTATCTTTTAAATTGTTTCTCACATTTGTTTAATTTTATCAATTTTTTTTTAAATAATCTTGATCATTTAAGGATATTGAGGAAACTACAACTCATTTTTGGTCTGTCTAGCTCTTATAGTATCTGAGGCCTCAGTCTACTGTCTGTTATACCTCACTTGCCAACTTTAGACCATTTTTAAACTTTTTAAGTACAGTGTTTAAAAAAGAACAATTTTGAATTCTTTGCAGATACATTAATCTGTTCATCGAAATGAGCGCACAAGTATTTAAATAAACAAATAGTTGACTTTTTTCATGTTCTTGTTGGAAATTGATCAAAAGTGTTGAATATCCACACACACTCTCACTTACACACACACACACACATTTGCAGGCACACACTACAGCTATCCCTGTCTCGCACAGCGGAATTTTGATCTAAACAGCGTTTTGCATTTTTGCTGTGACTTCAATTCGAATTTTCGGTCTTCGGTTTCGGATTCAGTTTCGGTTTCAGTTTTCTTTGTTGTTCTACAAGTTGCATTTCACATTATTTGTTTTTGTTTTTGTTGTTTTGTTTATCGCAAGCATTTTATGGGGCTCTTTTCATAGCGCTTTGTTGCTGTTCTTGCCGCTTTACTTATTTGTAATTAATGTCTGTGCTTGAGTGTGTGTGTACAAGTGCTCTGAGTGTGTGTGTGTGTAAGTGTTTGTTGTGTGTGTGTGTGTGTTGGCGCTGAAGTGTCAAGTATATGTTGAATTGATTACATTTGAGCAAAGAGGCAACATTAACTTGCCATATTTGCCAGCATGTAGATCAGATTACCAGCCAAGTATCTAAAGGCCTTTTTTGATTTTCAACATCTACGGACAGTGTTAAGTATGTATCTAAGTGTGCGTGATTGCTTGTCCGTGCACATAAGATACAATCGAGCAACAGCAGTTCCTATATAGATATTATATACTTGTGCATACAGTTGGTCAAGTAAATGTTTGACAAATTAGTAAATTTCAGTGTTATTCAAGTAATTGTTTCGACAAAATGAAAAATGTTCGTACTTTAAATTGAAATATATAATTATTTTCTGTTTTATGTTTCTGCTTATGGATCTTAAAAAACCAAATTGAAATATTAAAAAAAAAATCAAATGAATTCAATTGGTTAAACTATTTATACTAAAGAAACCGGCTATCCGTAAGAACGATGGGATCTCAAAGCTGGCAAGAGCTAGACGCACCAAATTTGGAATGTATGTAGCCAGAAAACCAAAATACAAGAGCAATTTTAAAGCCAACGACTTGAGATTTGGCACATATGATAAGTGTAATAGTTTCATATTGTTCTAAGAACAAGCTAAAGTAAGAAATAAAGATCTTTGATGGGTTTAACTAATTTTATTATTATTCTTAAAACAAGTTAAAATAAGAAATAAAAATATTCACTGGGCTTAACTATTTTTAAAAATAAAAACAAATATGTATCTTTTTCAACATTGTCAAAACAATTTATTAACTAACTGTATGCACTGTTATATGGGAGTACTGCTTAGCATCCATATACATGTGTCGACAAAGGTTTCGACAACACACACTTTCACATATACAAGCACACTCTCTGGCACGCCAAACAAATGTAGCACAAATGTATGGCTGACATTTTGGGATTCAAAGTGGATTTGGCAGACATCGATTTGAAATTTCTTTACTTAACTTAACTTTTTGTCGATTTATTTTTAAAATGCCTGCATGCGAGTACATATGTATGCATGAATGTATGTATGCATGCATCTTCTTATATCTGCGATCCACGATCTGACTCTGTCAAGTCCAATCGTTGCATTTAACACCTTGTACAACAAGTTGAAACTAATTAAGGGAACTCATCTTCATTTCGATCAAGCTACGATGTTTTAAGCGCGTATTTCCCTTAATTCCAATTGACAAACTGAATTGATCAGCATTTTTTCAACAAGTGATCAGCAGAATTTCTTTATCTTTTCATATAAAAAACTTGATCCAATGATGATCATTTGACTTCAGTTGATCCCAACTCATTTTTGGTTTTTCCTATTGAAGTATCTAACATGTAAACTGAAGAATCTTTTTGATATTTATGTGAAAACTTTTTCTAAAATTAAATTAACTGATAATCCTATATACTTGAGTCGATTTTCACTCATTTTAAGCTTTTTATAATACTTATAGATACAAGAGTTATGCTTTAGATACGCACCATTACTAAACAGACACCGGTTTCATTACTGTGCACTGTCATTTAATTTAGATTTGCTTTTCGATTCGAACTAATAATGATTTTTAAAAACGCACAACGCGACACGAATCGAAACTCGAAACTCGCACTCGAAACACGCACAATTCCCAATTCAATTCAATTCAATTCAATAAGAATTGGCACAATTTTTGCATTAATTTGTGAGCTGGTCTCCTAATTGTGTTTTAAGTATTTCATTAATTACATTCCTTTTTTTTCATTTGTTACTTTTTTTTATATTTGTGTTTTATTATTGTATTCCGACTTCGAACAAAAATAGCTTTAATTAATCACTCTTTAAGGGCGTGTATATGTGAGTGTGTGTATGTATTAGAGTACACTGTGTTTCTTTTTTAAGCCGTTTTTAACCGTTTTTGCTTAGCCGATTTGACACATTTCGCATTTGCCGACGGTCAAGCGGTTGAACGATTGAACGTTTGCACAATCCCAGAGTCGTATAGTTTTCGATTGCTGACTGAGAATTGAGAACTTTCGCAACTCTCCGAATCTAAGCGCCTGCTGTTTATATGTTGTTTATGCTGATGCCCAGGCTTCTATTTTTTTGACCGCGGCGGCGTCGGTGGAAACAAAGGCGAAGACGAAGTTGTCGTAGGCGAGAGTTGTTAATGTTGTAGGCGGAGGCGGAGAGCGAAGTCGTAATCGTAGTCGTAGTCGAAGGCGAAGACGAAGACGCAGACGAAGACGAGCCAATGCAATGCGAACGCACACTGAATGGATTTTGAGGCGAGCAGCGAGACGGCACGACAGGCGCTAGCGCTGGCACTGACAGAGGCACTGGCACTGGCACGGCGCTGGCAACTGACAGAGGCAGAGGCACAGGCACGGAGACACGAACGAACGAACGATACGAACAATCTGCGTAACAGCCAAAAGTAGACTAACATGAGTTTCTTGAGCAACTACAAAGTGTACGACAAATGGGAATTACACGACAACCGACAATCGAAAACAGCGAAAACACCAACAACAACAACAGCAGCAGCAGTAACGACAGCGACAGCAGCAGAGCCAACAGCAGCAGCAGCAACAGCAACAACAATAACAAGAGTCGTATTATACACAGATACACACAGATACGAATCTCTCCGGCTGTATGAGTGAGAGAGAGAGCAGCGCGACGGTTGGTAAAACTCGTTTCTCCCCTAATTCGTATGCATGTGCCTGCCAGTGTGTGTGTGTGTGCTGCGCTCTCTTGCTATACATGTGTGTGCGTGCAGCAGAGAGCAGAAAAAGTATCAACAAGAAAAGAGCAAAAACAACAACAACGACGACTACGAACAGCGACCGTAACAACGGCAATAATGATTATCATTAAAAGTGGGCTGGCTGTTTGTCACAGAGAGCGCACGAGTGCGAGCGAGACGGGTTGCTGACTACTGCTACTGCTGGGCAAAAACAACAAACGAGAACCGGTTGCGTCACGATGGCAGCAAAGGGACGGCAGAGGCAGCGACAGAGGCAGCGACATCGACATCGGCCGCAGCTGCATTTACAACTACAACTAAAGCAGAAAAATTATCTGAGTTGCTGCTGCTGCTCGTTGCGACCATAAATAAAGTATCTGGGATATTGTGTTGGGCGAGCGCTAGAGCGAGATAGCACGTGCCAGTGCTATCCCCACGAATCGCATTTGCTCAGCTCGTTGTTGCTTGTTGGTTGTTGCCTGTTGGCTGTTGGCTGTTGTCAACATCGTCGTGTGGACTCCGACTACGAGTGCGGGTTTGGTTTGGTTTGGTTTCGTTTCGTGCCTCGTTGCTGTTGCCGCGTTGCTGTTGCCGCGTGTTAAGTGCGAGCGAGCCAGCAGAACATGAAAAAATTAACTTAACAACTAGAAAAATGGCTGTTATTGCGTGTTGTTGTAAATGCCGATGTATGTATTTGTACGCACTGTTGTTGCCTTTGTTGTTATTTCTACTTCTTATTGTTGTTGTTGCTGTTGTTGTTGCTGCAATGCTGCTACTTGCTGCCGAACTGAAAGTCGAAGCTGTTGAGTTGCAGAAGGTGAAGAGTGCGGGAGGGGGGGCTGTGCAAGTATTTGTTGCCATAAACAACAACAACAACAACAGCGAAGCGTTGGAATACTGCAAACTGCTCGCCGTAATGGCAATAAGAAAAAACTTGATGAACATGAACAAAACTCGTAAAAGGGGTGGGCCACGGTTTTCAGTCGAGTTGAGTTGAGTTCAGTTGCTGTTGCTGTTGCTGTCGCTGCTGCTTCAGTTTCAGCTTCAGCTTCAGTTTTTATCATCCTCAGCTGCTGCTGCTGCTGCTGGCGCTGCCTCCTCTGCCGCCGCCGCCTGCTGACCACGTTAACTGTTGGCTCTCTTTGGCTGGATTGGCGGCATCTTCCGCGCTGCTGCCGCCGGCGCCGACAGTGCCACCGATATAGCAACTGCCACTGCCACCGACACCGCCACCGCAGCTGCTATTGCATGCGCGCTTACATTTTATTACGGAGATACACTCGTATTTGTTTTTTGTTTCTGTTTTCGCTCTGCCTCCTTCCTTATTTTTTTTCTGCTCTTGTTGCTGCTGTTTGGGGACGGGGGGTTTCTTTAACTTTTTCTAATTAATTGAAACGCCACTCGTGAGGAGTGACGGCGCCGCCGACGCTTCGAGCTCGGCGTGAGCGTGAGAGCGAGAGCGAGAGAGCAAGATCAAGGGAGCCCAACAAATGGCGTATGGCGTTTGGCCCCAACGCGCGTGTGAGAGAGCGAGTGCAAGAGAGTGGAGTGACTGAGAGCGCAGTTGAATCATTTTTGTAGCAACATTTATACAAAGATAATTACACACACACACACACAAGCACACACACTTACACTTACATTTACGTATTCGTACATAGATTCATTGGGTATGTAGAGATGTATGAACATATGTATGCTATTTGAATGGAAATCGTTCGTTCGTTCGCTGCTGCTGCAGCTGAAATTTCATTTAAAGCATTATATTGCCACCTTAGCAACGTATCACACCCGCTCCCCCGATCCCCCCTTGCCATGCCCTTAACACCCCCTTGGCAGCGTGTGTCGCACACGCAGAAAACAAATTCTTACAGCATTTAAATGAAGTTACTTTGTTGTACGAGTCACTTTTATGTAAGTGAGTTGGTTATGCCACAGCCTGTGACACGCCTTTTTCCCCTACCCCTCCCACTCCCCCTCTCCATCACCTACTCCTCCTCCTTCTTCTGCCCATTTCAAACGCATGCTTGATTCCACAGACATTTAACAACTGCTAGATGATATGAATAGAGGTGCATATCATCGATAATAATGTTGCACCATTGGAAATTCATTCACAACATAGATTTTTTTATTATTATAATTAAAAAATTAATTTATTTACATATTTTCTTATTATTATAGCACACAAAAACAGTCAAAATTTATATTTTAAAAATCTAAAAAAATACAATCTTATCTAGTACAATCCCGATATACATCTGTCTATTCTAAATTTCGGATAATTGTTCAAGATACAATTTTGGTATAATACTGCGTACAGCAGTTTTACTATTTAGAACTTATCTGAAATTTATTTTTCTCTAATCCGAAAATCATTAAAGAAAAATATACTTTTATTTGAATTAAAAATAATAATAAAAGTATATTTAAATTTATATATTAACCTATTACCGATAAAACTTATTAAGAACTAAATTAAAAAATTTCGTGTGAATCTAATATCGAGGAAAAAAATACCGATAACACTACTTCGGCTGTAATAGGTTCAGTTTTCTTTTTCTTTTAAATTCACCTATAATTAAGTAAATAATTTATTTTTGTATTTTTCAATTTTTGAAAACTTATAAGTATTATAATTCAAACTAAAATTAATTCAATAACAATAAATTTCGGACTAGTCCCAACATTGGTTCAAATCGCTGGAAATTTAGTTGGAAATTTAGTTCAAAGCAAATTTTTTTGTAAAAAAACATATTTTTATTTTTAATAAAAAAATTCATTTAGAATATAAATATAAACAGGAATTTAAATTAAAAACTTAAATTTTGAATATTTATCTAATGATATCAGAGTAGTTCTTTTCAGAACTGTATAAATAAAGTATACATTAAATTCTGTTATTCATAAAAGATTTAATAAAGATTTTAAAATTTTTATTTTTTTATATAATTTGATTTTAGTAAATGAAAAATAACAAAAAACAGTCTAAAATTTTGAAACAATACGCCAGAAGGATATAAAAGAAACAATTAAATATATGTATCTATATCTAATTTATCCCAATTTCAACTTTGCTTCGATGCCTTCCGAATGCAATCCAATTTGGTATTCATCGAAGTGGACTCCCTTATTAAAAAAGAAAGATGATGATGATTGCGGATGCGAAACAGGGAATGGCTTTTAATCCGGCCCGAAACTTATTGTGATTGTGTGTGTGTATGTTTGAAAAGTAGCAGAAGAAGTCAAGCGAGTTAAGAACAGATCCTCAGATTCGCAGATCCTCAGGTGACAAGGGGACAACAATGCAATGCCTGGTGACCTGCCACGATGCCGAGACCGAGGCGTATTTTGCATATGGCGAATGCTGTGTGGCAGTAATTGGCCTGCTTGCAACAAATTCAGATCACATTAAGTCATTGGCGAGGGACACAAAATGCCGTCGCGCTTGCCACAGGAGATGGAAGCAGCAGCAGCAGAAGTTGATGGCACAGCCACAGTCACAGCCGCAGCTTCCACCGCAGCGACATAAATGGGTGCAGAGTGGATGTGGCATGGTGGCATGGGAGCAGTGGCAGTGGCAGGAAGCGACATCTCTTGAGGCCAGGAGGCGGGCGCTCAGTGGCGCTATGGGGCCGTCACCAGGGGACACAACACAGAAAGAGAGAAAGCTCTGCAGCTGAAAAAGCGACGACCGACGACTTCCAACTGGCGGCAGCAAAAGCGGGAAGGCTAGATTATGCCACGGGAGGTTGCCACCCGCGGACCGGGTCGAGTTGACTCGAGTCGAGTCGATTCAGTCAGCGTCAGTCGTTGACGTCGACGTCGACGTTGGCCGCAGTCGTTAGTCGCAGTCGCAGTCGCATTCGCAGTCGATCGAAAATCCAGGAACAACGTCAGTCTTTGTTTAACGATTTTTATATTTCGAACACGAGATACATTTGTATCTTTTGTATTTTTCTTGTTGCCACACAACTGCGTGCGTATCTCTGTATCTGTGTATCTGTAACTCGTACTCTCGCATTGGTGGCAAGCTTCAACTTGCCACGCCACGCCACGCCTCTCCGCCCCCCCCCTTCTTGCCACCGCTTTGTTGTTATTGTTGTTCTTGTTCTTGTTCGTGTTCTGTTGTAGATAGCAGCAAAAGCAGAAGCAGCGGTTGTTGTTGTTGTTGCTGTTGTTTCTCCTCTTTCTCATCTTCTTCTTTTATTGTTGTTGCTGTTGTTGTTGTTGTTGTCAATTCCCCTGTGTATGTGTGTGTGTGTTTGCACAAAGCCAATGATGATTGTGAGCTTCCAGCTCAATTTTCTTGCCACTTTTTACACTGTATCTTTTGCTAGAAACACAACACAACACAAGAGTTCATAGATACATATGTACATACACATATGTATCTTTAGCGCGTCGACGAGTGCGAGTGCGTCGACATGAATTTTAATCTAATAGATACAAATGAAAAGGTGTAGATGCTAAATTTGCCTTTGACTTTACACAAACACAAAAGCTTCAATTCCAAGTGGGACACGGAATCGCGGTCAGGATAAAGGATAAAGATGCGTGTTGGATTTTTCCTATTTCCTTTATTATTTTCATTTTTTTTGTTTGAGGCGAATATTGATTCATTTTCAAATGCCAGCGCTTTTTATTGTTCCCAGCCGCCCTATTGACTATGTCTCCTTTTTCCCACAAACCAAGCTTCCTTCGGTGTATCCTGCTGTCTGCTGTCTCTCTGCGGTTTCGTCCTGTACGTGCTTGTCCTCTCGAGAACGCTTCACTGTGAATTTGATTGTGTGTGTGTGAGTGTTAGTATTTATTCAAGATATTTGATTGATTTTTCTTGATAGCAAACGTAGTTTTCCCTTTTTTAGTTATTGATATAGCCACAAGAAAAGGACATGCATTAAATATTTATAGAGAGAGAGATAGAGTGAGAAGAGTTTGGGATAAATGACAGTTGAAGTTGAAGTTGCTGACTTTTGCTTGAAAATATGCTAAATACGAAACCACAAAGCAACGAAGGAGGCTGCACTACACAGAGCGAAAATATCAAGTATTTCACTTAGATTGAAATTACAAAAGTTGAGTATGACGATTTAAGAACCAATTAGAAATTTCAATAGATTAAAGATTATGAAATCTTGATTCAAAATTTAATAAACTTGTTCCATATATGAGGAATTTTGTATATTTAGAGCACAACATCAACAGCTAGTCTTTTGTGCGACTTCACGGCGCCGAATAGGCAGAAAAATAGTTGGGAGCGGTCGCTGCTCCCGGAGCCACTGCGTGCCCAGCACTGATTTAGAGGTTTAATTGATACAAGATTTTTGTATTCCTTTATCAAAATTATTTAACTTATAAATTTTAATATATTTTTTTTGATTTGTTTATCAGTGCCTTCTTTTTTCTCACTGTGTAGGGGAGGAGCTCAACTGCAGTTCGTGAACCAACCAAGAAACTCTGGAAAAATCATTAATAAAGCAAAAGATCCCGAGGTGAGTTCTTCTTCTTCTGTTTTTATGCTTGATCTGCCTGCAGTTGTACTTGTATCTGTATCTGTGAAGTTGTTGTTGTACATACAACAAGGGTACAGATACATACTACGTATGTACGTGTATGTACATGTGTGCGCTTCGGGGCAGGGTTTAATGCTATAGGGTGTAACGAACAAACAAACAAACCAGATAGATGCTCATGGCCTATACACCCATCATTCGGCATCGACATGCGATGAACACGAAACAAGTTGTACACAGATAATCATAAATAAACGAGACGCAAGCACTGTCGAGTGGAGCAGTCAAGGGAGGGGCAGCAGGAGAGTGAGGGGATTCCCCCCTTTTTTTTGTGCTCAGACGAAAAAGAGCAGCGAGAAGAAGAGTTTCAGATACAGATTCAGTTTCAGCTAAGGGCAGAGCGAGCAAGCACGAACATGTCGACGAGGACGAGGATGAGGACACGGGATGAGCACGAGCTAGCGCCACAAGTCGAGGCGACTCGACTCGACTCGAGAGTCGTGCCACATCCCTGCAGACACAATCGTAGAAACACACAGTGCAAGCAGATAAAAAGATACTTTTGCCATGTAGCCAGTATCTGTATCTGTAGCTGTCGCTGCATACAACAGCCAACAACAACAACAAAAAAGAAGGAGGCACTCGCAACTGTTGGTTGCTCTCTCTCCATCTCACTCGCACTTGCAGTCACAGCAAAAAGGGGGGAAGAGAGGGTTAAAAGGGGGTTAAGATGCATTTGCCATGTCGTCGGCTACTGCAACAGTTAACGTGAACAACAAACAGTCAAGAGTCAGAGTCGAAGACTCTGCGAATGGCCCAAGTTCTCACTCTATCTCTCTCTCACTCTCTCGCTTGCTCTCTGAGCAAATCGAACAACCCGTTGACCTGTTTAATTAGACGTTACGTACATAAAAAACGTAACAAGTATAAGCTTAAAAGAATGGCCAATTATATAAAGTTAGCATACATTTCATTTTGTTTTCTTGTTTTTTGTGTTTTTTTTGGGGTTTCTTCTCCTTTTCTTTGCTGTTTTTAAGGGTCTAGGCATTAATTAATTTTCAGGCAAGCCCAAAACAAAAAAAGGGGAAGGAAAAACAAAGTATTTCAAGCTCCCTTAATTTTCAGTTTGTTTTTCCTGTGCGTTGTTGTTGCTGTTGTTGGCTCGTTGTGGTTGGGCGGTACAAGTAATAAATTTAATCATAAACCGAAAATAAGCGCGTTTAACCACGCTATCTTTTTTACGCTGACCACCCAATTTCCAGCTCCCCTTTTGGACTGGGAGGCATTTCAATAGATACACGCAGCACATAAAGAGATACAGCTATGCGCACGTATGTCCGTATGTATCTGTATCTGTAAATGTATCTATATATATCTGTAGCTGTATCTGCATACGCGTATCTGTGTGTCCAGTTGGAGTCGCTCGCAAAAACGACTAAACAAAGTGTAACTGATGTTTTCGTGTGTTTTTGCCACAGCGCCGCTTGCCGCTTGCCGCTTGCCACATACCACATGCCCCTTGCCGCATCCGTGCCACCTTCTTCTCTGCCAGATTTCGTTGTTCCTAGTTCATTTTTATCGCGTTAAGTGAATATTGGACATGTGCCATTCCCCTCCTGCATGGTTCCTGCCTGGCTCTCCGCCTTTTTGGCTACGATTCGGGCCCGGTTCGCTCATAAAACATTGTACATACATAGGTTGTTACCTTTGGCAACTTTCTTTTCGGCCTTCGTGCTTCTTTTTTCTCTATTTTTTTTTGTGGCTGTTTTTATCGTTTTTCGTTTGGTTTAAGTGTTTATCTTGGCTCTTTCATTCAATTTTCTTTTATTTCTTTTTGTTTTTTGTTTTGTTTTTTTGGGCTCTCGTATCTAACAGTTGTTCGTGTTGTTGCACCGCTTCGACATGCACAGGGCGTGGCTTATGGTCATTGCAAAAGAAAGAAGGCAAAAAAAAGAAGAAAACAGTAGCAACAAAAAAAAACTTCCTTTTAGGGGAAGCGCGCAGAGAGAAATTTTCAGTCAGGCGCTTAGGGGGTTGCCTCTGTCTCTGCCTCTGTTTCTGTCTCTGCCTCTGCCACTGTCTCTGCCGCCATGTGAGCGAGAGAGAGAGAGAGCAGCTAGCTAAAAAGAGAGTGAGGAAGGGAGATGGCAAAGGCAGAAAGAGAGCGCATCTATAAGCTAGAAAAGCGCTTCGCGAAGGTCGGAAAAATATGCAAGTGCTTCCGTCCCGCGCTGTCAGTTTCGAAATTCGAATCCGATCCAATGTCCTTGTTTGTCCTGGCGCAAAGCTGAAAACACATCATAATGAGACAACTAGCCGTCGCGTCACGGGAAGCCCAAACATTGCCGAGATTGACAGACAGACAGACAGACGGACGGACAGACAGACAAAGTTAATAACGAATATCAATTCGAAGCAAATCAATTCGGAGACCGAAACAGTTCGCAAAAATCAACAATACAACGAGTTCAACGTGGATTCATCATTAAATTCAACAAGCACGTTAATTTACGTCCAAAAGTATTCGTCATTCAAGGCATCTGGTGAATTCGCATCTCTTGTTTAATTGAAATCAGTTGATTATTGGCAAATATTTACAAGAAAACAGTTCGGATTAAGTTTATACAACTTTTGTCAAGCTGCAGAAAGGATTGAAATAGGATTTGTTGTAGATTTTGGTCTACAGATTTTTCATATTATTCTTTGTTTTGATATATAAAATCTTCTAAAACTTAAGAAAATAAACTTTATTTTCAAATTATTCTTTCCGTGGTATTTATAGGAAAATTATATTATTAGTTTTTCCTTGTTATAAAGGTTTTTGTATTCAGATAAAATATAGTATGTACGATAGTCGGCATATTTATTTTGACAACATTTACAGTTAAATCTTCTCATAATTTGAGCCTACTACATGTACATTTTGGCATCAATTCCGTTTGAATGATACAAAAATATCTTTAGCTCATTAAGTACCCATGGAAAATTTTGATATATTGTAATCGTCTATATTGAAAATTTTTTCCAAAATTTTTTAAAAAAAATGTTTTGATGCAAAAAAATTCTTCAGACAATTTAAGCTTATAGCTAAGTTTTCAAAAAATTACAAAAAATACTAGCGAAGAGATTTTTGATTTTTTTTGTAGTTACTCCTAGAATTGCTTGAAGAATTTTTTTGCATCAAAACAGTTTTTTAAAAAATTGAGGAAAAAAGTTTCAAAATAGACCTTTACAAGAATTCAAAATTTTCCATGGGTACTTAATGGGTTAAGAAAAGTTTTGTATCATTCAAACGGAATTGAAATGAAAGTAAGCAAAGTAAAAGATAATATTTTAACGAAATAGTTCATGAAAATATTGATATGATATATGATATACAAATTTTTTATTTTATTTTTATTACTTTAAGGAGATCCATGTAGTCTAAATTATAATTGCTATATTTCTAGCTATAGTTGTTTTGCTTGAAGATCTTAACAAACTAAGAATATAAATTTGTCAAAGTAAAAGATACCTTTTTTTTCTATCCTCGAACAATTAATAGATATGGGAAAAAAGAGAAAACATATAAAATATTGTATACATTTGCGCAAATAATAATTGTGTTTCTCTTAATAGATTTTAATAACTCGTAGATATGGATATTATGGGGTTAATTCAGATCCAGATAATTGCCTGATGAAGCTCTCATCTTCAGCTTTATTTGCGTCTATTTAATAGACTTTTTTCTGAGTGCTCAACGCTCCACACTTAACTCTCAATTGACATCGGCAAAGATTTTAATTTCACATGTTGACTTGGAGTCGACTTTGTTTATTTTATGAACTTTATTAACGCTCTTCGCACGTTAGCGGCTTCACGCCGAGAACAGGACCAGGAGGGCGTGGAAGATAGCAGGGAGAGGGAAGGGGAGGGTGGAGGCAGTGGAAGCAGTGGAAGACCACGTCTAATATTAATAACAAGCTTGAACCTAATTCCTTATGATAAATGATATAAGTCAACAACCCTCGAAGTCGCCATGCCCGCGATGCTCCCCCATTTGTGGTGTTGCTGCCGCTTCCCATTCCCTTCCCTTCCCTTGCCTCCTCCCTCTTTCCTATCATCATTTTGCCGACGCAAGCTGTTGGACAGGGGAGACAGAAAGATAGACAGAGAGAGAGAGAAAGAGAGACCAGAGGGGGGACATGGGAATTTCATTTACACGCGGCGGGATAATGTTCTGATGATGGCATGTTTTTTTGCATACAAAGTATGCTAAACGCAAAGAAGCGGAAAATATTTATGAAATTGCCGCAGAACTCGCAAGCGAATGTCGTAAAAAGTTGGAAAATTAGATTTTTTCTGTGTTATACACAACGCGAACGCGGCTCGGTTCTTACCAACCCCCAAAATATGGCCATATAACAATGCTAGCCAAAAACCGTAGACTGAGAGATGGAGAGATTCGCAGTTGGGTCTGAGATACAGATACAGAGACGAAGGCAGAGAGAGATATATTTATACTACGTTAAATATTTGCCAACACTCAACTCAAGCATAACAACTCAACTTGAGCTGTGGATTTATGTATATAGACTCGTACTCCCCCCGAGATACAGATACATATACAGGGTGCGTCCTCTTTCCCTCTGCAGAGTTATTCCCAACGTCGTCATCCTGGTGTGGAGTTTATTATGTGGCATGAACTTACCACACACTCATTTCCAAGGCTGTTTAATGTACTTATAATTTTCAGCATGCTAATTTGATACGTTTGATGGCCAGCATTTTATAGATACATAGATACTTCGACTCTGACTAGGTATATGAAAAGTATCTGCAATGCAAAATTATGCGGCGTATTATCATCCAAAAGGGACAGCAAGTTATTCTCTCCCTCTCTCTGTCTCTGTCTGTTTTATAATCGGATTAACTGCGGTGGGTAGCCAAAAAAGTATTTCAACGATTTATGTAGAAACATAAATCGTGGTAGGTTTGTTGCGTTAGCTTTTTTTTGAGTAAAATGAAAGTGTCATCGTGACCAATTCCATCCCATCTAATGTTATTTTCATGTAGACACTGAATTACCCAAAGCACCAGGTGAACACCAACTACGTGTGTCAAATAGTTGCTGAAAAATTATCTAAATTTATCATGGATGCGAGTGAAGCATGATTAAATTAAAGATACTTTTTAGGATATTTGTAATTTTTTGCTCTAAAAATATTGAATATGAAACATCGGAAACTATACAAGCTTATTCACACGTATTTTTGATAATTATTGGATAATAACAGCGAAGTTTTGCACAATTTAGTGCCTAATAGATACAATTAGTAGATATTATAATATTACAGTACTACAAAAACAAAGAAAATGTAAATATAATCTATCTTTAACAGATTGTAAATTCAGTAGTTTTACAGCGTTAAATTTAGTATTGATGTACATACTATGAACATTTAATGCTTATTTATATTTTTTCCAGAATCAATTCAATAGAATACAATTAATTTGCTTAAATTTACTACACTACGAAAAAACTATTACATATATGAAAAAACAAAATAAACATTTTAATTTTTTCATTATTAATAGTTTTCTCATACATTTAATGAAAAATAAGGGTAAATAAAATCATATTTTTTATTCGAGAAATAATTATTTATGTTGATTCCATAGTTTTAAAACATTAAATTATGCTATTTACTCACTATGAACTAATGATGGACATAATTGATATAATAATTAATAATTAAATATTTTCTAAATTCTAAAATTAATGTGAAACACAGATATAAATAGATTTCAATGATGCAACACGAAATTTGAACTGATATTACAAAATCCTTAGAAATATTGCTGGCCAATCTTGTCAATCTATTCAATATTTACACATACCAATGGAAGTGATGTCGCTGTTACTGACTTCTAATTTCAAGTAACACTCAGTTGGTAGATACTCGTACAAGTGTAAACGGCATTAGATTACATTGAAAGTATTGGAAATCAAATAGAGGAAAATGTTTTGGATACTTTGAAGAAGCGTTTTGTGAGTGTGTAACCAAGTGATATCTCTGAAAATATGCCAAACATTTACACATTTACGAGTACACATCACAGCGACATCATCACATTACGCATTATTTCATGATTTCAGTATTCCAGTATTCAGTATTCTGTTTTCTGTTTAGTTGTGTAAACAAACCTTTGTCGCCTCACATATTTGTTTTCACTTATCGTATTACTCAAAGCGACACACAGACAGACGGACAGACAGACACACACTGTGGCCGGTCATTACGCGTACTCACTGTATGTATGTAACATAAGTGTATCTATATGCGTACGAGGAGTAAACCCTGATGGGCCTCTTTTCCTTTCCCAACTAGAGATAGACTAAAGAGTCGCATGCATCTGTCGATTATTCAGCGACTCTGAGACTCTGAGTCTGTCTCTGTTTTTCTGCCCATACCTCTCTTTGTTGTACGGATTTCTGTGCAGCCTTTGTCCGTATGTCTTTCTGCTTACACTCTGCCTCTGGCGGCGACATTTGCACTCGCACTCACCTATTTAACGTGTTTTCATAATTGATTGCTAAACTGTTTTGTTTAGACCCTCTGCATATATTTTTATGCAAATAATTACCGACGAGCACATAATGGAAACGGGTGTCGGTTAATGCTACAACTCTGGGTATGGTTGTTTTGCTGGGTTGTTGTTGTGGGTATTTCTGGTACTTCTGGTACTCTTGTCTTGTGGTGCTGGTGGTTGGCGCTCTGCCCTTCCATTCCAATCCATTCCATACCATTCCTGGTATGGCCTGTTGTTTGCGTACTTTTGGTTTTTGGTGTTGTCATTAAAATATTTTCGGTTTTGTTCAGATTTTGTGCTTTGTGCTTTTCCCATACGTGGCAGGAGTTTACTCTATGCTCATATTGCATTTTCATTTTCATATCTTTTCCTTCTTCTCCCTTCTTTTTTTTGTGCCGCCAACTTTTTGGATGCTATTCAATTTTCATTCCACCAGTCGCACTTTTTGTTAACTGATTAACAATAAGAGCCTTATTTTTATAGTAACTCGCAGTGGCAGGAAAAAGTCCTCGTTCCCAGCATCATCCTCATCCTCATCCTGTATGCATATTCATGTTTATATTAAAAAAGTTTCTAACAATAAGCTATTCTATATGCTTATTACATATTATACTCGTATGCTGCGAGAGAAATTCTCGTATGTCTGCGACTGAATTGTGGCTAAAACGGGGACGTTAGTACGGCATAGTTTGGACCGAACAATGCATTATTTTTGGCATTAAATTTAATTGGCAAGCGACGTCATTGTCTCGCTTAATGTATCTCATTTACAGAACTCAAATAAACAAATACGAGCAAAAAAAAAGGAAAACGGGAAAACGGAAAAAGGCTGTCGAATCATAACAGGTTTCCCTTGTGGAAATCCGCTTAGAATGATTATAAAGTTGCAAAATTTAAGGTATTTACGGTGTGCACAAATATGGCCAACATAAGCGGCTTTTTGGGCTGCTGTACCCGAAATGTGTTTAGAAACTGCATCAGCCTATTGTGCAGAGGATTTCAAAAGGCAGCCAGGACATTTGAATGCCAAACCGACTGGGAAAAAGAGACAAACAACTCGAACAAAGGATCTGTCAGGCGATCAGCCAATCAACTAACTCGATAGAGACATATGGGAAAAGCCGGATAATGTCCGAAAATGTTGAAAGCCGTGAAATGAGCAAATTAATATGTTCAACAAAAAGTGGGCGATGTTTGATGCTCTTTACTTCAGTTATTTAAATGTCAGAGGTTTTGCATGTTATGTTATATATTTTTTGTGGATCACAACTCTCCTAATTTTATATCTTCTAGTATATCGTTCTCAGTATAATTTCTTTATTAGAATGTCAGTGTTTTTGTTTTTAGATAGTTTTTTGGATCAATTCTCAATTAATTTTTCTTATTTCTGCTCTTCTCTATATTTTTTGGACCACTTCTCTCTATATTTATTTTGTATCTGGTCTTCTTAAAATAACTGAAATGTCAGCGTTCTCAGTATAATTTCTTTAATATCTATTATTAATACAATTTAATGAATACTATCTCTCAGCAAGGAAGCCTGTCGAAGGATCTCAATCTTGGAATATGTTGAATATACTTAAGCTTGCGTTTAATTGGCAACATGTCACGTTGCCTGCTCGCATTATCCTTTTGCCTTTGATGCAAACATTTTATTTTTATTTTTGTTTTTTTAATTCTTATTTTTTATGGTTGACTGACTGCAGTCGCATTCGGATTCGCATTCGAATCGGCGCAAAAAGGACAATCGGACGGGCCGCTTTATCCTTCCTGTCGGGCCCAACATGTGTTGCTGTTATTGTTGAATTATATGTCTAATAGGATTAAAGTATTTCTCCAGTTGTTTTTTGGGCCTTTTTATCATCGTCGAGTTGTCGTTGTCGTTGCGGATGCCGGAATTCGGATTCAGTTCAAATCTCTTTGTTGATGCTTCTTTTTTTTTGCTGATTCCATTTGAGATTTGCCGTGGAGTCATCAATCCATTCGATTCATCTGTAGCAGCCTCCTTTAATCTAATTAGTGCGGAAAAATTGAACAGCGCTGTTAACTTGTATGGAACAATGGCAACACACACACACGCACACACACCACACGCATCCTGCAGGCAGCGCCAGAGGCAAAAACTGTGGCAGAGACTGTGGCAGAGAGTCAGACGTGTCAAAAGGCAATCCCAATCGCATTTCCCGTCGACGGTGCGACGATGCGAGTTTGTGAATGAGTTTGTGAAACGATAACAGATTCAATTTTGCAGTCCACAAGGATACGGGTTGCAGTGTGCAGTATGCAGGATACAGGATGCGCATAGGCGTCAACGTTGATGGTGATGTTGATGTTGATGCTGCTCTCGATGATGTTTAGCTCAGTCATCGTTCAGTTGCCCCCCAGGTGCATGACAACAAAACTTGAGCTCTGATAAGTGTAATTATGGCCATCTTTGAACTGCATTTCGAGTGAATTCTATGTGCATGGTATATAATGAATGGATGGATGGTATGTGTATATAGACAGGCTGTTCCATTATAAGGCGACAACGACAACGACATCGAATACGACGTCGACATACTTCTGGTTGCATTAAATTATATACAAATTGGCCTGGGCGTAACAACCCCAAACCAAACGAGGTTTGGAAACCCACCCCGCTTTAGACGCAGCCATGCCTTGCCCTCGGTCCTAATTTGGTGCATGCTACACCCGGATCCGTATACCCCGCACTCCGTACCCCGCGGCGCGACTGTTAATGAGACTGATCGAATAAACGGGTGGAGGTACCGCTCTCGTTGCATAAAGAGTGAGAAAGAGAGAGAACAAGCAAGGCATAGATCTCTAAGCTGGCCTGGAGAGGAGGGGGAAATGAGGAGGAAGGGAGGAAAGGAAGGTAGGGCAGTGTAGGGTAGTTAGTTAGGTAGCTAGGGAGGAAGCAAGACTACATAAACTTTGACAATGACAATTCAAAATAAAAGATGCCAATAACGTAATGGCCGACAATAATGACAGAGAACAGGGGTATTCCTCTGCCATCATTTAAACTATCATTTCATGTATCATTCATAATGCCCCATATATTGTGCAAATAGAGTTGGTATATGTACAGTCGAACTCCTCTACAGGGAATGCGCAGACGAACAAAATAGAAATCAATTCTAAAAACGTTTGCTCTTTATAGAGTAGTTTTACTGTACTCCTTTCCTTGCAAGATCTTCCAAATTTCGATTGCACAAATATAGACTGTTAAAATTACGATTGGTGCAAGTACATTTTTACAATGGGAAGATTAAGCTTCGATACAGTTAATCTTTAATGTGCAGAATCGATCCTTTGAGGCAGCGGTGGGCACGCATGGGCTCTGTGAGCAAGCGGCTGCCCCCAAATTTATTTCTGCCTATTCGGCGAAGTGAAGTCGCACAAAAAAAAGCCTTTCTGTTGGTTTTTCCCAAATTGAAAACTAGATTAAGTTGCCCCAAAGGTAACAGAAAGTCTGTTAAATAAAATTACAAATTTGTTAACCACAAAAAAAAAAAAAGAGCAAAATAATATTAACAACATAGCAACTGCTCAGCTCGAGTCGAGGCATTATGACCGTCATTAAGATCCATAACAGCAGCGACATAGCAAAAACGCAGTGTGTGTTTTGTATTGTTGAAGTTGTTGTTGTACTGCTCCTGGATTTAGATTTCGCGCCCACCGCTGCTTTGAAGCTATAGTAAGGAGTCGTGAACGATACAATTTTGTTTACGTTTTTGGCTAAATTTTTGTTCCTTTTGAACTTCACATTTGGCCTTTCATCCAAATAATGCTTCATTAACAAATTTTCTTTTGGAGATGTTTCGTTTTCGTAATAAATCGTTCGCCTGTTGTTTTTTGATTGTCGAAGTAACAAAGAAATAGACTGATTTGGCTTTAATAGTACTGGCAAAAAATTCAGCTTATTCAGCGTAATGTACATGCCATATTCTGATATAGGGTATAAATCACTTCATAATAAGGCGAGTCTTACTCTGAGAGAGTTCACTATACAGAAGTTCTACTGTATATGTATGTTATTTGGTAGTAATTTGTTTGTTCCTTTCTTTCTTTACTTTCTAAACTGCGCCACGGAAAGAAAACAAAACAGAACTAAACATCAAAATGCTGTTAGTTGCAAGCTGTTCGAGTTGCCTCAGTTTGCCGCAGGTTGCAAGTTGCCGCAGGTGCTGTTTCTGTCTGCGGCAACATCGACTGCGGCCTAAAAGGACAGTTGGCCTGTCGAAAACGTCTTCGAAGACAACAACGAACGACAGACAGACAGACAGACAGTGGGACAGAGAAGTTTACGCCCGTAGCTTGCGTGCCGTAAATTTGAGTTGGCAGAAAAGTGTGGAAGCTTCTCTACGAGGAGGCGGCAGACTACATAACTGCGACATGGAACTCCTGCTACTCCGAGTCCAACTCCAACTCCAACGAACAGGTGCGAGGCATGCCCCAAGTAGTGTACTTGGTGTTGAAACAGAAGCAATTATATTGTTTGATTTATTTCGTCATTGCGTGCTCTGAGAAAGTATCTGTATCTGTGTGCGAGGGAGTATCTGAGTGTGTTGTGTGTGTGTGTGTGTGTGTGTGTGTGTGTGTGTGTGTGTGTGTGTGTGTGTGTGTGTGTGTGTGTGTGTGTGTGTGTGTGTGTGTGTGTGTGTGTGGGTGCGTGACTTGATGTTTTGTAGTGTAATTGCAAGTTGGCGAGCTTTCAATCGACGTCGAAGCGATTGGAGATAAGTGTGGCACAGACACTCAAATTACAGCTCAGCGTCTTCAATCTAGCAATAAAATTCGCTTTATGTCACGCCCTCTATGTGTCAAGGCAAGTACTGCAAACACATATGTCTACATACAAGTGTGTGTGTGTGTGTGTGTATTCCACAATAATAATCATAAATTGTACATACATAAGCATACACATACATATGTACATTTATTTGCCATGCGTAGACAGGAATTTACGAGCTGAGCCATTTATCCTTTTTGTGGTTGAAATGAAACTTTGTTATTATTATAGTACAAACGAGAAAACACGAAATGCGAAAAAGGTCCTCGATTTTATCTGCTTATGTACAGCTACGGTTACCGTTACAGCAACATAGTTACAGTTACAGTTATGGGAATAGTTATAGTTTCAGTTTAGCAAGTACAGTCTGATATTAGTCAGAAGTAGGCAGAAAATCTATAGGAAATAAATTTTGTTTATTGTTTTGTGGGAAGATCTTTAAATATTGCATTTTTTTTTTATCGAAATTTCATTAATAGAAAGAAATTTTCTCTGAAAGGGGTAATTCTTTTCCACCTAAAGGCAAAGCATTTTCAAAATCGTGTATAAAAGAGAACTTTTTTTGTAGTATCTTAAAATTTAGTCTTTCGGTCGATTGAAATCGGTCGAGCAGAATCCGAACGAGCTTCCGTCATATGGAGCGGCAAATTTCCAAACTTTAGAAAACAATAGATCAAGTTTCACATAGAGGATTTTTGTTTTAATGTTTTGTAGATTTTTGAATTCAACTTTCATTCCACATTGCTCGCGGAGTGTTATACATATGTGAAACTTTTCTCACAAGGTAGGCCAATTTTTATAAATCAAATTAATTGAGTATAATTTCTAAATATTTTCTCAATATTTTCTACGATTCTGACTACTGTATCGAAATTATAATGGAATAGGGGTTGATTTCTCAGTGTTTTCTATTTCTCAGAGTTTTCTGACTACTCATTTTGTAGTGATATATCTAAAAATCCGTCGGTTTTCTGTTGAAACTCTCTTTCAAAAGGAATAAAAATAGAAAATTTGACTATAAAAATAACAACTATTTTTAACAATATTTCATACATTTATAAATTTATTACTAAAATAAAATAATTTTTAAAAGTTACGTTTAGTCATGTAAACGAAATAGAATAGTTATATTTTGTATACAACTTTGAAAGCAGTAAAGTGCCAATTACATTTAGCCATGTTCACTGAGGCTAACAGGGACTTTGGGGTAATGTGACCATCGCAAACATATAGAATAGATAAAGCTCGTAAATAAATGAGCCAAGTTATCAGCGACATCGCAAACCGAATTGACGATTACAAGTCCTATGCAAGTACATTTAGTTGCGCTGCGGTAATAATTGTGTATGCATTATCAAATGCTGATAACAATGTCATAGTGCAAACATATTGCTATCTCTGAGCTGTTTATTAGCTTCCATTAAAAAAGGGCTACAGATTGATTTTCGCGAATCAAATTAACCGATCGAATGAATGGAAATTAATGGGGAACAATTCGTTAACCTGAACTCGAACAGAACGAATTTCACGAGTCTTGTAAATTATTCACAATTTATCAAATTTTGGAGCTGTGTCAAATTCTATTTTATATAATCCCCCCTCCCCCCACATGGAAGAAGTGGAAATTGTCAGTTCCCATAGCTCGTGCTTAAGTCCAACTTGGAAGCTATTGAATCCGTTCTTTGCCTTTGGACTACCCACTGTGCTGGGCTTGGGGAATGGTTCCGTCTGCTGAAGCGCGGATAAGTTATGGGGCGCGACGGGGGGGCGGGTTATCTGTGGCAGCAGCAAGTAGCATAGATATAGATACTTGGGACTTGGGTCTTGGGACTGACAACGAGTGGCAAACAGCAGCTCATGAATTGCCTCTAAATTAATTATTTACGCATTTGAATTGAGGCAGTGAGTTGAGAACTGATTTCGAAATGGCTGGCGGACAATCAGAGAGACGGACGGGCGGACGGACGGACAGTCAGACAGGCGGCTTGCCGCGTGCCGCATTACGAATGAGTCGCAACCCGCTTCATGTGGCAGGCCGCTCAGTGAGTCGGTCGCTTGGTCGGTTGGTCTTAATTTACCAATCAAAAACTCGTAATTAACCTAATAAGCCTTCGAGACTTCGCGCTGCGTGTCCCGTCGCGTGCCCCACGCTGCCATCAACGCATTGTCTGTGCCACACAACAACAACAACAACTACAGCAAAGTCTCCGTCATAACTGACGCCTGGCCGTGTGAGTTAAATGGATTAAGTGACGCAACTCCATTCGATACAAATTGTGGCCTCCCATATTGGAATTGATGAAAATACTGCCAACAGCGAATAGGGGCCGCGATCAGATACATTTTGTACTATCTGATGCATTTTTTTCTCTGCCTTTCATTTAAAGTTTTTCAATATACTTATATAAAAATTCCCCTCTTATTTAGCGCCCATTTCGCTTGATCAATAAACTGCATTTAGATAAGCTTTTTCTTTTCCAGTTCTTTGTAATGCCATCTTAAACTCAGAATGTATTTTCCATCTATGTATTTTAATGTGATCGCATGAAAAATCTGTTTCAGTTTTCGATCAAAAATGATTCTGAGGCTAGTCTTATCTAATCCCCAATATTTGGGGGTGCCACAGAAATCGCTTTCGCATGAATTTCACTTAAATTCAAATTTGAGTGAAATTCAAGCGAAAGCAATTTCCGTGACACCCCCGATTATTTTGATTAATATAAGTTAAATATTCTAATATTATGGTTGCATTTTAGAAACTCAAATATATTTGAAGTAAACCATTTTTGTCAAAAAATTGTATTTTTGTTTGAAGAGAAGGAAATTAAAATTTGTCTAATTTTGAAAACAATTCTCAATAAAATTCATGACCAGGGATTTCAATTTTCTAAAATCAGTATTATATATTTTAAATTTGATAATATAATATAAATAATATGTAAAACATAAGCATATAAAATGTTGGAAACATCTAGTCATCCAATTCTTGCCTTTAGAGGATAAATCAATAAAATCATTCAGTTTGACCATGCTTAAAATATAGATACATATGATCATAGTGTAGGGATGCTATGGTACACATGTGTCTAACCAACTGATCTTCCTGGCTTCTCAACTGTCAATTTATGCGCATTACTTCCGGGCAGTGTTTGATTTACAGCAAGAAACAACACAACACATTACGACGGCATTTCGAGGCTATTGTTTTGGTTATTTACATGCCTACTTGGTCATTAGATTTCAGCGCTGAGCACAAAAACAGATTTTCACACAATAACCGCAGTGTGACAGTGTCGGGCAACCACTAAATAAATCCCTAGCTAAACAGTTCCAAAACAAACACTTCTAAGCATGGCATTGCAACTCTCAGCTAATATTTGCTTAGGACGTGGTAAATACAATAAGTTTCGAGGTTCGACGGTTCGACGGTTCGACGGTTTTCCGCATGCGCAGTACCCTAAAGAAGGTGTTCGGAGTGAAAAGTTACTGCTAATAGCATTACCATGGAATCACAATTACAGGTCAAACTCTTGTGCTGCATAAATCGAGGGAAGTTGCATACAACTCAACAGATGTTGAATATTGTACGGATATGTGGCATGTGGCAAGTTAACTGATCATTACGTATTTTTGAAAGTTAGCAACAAGATGGGAATTTTGAAAAAAGAAAAGAAAACATTCCTAAGGGTGGAAAATGTGTGAATCTTTGTTTTCGTTATTAATTCGATAAAATAAGAAATGGAAAATAGTTAAGAGATATAAATAGCCTTTAAATGATTTCTTATGATAAGTATTAAATGAATAAGAATATTCTTTAATTAAATAAATATAATGTTAAATTTCAATATATCTCTTCATACTTAATTTTAATTTGTTTTCATACGAAAAGAATGTTATATACGCATTGATTTGTTATTCTTCCAGCAATCTCCGTTTATCTGTGAATGGACAAACAAAGGAAACTCACACAGGATATTGATATTAGAAATACTTATGTGGTTTCGTTCGTGTTTCGAATGTTTGTCAACAAATTGCATTGGCAGTAATAAACGAGCTTGATGGCTTCAACCCCAAGAATAGTCCTTGTCTCTGCTGGGTCTATACAAAGTGGCATAACTACACGGAATCAAACGAAAATCAACTGAATTCCAGCTTCATTCGCCATCCACATCCGCATCCTGTCATTTATGTATCTCCATCTGCTCGGCTCAATTCGTCCGACCCCCCTGACACCCTGACAAGGACGAAGTATTGTTGCTCACAATGAGCATTCAATAGCCTCTACCTCGACCTCCCTGGAGTCGCTTATATACACAGGATTTATATATATATATATTTATGTGTGTGTATAGGTACGAGTTGGCATGTGTGTGTGTGTGTGTGTGTGTGCGCTTATGTCAATAGAGACAACAATGCGGTTCAGATGCGACAGTCGTCATCCTGTCAAAACAAAGTGTGATTATTGATAATTTATGATGTCACGGAATTTTTCCGCTCGCCGAATTATTATTCTTTCACCATATTTTCATCTCTCGTTTTTCCTTATTCCACATTCAAATTGATCACAATATGCAACGATGTGCAGTAGACATAATATATGGTCTTCACTTGCATTCAATACTATACAAATTTTTATAGATATCAAGTATCTGTCAATTTACTATGTGGAGTGTTGAAAAGAGTTTAAAGTATTTCGAAAAATAATGTAAAATTCTTTTTGTACAGTTTAAGATTAAATTGGATATATCTTTCAAACATTTTAAGGTTTATATTTGACAAAATTCTTAAATAGGAATTAAAAATCAATATAGCTTTTTACAACAGTTTTCCAACCAGTTTCAGTCCTTACGTTTCCTATAGATTGTTTTTTTTTTTGTGAATTTATTTTTTAATGTCAACTAGAAGTATTCAACGATTGTTAACTATTTAGAGCTATTTATAGAATAAATAAAAAAAATGATTTAAGTTAGCATTATATAGAATAATTATTTTACAAATATTTAATAGAGTCCTGGGTTCTAATAACATATGGATAACTTATAAATGAGTATTTCAGCTTTGATTTAATCATAAAATGTTTATAAAACAGTGCCCAATTGTACTTAGTAAGTAAGTACTTAAGCATAATCCCATCTCATGGGAGTTTTATTTTGTTATGTTGTCGCAATGACACAGCTTTGGTCTTATCAGCAGCTTAACTGCCAATTAGGGCCAAACCTTAATTAACAGCAAAATAGAATTGTTTGATAAAAATAAAAACAAATAATTGAATGGCATTCACAGAAGATACTTCTAACTAGACTGGAATCCCACAATGATTTTGATCATTATGACGATGGGCATAATTTGAATAGTTATCAGAAAGAGTGTGGAGGGGGGAGGGGGATAGGGACATAAATCGAAATTGGTATTAACCATTAAACACGGCATTTAATGGCATCACGTGTCTGTTTGTGCATGTGTTTTGTTTTGAATCTACAATATTAATAACGCTGATAAAACCAGACTGAAAACGTTCCGACCTCATTTGTTTCAACCTTTCGCCGGCCAATCAACAACAGCAACAACAGCAACAACAGCAACAACAGCAACAGCAATAACAACATGGAACGGCAGCAACGAGTCCGAGATACAGAAATAACAACAAGATACAAATACATACTTGTACAATAACAACAACAACAACCACAAATACCCTGCGAGTAGCAACAAAAAGCTTTTTTGTCAGCGATAACACTTATGTATGGGTATTGTAGACGTATTATTAAATGCCATGTTTTGTTAACGGCCGAAACCGTTCCCAAAATTGTCAACCTACACAAACGCATTGAAAGCGACAACATTTGTTGCCGTTGTTACTGTTGTTGTTGCTGTTGTCGGTGTCGGTGTCAGAGCTGCTGTTGTTGGAGCTCTAATTTGAGACACGATTTGTTAATGTGTTTTCTGTGACTCCATCCAAAAAAAAAAACTCGACCTGAACCGTGATGAACTGTGCATAGTTCAGACCATGTTGGAGTTTAGCTGGTAGGTAGCTGTCCCTTTTCTTCTATTTGGCAACCCTTTTCAAAATCGATTTATAGTGTTTTGTAACGTACAAAAAAAGCATGTATTCACAACATACTTATTACAATTATTATGCTATCTATCTAAATGAAGCTCATTAAGTTAATGATAAGAATTTTGTTTGGTTATTATAAGTATTGTCTAGTTATCAGGACAAAAATTTACTCAGACACTGTGATTACTCTTACTAAGTCAAAGCAAAATGTCAGATCAGGGACTTTCAAATTCGATTTAAAACTAAATATTTAATGCATAAATATCAGTAAACATTTTTTTATTAAATAAAATGAAATAATTTTCATTGAATAATTATATTATTTAATAGCAATCTTAATTGTTTGGGGATATTTGAACAGGTAGAAAATCATCTAAAAGGATGAGAAAGAACTGAGACTATATTTAAGTCTAGAAGAACTCTGAAATCTAGAAGAATGCAAGGAAAAATAGTCCCAAAACGTATTCGACTATTAAAAAGGAATATAATTTAATTAAATAATTTAAGGGGCGCTAAATAACGTCTACAAGTTTAGAAGAAGGACTATGTTTAAAAAAACATTAAACTATATTTCGTTTTGAATATGTTTGAGATCATTGATATTATAGAATTTGTCAAAAATATACCTAAACTCTTTAAAACATAAGAATACATGTATGAAATGATCTACATATCTCCGGATCTATAAATAACTAAATATTATCCAAATATCTTTTTTTTGGACAGGACTCTTAGATGGACTTTGAAATGAATCTGACGTGTTGAAATTTACCTATATTATAGCGCTTTATAATAATTTATACTTTTCAATAGATCAATTTTTTGATCTACATAATGGTGATAATTTTAATTATGAATTGATAAATATATTATTGTTTAGTCACCATAGCAATCGCTTAATTAATTAGTCATCAAAGTTATGTAAATTTCGACAGTCCAAAGATAAATGTTCGTCTTCATTTTTCAATTATATTTTGTTTGGGCTAGAAGAATGCTGCTTCAACTGTCGGTTATGATTATGAATATGAGTAAGGGGTATGAGTGTGAGTAGTTGAGGGCGGAGAGTGGTAAGAGGGGCAAGAGGTAGGAGGAGTGGCCTGGACAAAACGCTTGAAGTGAGGTGAAGTTGTAATTGAACTACTGGAAACGGCTTCTAACTTTCCAAAGAAAACATCGTTAGAGCCAGAGGGGCCAGAGCTAGAGAGTCGAGGAGTCAAAGAGTGAGTCGGAGAGTCGGAGAGCTCGTCAGTTTAACTGAATGACGATGACTGAACTGGGGCGCAGAAAGTGACTTGTCATTAAACATGAAACTCTTGCAACGTCAGTTCTCATAATTGTGTTGAGTGCCAGTCGTTGTTGTTGACTCTTAATGTTGTTTTCTTTGCATGCTGATTAGTTGAGCTCGGGGAATGTCCCTCTTTGTGTCTCTTCTGTGTGGAGACAGACAGACCCCCGATTGCAGAATGAATATCGTTATACATTCATAACTAAACATATATGTAAGAATACGAGTACTCATCCCAATCTCTCTCTGTGTGCGTGTGTGTTTGTGAAGAGCTTCAAACCAGACCAGACCATGACTACTTTACTCCAATCCAATGCAGATGAATGCATGAATGTTAGTGAATACACATTGTATATACTCATACTCGCACTCACACTCAAAGCACTTTGGCTGCTCGCGACTGAGTGTTTTGATTAATGATGATACATGAAATTAATTTCAATTCCACAACTGAACCTCCGAGCGATTGTTTGCGTTTGAAATGAAAGCCTTTTCACACCGCTTCACGTTTGACCTCAGATCAGAGAGACTCGAAGACTCGAAGACGCGGAGACTTGGATATTGAAGACTGAAGTTTCCATATTGAGAAATGTTACTAGCCTCTTCTCCTTATTATTAATACTTCTTTTCATCTGCATTGATTCATTCGTTAACTGAAACTGAATTCAAGTTGAATCCGAATCTGAATCCATGTTGTCGAATTCGTATCCCCTGCTTTTTCCTTTGGAGCAATCGTGCATAATGTCATTAGCGCTGCATCATCCTCCTTCCACATCAACATCTACATCCACATCCAGGTACTTAAAGCTGCTGAATAAATCTCGTAGAATGGCTTTGTTGTGCTTACATTAGCCTCAGTAATGAGCTGATTTTGATTCGAGAATTCCACTTTATGCACAATGTCGATATGATGATGATCATCATCATTATTATCTTTACAACTCTAGCACAGTCATCAATTCGATCTCCTCACTCCCATCCCTATTCTACAGGGTTATGTACTCTAAACATTAAAAATAGCTGACTGAAGACTCGATGATCTCTTGAGAAACCTGTAGATCTTGTTTCCTGTGCCATGACAGACAACTAAAGTTATCTGATTCTTATCGGGATTAATTGCGTTAATCACAATTAAAACAGAATTTTAATCGGATGATCCTTCAAGAAGTGCAAGTGTAAAACTGCTTTAAGATTTGTAATAACACATTCAGTTCCAAAAGCAATCAGACTTCATTTTTCTTCAACTAATATTTATTTATTTAATTTTTAATTAAATTATTATTATTAACTGTGAGTTATTCAAAATTCAGACGTAATAATTAAAAAAGATAGACATACAAGAGGGAAAACAAAACAATTGCAAATTTCAATATTTCATAACAAAATAGTTCAAATTTTTAAGGAAATTTGACAAAAAATATTATAAGTATTAACAGATAAAGATGAACCAGGAAGAAACTATACAAGTATATTTAGAATTTGTCTTACAAGTGGAAATAGCTTTAAGGAATCTTTTTAATTTCTTCAGACATCAGAAGTATATATAAAATTAAGATAAGATTCATCTTTCTTAACTCTTTTCCCTCTTCCCCAGGACTTCCGGTTTGGGCATCGTATCAACTTGTAACTCGTACTAAAGCCAAAGTCAATCATTCAGCTTAGTTGTAATAAAAGGTGGTAATCGTAGATATTCTCAATAAAATCGATAATGAAGTGTAGATTAAATGTATGAATAAAATGAATATCTTGAAGAACGCTTTAAATGAGCTTTTTATTCAGATTGTGACTCGTTCTGCGGTGGGTAAAGTATTTATATGTATTTCATGAAGGAGGAAAATTATGGCTCAAGATGTCGGCTGGTTAGTTGTGTATCTGCCAGATACGTATGTAGATACGAGTTGAGAGTAGAGTATCTGTCCAACACAGCTGTCCGTGAGTATATAACACAAATTAAAAATGTTAACGTTTTTACAAGCTAACATTGAAAATCGTTTAGCGGCAATTACCATCAAATGTTGGCAACTCTTTGAAGTCGACCGATGTTTGGACGCCAGTAATCCCAACTTGGCCTAAACATTTCAAGCATTCCTTTGCCTGTGCCGCAATGCAACTAACTCTCTCTCTCCCTCTTTATATCTCTATCTCTCTCTCACTTACTCTCTCTGTGTTGGTCTGTTGCTGTCGCCGGCGTTTTGTGGCAACGTCTCCGGCTGTCTTGGCCAGGCTGATGGGCCATGCGCATGCGCACGCGCACTAAATAAACCAAGCGGCATCTGTTTTGCAAGCGGGAATCGACAACAACAACAACAACAGCGGCAACAACAACGACAACACTGGCAACAGCGACAACAACTTGGTCCCGGGCTCTTGTGTCGCCAAGAGGCACGACTAATGCGCCGCGATCCACAGTGCCACAGTCCAACTTGCCACTTGCCACTCGCCGAACTCGCCGCACTCGGCGCACTATGCAAATCGACCTGGCCAAGTGCCTATGCCGTGGCTCAGCTCTCGGTCCAACTCTTGGCTTAGATCTCTGGCCATGCACAACACCCAGAGCGAATGGGTAAATAAGACAAATGATAAAAGGAGGTAATAGCAAAACAGCGCTGACAGTTTCAACAACAAGTGAGAAGGCTCTAGCAGAGAGTGCTCGACTGCGTGTTACCCTCTTATAGGCTCTAATAAAAATTAGAAGACACTACGATACATACAGTGTGTCAAGCAAGGGCTTTGATAAGCAAAAAGTTCAAATACTTTATTTTGCAAAAAAGATGCAACCATTTTAACTTTTTTTCATATTTTATTTGAGGTTCTTTGAACAAGTAAGTATAAAAGAAGTTTTAAAATGATAATACATATTTTTAAAAATAAAAAAAACAAATATGCATATTATCTTTGTCAGAAGAATTACTTGCTGTTCATCAGCATATAAAGTGTACTATATATTATATTATATTATAAATACAAAACATCAGCGTAGCTTCTTTGTAGTTTGTTAATCTAGAATTGTTTTTGTGCCTATTATACGATAATAATGATATTAATTTAATGTACGTCAACACTATCACTTATATCATATTGATCAAGAGGATCATCTAAATTACATAAATAATTTCTACAATAAATAAGTTAAGTCAATTTGGGCGGGTAGAATAGTAATCTTGGCAACAAGAATAAAAATACTTTTCAGATAATCATACTTTCAACACTCCATATTACTTTAATACCTTTTCTACTGTTTTTACAGGGTATAACAGGCAGTTGTCGTTGTCGCTGTTGCTATTTAAATACGAGTGTGTATTTACCTTGGCCAACCAATGAGTCGGAACACAGCTAGCGGAGTATTGGCATGATTATAACATTCCCATTGATCCATGGACTAAGGCGGCCATTGATTTCTATTTGTTAAACACAGATGCAACTTTACAGACACACAGACAGACAGAAAGAGAGAAAGGGAGAGAGAGCTGCCTATACAGATGTATATTCATGCATCTAGCACCTTGGTTAAAGTTGATGATCATTTGAGAGATGCTGCTGTTTGACTGTTTTCCCTGTTTTCTCTGTTTTCCCCCTGTTTAAACTGTTTGTTGTTTGCCAAGAGCAAAGCAAAGTGCGATCTTGGCTAGTTTCCGTCGGGCCAAAAACGCAGTAATCCGTTAAATGTGAGCAAATAGGTAAACAGTGTCGAATGTCATACTCATACTCAAACTTATACTCATATTCATACTTATACTCATACTCGTAATGGAATCTTAAACCATCCATCCGATCGATCGATTGCTTGTCGATGGCGGCTGTGCAAATATTTGAAATGGTGCCAGCTTTAAAAGCCGATCCGTTGATTGGCTCCCTCTCTCTGTCTCTCTCTGTCTGTTTATTAACTACATATGTACATACGTATAACTGGTTGCTGGTAATACGAGAACAATGCGACCCATAAATGGTCGAAGCATCAACAACAATAGACTCTCAAAGCCATCTAATGTCGCACACACCACAAAACTCCTGCCACAAGCTAAGAAGCTGCCACAGATTGTCAGTTGCCTCAGTTGTTTTGGACCTGTTCTTGTCCATCGCAGAGCTCTTTAATAAGCAGGACAAATATTTAGACGGCTTTGTACAGCGCACTATGGAAATTCAACCTCGAAGAAAGAATTTTTTTTCAAAAATGACCAAATTCATGGGACTTTATAATTAGACATATATTTTAAGTGCCCTAAAAATAATACCTTTTCATTTGGCTAGAAAATGCGCCAATTTAAATAAGAAAAACTTTAGTTAATTTTTTTAACTTAAATTTTTGTTTTTATTTAACATTTATTAATTTTTCTTTATAATTTAAGTCTATAATGTTGTGTCGGCTGCTTATAGCTTGACAATAAGTAAATAAATATAAATGCTATTGAAGCCAAACGTTACAAGAGTTAATTGTTTGAGAGAAGTGTTCTGAAAGGTAAAGTATTAAAAATAAATCGATTCATTCCCAATATCAGATTTATATAAAAAAAAGGAATATAAAGAAATTCTACGAATACTAGAAGCTGTAAAAAAATCTTCTAGAAAACTATAAAACCAATTATTATTATAATAATAATATATTTGAATATTTTTTTTAATTTTGGATCAGGGATCGTAATGAATATAATTTTAATTATAGAAATTGAAAATTTTTTTTATTTTTTTACAATTTTTTAATAAAAATTGAAAAATAATTTTTATACTGTGATTTTTCAAATTGAAAATGTAAAATAAAAGTTTATCCATAACTCTTATTTACGATCCCTGATTTTGATCGTACAGGAGAAAAAGAACCATGTCTGCATTTAAAAGAACAATCACAAGATCAAAAGTTATAATATTTGCAGAGGGAAATGACAAAAATGCCCACTGTGCGACGCCTAGCTGTGGATGTACATATCTAGAGATGTGTGTAAGGATGTATGAGTGGATGGATATATGCACTCGCACTGTAAGTGGATTATCGCACATGTGGCTGCCACTTTTTGCGACTGAATGTGACAACGGCGAAGCCTTAGCTATCGTTATCTGTCGATCGGACAGTCGGGCGGACAGTCGCTCGCCCAACTCGACGACGTCTGGTCTCATTGGTAGTTCGGGCATGTCGACGCAATTAAAAAAAACGCCTTCTTTGGCATGACTTCTGGATTTGGCATGGAGGCGCAGGTGCGGCATATGTATGCAAGTCGCAATCCGTCGACCATCGAGTCAATCCATATGACGCACAGGCCGACAAAATGCGGCGCCCAGCTCACTCCTCCCACTCCCACTCCCCCTTCCACCTCTCCGTTCACCACCTTTTTAGAGAATGCGTACTCGCACAATAGGCTATGCAAATTTGTGGGACAAGCAATCAAAGCAATCGAACAATCAAAACTACTTAACGCTTTCTGACCAAAGATCAATCGTTCAACCGTTTGCCCAGTTACAGCTTTGGCCATAAGTTTAGCACAAATGAAATGTAAATGCAAATGTATTTATGCTGAGCTCTTTGCCCATAACCATCAGAGGCAGGTGTTCCTACAGAGATTCCTTATTGGGAAACCTAAAAAAAAGGTGAGTAACAACAATTTTAATGTTAAACTGTGCTTTTACAATTGGTTAAATATTTGTATGTCTTTTCTTTTGACTAACACAAAATATAATGATTTTGTTCCTCTCTAAATCTTATAGTTGAACTGCGTATGTATAAAAAGACTACTTTCCATACAAATCTTATTGTGATATTGGAAATCCAATAATACTTTGTTACATATTTTCCATTATAACCGAATTTTCAAATTAACATTATTTTAAAATGTTTTTTTTTCTTTAAAATTTTTTTTTTTTAATTTGAAAAAACTAAGCTTGTATTTCAATAATATTGCCTCCTTAATTGATTCTATTCCGTAACTTGACAATTTTTGCTAATCAAAAAAGAAGAGATAAATTTGACTTAAGGCTTTCGTAAATAATATGCTACTTAAAAGTCTCTTTTAATTTAATAGTTTTTAAAAATCCTTTCTTACACTTATTTAAATGCAATTTAAATGGAATAAAATGTTCAGTTTTTTTGCTGTTGCATTCCAAATGTATATATTCAAGCCTGTTCCGGTTTTCACTTTTTTCTGTTAAGCATTTAGTGATATGCATTTATTCACTTTGAATTTAGAAAAAGTGTTTGAAAATTATCGCTTTTTGCTTTATCGGACTTAAACTCATCCACTCAAAGTGATATCAATCCACTGAATATAGCCGAAATGGTATTAGACCAGGTTAAAATTCAATTCAATTCCGACAAATCTTTTCGAAAGTGAAATTTGGAACAGGCCTGAATATATATTTTAAAATATGTAGAATTCTTCTGAGATAATCTTTTCATACGATAAATAATTGTAAGAAATTCTTTTTTATTTTCGGTAACATCCAGTTACACTTGCACTTACAATATAAGATAAGAAAGTGTTATTTTAACAGTTGTAAAGGTGTGGTTAGAAGTTTCTCTCGTGTTGTATAGCTCTTGGTCTTCAAAGATCAGTGGGCTTATCAAGAGCAAGAAGAACGTTAAGTTAAACACGCAATTATCGCCTCGCCTCGCCTCGACACCGTCAAAGCGAAGTCAAGTCAAGAGTCTCAGAGTACAAGTATCTTTGAATGGTAGGCAGTTGGCAGTTCCGCGCCGTTTTGTATGACTTTGTTCCGAGAAAAGACATAAAATTACGGCGTAACAACTGCAACAAGGTGTAATGGAGGCGTAACGCGCGCCAGTTAGCTTCTTCAGCTACTGTGCTCAGTATATGGATGGATGGATGGTGGACGGTGGATGGTGGATGGATGCATGGTGGCAACTTGGAAGAGTGGCGGTAACATTGTTTGTGGCTCATAGAAATAAAATTGTTAATTGCCAAATGCTTGAGTTGCGTTTCCCGGTTGATTTAGGCACTCGGGATGCCCCAGGTGCTTCAACTGAACTCAGCTCAACTTACTGTTGCCACTTGTACAATGTCGTGGGAACGGGAAGCGAAAAAAACTGTACGCAAATACTAAAATGCGGTTGACAGCAAATGCGTTACGGTCAAAACTGTAGAACAAAAGCTTCTTGGGCTCTTGGAATGCGATCGTCAATTGACAGTTTAAGGGGGGACACAACAATGGGGGGACAGACACAGGCCTTTCAAAGGTTGAATAAATCACTGGCAATTGGCACTACTCGCACTTCTTAATGGACAGACATGGACAGAAATGGACAGAAATGCAGTTGCACACGCGGCAAACGCAAGCTGATTCAATGACTCTACTTAAATATTCATTCAAGGGCGAATTAATTTCTAATTCGCATGCAGGACGGCGACAACCTCAACGGCTCTTACAATCCGACATTAACATTAACAGTTGAGCTACACATGTTTTCCTCCCAAATCTAAGCAACCACACTATAATCACGTACGAGTTCGACACTCGACTGTGTCACAGTCCCAGTGTCAGTCAGAAACAGAGACAGAAACAAAGTCAGAGATAGAGCCAAAGAAAGAGAAAGAGTCAGAGACAAAGCCAAACGCGCATGTGCATAGCATTTCACATTCCCCATTCTCAGTGTGGAAATCTACTGCGATCTAATTTCAAAATAAATTTATTTCCTATCTTAAACTGTTTTTGAAATTTGTACTGCTTTGGTTTATATGTTTACGTTATAAATATAAAAAAATAGATCTTAATTTTACTAATTAAAGATTATAAAAAAATAACACTGAATTGACACTTTTTTGTATGATCGTCTCATAGATAAATCTTTAATGATAAATCAATAAATATTATTTTGAAGCAAGATTAAAAGGATCATCAATGCATTTGGAGATATTAGGGATTTTTAGATCATTTTAACATCTCCTACATCTATTGGATAGATACTGGGTAGGTCCTTAGAGAAGAATTATTTTTGAAAATAATGTCATATTCAACTCAGAATATTTTAATTTCAATTTTAGTATATTTTCTGATTGGTATAACATAATACTAAAAATCATACGTCAAACAATTAAATTAAGAACTAAGCTAATTTCGCTTCTATAGCAATATTTATTGATTTATCATTAAATATTTATCTATGAGACGATCTTACAAAAGAGTCCATTTATTGTCTGTTTTTTATTCTTAATAATGAATTAAAAGTCTTCATTTCGTTTTGTGCTAATTTTATCAACAACGATCTTAATCAATCTTTTATAACCTCTTTAGCAAGAACGAGGCCGGCTTAAGTAAGTAAATAAAATAAACATGTTTATTTTTTATTATAACAGACAAGATAGTTGTGCAGCTTATCCTCCGTGGACACATATGTACATAGATATATTAAAATATATGTGTTGATGTAGAAGGTAATCGTGCTTCTACCCTGTTGAAAACATCACACGCCAAAAGCTAATAATGAGCTGGCAATTATCACTTTAGTTGCGGCTTAAAGCATGTAAGCCATGCTCAGATTTCAATTCACTGAGTTTCACATAGAAGAGAGTACTATCTATGTGGCTCAAGCAATATGCATAGAATATACATAGACTATGCTAAGATATATGTATTCGCAGACTTGGTAACGGTGGACAGCTAAGAACAAGAACAAGCATGAAAGTGTGATAGTCGGTTTCGTGTAGACAATCTAACTGAGACTGTGGGGCCTCCAGTCTTTTTTTCTTTCTCTGTATAAAGTACAAGTACGTAGTCTGATTATGATTATGAGTCAGAGCTATAGACAGAGTGCGGGTCGCGTGCATAGACGATACAATGAATAAAGAACGAATTCGAATCAGCGACATTGCCTCCAACTGTGTAGTCTTTCCGCACAAATGCAAATACCATTGAGAAGAATATGTATCTGTATCTGACTAAGCACGTTCAGCATGTTGGCGTCTACATACCCTAGAAAGATAAAGCAAACGATAAATGCATTAATATTTAAAAATCTGGTATAATAAAAAGCAAAAATGTATCCCTGTGTTGGACATATAAATGCTTGAAGTTAGGAGCAACTTGAGAAACTTTTGCTGATATTAAATTTAATGCTAATAACAAAAAAAATAAAAATTAAACGTATTTTGTTACTTTTTTTAAATTTATGTTTTAATTTATATATTCTTCGCAACAATTAAGCACTTCTCACTTTAAAGTACAAAGATCAAACAAAATGTTACTAATTTGGACAAAAAGTTTGGTTTTCTTATTTTTTTTTTTTAAATTTTTTTTTTTTCGAAAATTTGTAGTTTTGAACATATCCTAAAGGAAGAACAGACCACTTATTTTGTGTAATTTTTCCTTAAAGTAATCTTAGCTTGAGAACAGAATATTCAATGCGAAACTTCTATATTTTAAAAATCATTAGTTTTTATTAGTATACGTACAATACTATTATTTAAAAATATTCAAATTAAAAAACCGGCTCTAAAACTTGTATATTTTGAACACATTCCCTAAATGTATGTATTAACTTACATTTTATATAATGTTAGTAGTTAATTTAATAAAATATAGACTGTTTCCATCTGTTTTGATCTTTGACCAGGGTGTGAATGTCAGTTTAGTTAAGTTTTGTTCAGTTTTTAAGCTGTTGCAAGTGAGTGTGTATAGTTGTCGGTTTTCATTTAATAAACAAACTTGTTTCACCAAAAAAAGCCTCAATGGTGTAAATGGCTGTGCTGTGCTTGCATCTCCATCTCCATCTCCCACTGTGCTTCGGCTTGCATTCATTTTTTGCTGCATTCGCAAAAGCCAATAACAAACACAACACCCACAACAACTTAAAGCAGCAGCAGAAGCAGAAGACGAGACAGAAGACAAAATCAGAGAAGAAGAAGACGTTGATGGCGACGCAGCGACGACGAACCGTAATGAGAGACAGAGGGTGATGGCAATGGGGGTGGAGAAAGGGGGGAGTTCGTGGCGAGTGCCAAGTGAAATTAATAATTATAAGCGCTGAAAGCAAAATAAAATGTAAACAATTAAAATGGGCCTGGACTCAACGATGCGACGCGCCGTTGGCAATTTGCAATTCCAAACACCGGTGACGGCGCGACGTCAGCAGCGACAGCGACAGAGGCAGCGCCGCGGCGTCTTTTTGGATTCATTCTTGTTCTGAGTCTGAGTGCGAGCATCAACAACAACAACAGCAACAACAACTACAACGGCCGTGTGACATTGAGGCGCGAAACGGGCAAAACGGGAAAAGCGTCGACGCCAACTGTTTGGGGCTTGTTTGTAAAACAACCAAAAGGTCACAAACTATTTGTGTAGAGTGGCGACCTCTTGCCTCTGGCTCAATGTTTGTGTTGTGTTGTGTTCGCACACCATTATTTCAACACGCATACACACACACACGCACATGCACGCACACACGCACAACAATGCAGACACATTTACGAGTAAGTGTTTTAATTGCAGTTTGCCCAAATGGCGCACACACAAACACACTCACACTCTCACACACACACACACACACACATACTGACATTGGCAAAGGCAATTAATTAATTGAGACCACCCACAACATAGCCTATTTTGAAGTTCGGCAACAACGCCCACAATGCACACTACGACAGATCTGCAGTTATGTGTGTGTGTGTATGTATGTCTGGTACATGTGTTCATGGAATGTTGACATGTGTTCCCAAATATGTATATGTGTATATACTATAACTACACCCATGAATTGCCAATGGCGCCCACCAAACAGTTGCGTTCTGTGGATATGCAAAATTGTCCACTGTCAGACAATGAAGGAACATGTGTTCATTTAAATAGCAGAATAGTAGTGAATAATATTAAGAATGCGTCGCTTTGACAGCTAACTCATTAAACCTATCAATGTCAGTCCGTTCTGTCTTTTTGTCTTTCGGTCTCTCTGTCTTTCTGTCTTTTACAATTTGTTCGTCATTTGAGTGCATTAAGTAAGCCTAATACCAACAAAATGTTACTTAATTATTCTTTCACTTCTCTTTCTGTTTTTTTTTGCATACCTCACAATTGCACAACGAGTTGTTCAATATTTTTAAAATATTCCATTGCCTGAACCCGAACAACAGTGCAGACAGCTGCAAACGTGTATTCCAATTTTTACATGCAATAATGTAAACTGAATTAATCAAATTTGTTTAAGCTTTCAACAGATACATGTGTACGAATTGTCACTGCAAATGGGTTCCCTCTTACGAAACTTTTCTCTATTATACAGTCGACTTATCTTTCGAATTGCCAAGTGAGTTTTAATCAGATAGTTTCCAATTTAAAATTAAAAACACTTCCGAAAGACTAGATATGCCCAATATTGTCCTAAATAGTGGATTTAAATTTATTTAGAAAAGTTTTCACTTAATTTATTTAAGTTGTATTTTAAATTAAATACTTTTTTAAGTCTGTTGAGCTTCATACCTTACATATTTCATGACAAAATTATAGCAAGTACCTTTAAAAGATTAGAGAGTAAAAGAAGAACTGTAAGAAAAAGAAAACAATACAAAAGCTTTGCTACTACAAAAAGGTGTAAAGTAATTTCGAAATTTAAGCTGGAATCACAGAGGATTGACATGATCACGGGAAGAACGCTGAGTATGTACATAAGTCGAATTAACGATATCTCAAAGAAACCAACAATAACAAAAAGAAGATGAGGAAGAAGAAAAGGAACAAGAACAAAAGGAAGGCAAGGTGTGTTCTCACAACAATGTGTAACCCTTAGATGGCGATTAATATCGCATCAAATAAATTCCAAATTGCTGTTTGAGTATCATTTAACAATCTTTGCCCATCTACGCACCAGCACAACAACAACAATACCCCTTAACATCATCCCCACTCTTCACTCCACGCTCTCCACTCTCCATTCTCTATGACTTTGTCTCTGGTCCGAAGACCTCCCGGCAACGTCACGCTGTCGGGTCGTCGGGACAGAAGCCGTTCCGGCAGACACTATGACGACGGCCAAATGCCATAGATGAGCTCCCGATAAGCATTCGTGGTCCGGGACCAAATGATTTTCAAAGAACTGCCGCTCCCCTAACCCCTTTGAATATTCAGTCGTAGACAGTAGATAGTACAATGATTGGGCACATATTGGTTAGATTTTTAGCTAGTTAAGCAAGATCTAAATGGGATCTTGAGTTTTATGAAGTCTATAAGCAGTATGTGAACATAGATAGACATTAAACAACTTTTTGGATAAGTGTAATCTACATAATATGATCTTCAATAGATGCACAATAATTTTTATTATTTATTTAAATAAATAGTTGGACATTTTTTATTTAAAAGACAATTCACGCGGTTCAGTCGCTTTTTCTAGGCAAATATTTCATCATCACTTTATACTTTTGTAAAAATTAAAATATGTTTCAAATAGACTCCTTTAATAGAGATCAGATAAAATATGTTATCATCTGTTAAACATAAAACTCAATTAATTTTTATGTGGTATTAGATCTGATAAAGGAAGAACTGTAAACTTGTCCACTCATTATGTAGTTTTATACCCTTCCATAAGTCCCGTTCTGGCCAAGTTGTCCATCTTGCGATCAAGATCATTATTAGGCTTACTAATACTTTCATTGTTAATAAGAATTTTTGGTAAACGGTAGCCTTCATGACACGCATTAACTTTATCTTTACTGCCATTATCAACGCCTTTCAATCTAATTATAAAAAACAACAACAACAACAGGAATAAATGAAAATTGAAAAAAATTACTCATTTCCACTTCCAAGGAATCGGTATGCGAGCCGCGAGCTGGACAAAAAAAAAAGACGGAAGACAGAAGATCCGACACTACCGACACTACCGAAAGACGGTTGCACACCCGGTCACCATCTTTGGCGTTGGTGTTGGTGTTGGAGTTGGAGTTCAACCTGGGATCGTATTCGTATTCGTATCTTTAGCGTATCTCTCATTCACATTCATAAATTTGAATTTGCTTGCTTTTCATTGTGCTCGTTAGCGATGCCTTCAGCAACGAAGAGTGTTTGGTGTCGCCCTCGGTGCTTCTGAATTCTTCTTTCTTCACTTTCGCGGGGACGACCACCCGATTAGAGGAGCTCATTTCGTTGTGTAGGCTCGTTTGGTATTCGTGGCTGAAATTTCTTAAAAACAATAAAATAAAATTAAGCAAAACGGCATTTTAATAATGCTGCTGCTTTCTGCTGCTGCCTCTTCCCCTTCCATTCTTCGCGCTAGTTCAGGTGGAGGTCGCGTTTTTAGTGTTGGTGTTCGTAATGGCCCATAATGGATCTTCCTAACAATTTGATGATTTATGTTGTTCACCTAGCGGTTGTTGTTTCGTTTGGTCTTCTTTATAGCTCTTTTATGATGTTTATAGCGCTTTCTGTTCTCCTCTATCTCTTCAGTCTTTATCGGCGAGCGTTAACTCCCCGGACTCTCCCTGGCGCTCGCTATAACGCTACTGTCGGTCTTACCAATGAGTTGGCCTGGCCAGTTGCCAGTTACCAGTTTCTTTCTTTCGCTGTATTTGGCCCGTTGCCGTCGTCGCTTCGTCTCATCGTCGCATGTGCGTCCAAATGTGGGATCGCGTTTGTTTTGTCATAATAAACCACTAAAAGGTAGCATATAAAAAGTAATTTTCCGCACCTGCCTTGCAACGTGGCAAACGTCAGCGGTACTTCAAGGGATCTCTCTCTTTCACTCTCTTGGCCCTTAGATGATTTACGAGTTGTGTTTATCAAACATGCTCACAGACCTCTTCCCATTTCGTTCGTTTCGACTTAATTGAATACTTCCCCAGATGAAGCACATTCCTCTGGCTAAGAACTACTCAGTACTGCGAAAGTGTTACCCTTTTTTATTACCAGCTTTCCTTATTTATATGCCCAGTCTTAGTTAGTTGCATATATTAAACATATCGATCACTTTTATAATTAATTGATGATAGATCATATACAATAAAATTTAACATAAACTGTATTTATCTTGATCAATGTCTGAAGCTCTGTCACTATTTGAGATAGAGGATAATAATGAAAAATCATCCGGGCAGTATTTAAGGACTTTTAATGTTCGGATACTTTCAAGATATTTACTATTTTCTCATAACTTTATTACTATATCCTCTTAACTTTGTACTATCTTTTAAATTGTATGCATTATTATCTGGCTTGTGTAAAAAGTTGGTTTATCCATTACACATATGTTTGTATATGAACATTTTTTGCTTTCTGATTCAATTTTCATCCAATCCAATTAATGTTAGCTTGAATTAACATCATGCATTTTCAATTAAGCCGAAAGTCGATGTAGAGTGAAAGATAATTAGGAAAAAGCACGAGCACCGTTTTATGTTAAGTTTTTCGGTAAATAAAGCCTATTGAGTTGAGTCCTTAGGATATTATATAAACTGACCTTTAGCCAGCATTTAAATAATTTTTCTGTAAATTCTTAAAAAAAACTAAATATAACAAATTGATCAATAATAATACACATGTCTAAAGAAGTGTTTAAAATTACATAAATATACTTAAAAAAAATAACTTAAGGTATGATAATAACAGATCCCATAAAAAAACCTCTTTACGAGGTAAAAGTCTAGTGACGAAAACATTTTCATGCCCCAAAATTTCTGATATCCAATTTTGTGACGAATAAAATTAAGTTTTACACATAAATTATTTTAAACAAAGTTTTTGCACTCGGCACATTGCGCTAAAATGTCTCAAATCTTCAGACCAAATAAAACTTACTGTTTTGCGCAGTGCCGATTGCAAAAATTTTGTTTAAAATAATTTATGTGTAAAACTTAATTTTATTCGTCACAAAATTGGATATCAGAAATTTTGGGGCATGAAAATGTTTTCGTCACTAGACTTTTACCTCGTAAAGAGGTTTTTTTATGGGATATCAGAAATTTTTTAATAAGACAAGCAGTGTCAAAGAGCCCTTCGAAATACCTTTTCAACGATATATAGTTCGCATCTGTAGCTTCTATCGTTTGGATGCTATTGGGGTTTCAATTTTAGCGGTTTTTAGCGATTTCCCGCTAAACTAGCGATTTTTCGCAAAAGTCGTAGAGCAAACGTTTCCAGATTTTTGAACAGGAACAAGTCCTCATTTAAACATTTAAGCTAAATCAACGATTTGATCCAAACAAACAAACTGGCTGCTATGACACTTTGTTGCTGCTGCCCTATTCCAATTCAAAGTAAAACGTATATATTCAGTTAATAGGTTATATCTTCCAAACCTATCGGTAAAATTTTTTGTGTCATATATCAAACAACGCGAAATTTTACAAACTAAAACATATTGAAATTTAAAAAAAATCGTTAGCGGCGTTTTCTCAAAAACCGCCAAAATGTGGAGCAAAATACCTTATGTCACCTGTAGCAATTTACCTATGTACTTTAGAAAAAAAGTTAAAAGGTATGCATAACAGCCCTTCAAAATACCTTTTCAACGATATATAGATCGCATCTGTAGCTTTTATCGTTTGACTGCTATAAGGGTTTTAATTTTAGCGGTTTTTAGCGATTTCCCGCTAAACTAGCTTTTTTTCGAGAAAGTCGTAGAACAAACGTTTCTAGATTTTTGAGCGGGAACAAGTCCTCATTCAAACTTTTAAGGTAAATCAACGATTTGATCCTTACAAACAAACAAACAGACAAACAAACAAACAAACAGACTGACTTTTCATCTCGTTTTGAGAAGGGCACCAAAAGTTTCAAAATTAATTATCTTCTGAACCAGTGATCGGATTTTGATGATCAAGGTGTCATTCGACGCGTATTTTTGATTGGAATAGTTAAAAATTAAAAAAAAAATCAAAAAGGCTCCAACGGCCCCATTAGCTCCAATCATTTAAATTTTGCCCCTTCCACTTACACCTGTTTATCTCACGAACCAGGTGAGTTTTCAAAAGTCTTAGTATGCACATTTGTAAGTTTAATTGATACCTTTCGATCGGTATATAGTTCGACCTGATCGGGCAGTCATAGCAAATTTTCCATTCTTCCTGTGTATATATGCTAGTCGCTTTCGCACACTTCGTGCTGCTTTCGTCACTAGCGCGGACTGCCGTCCGCAGTGATAGTCGCTTTCGCACACTTCGTGCTGCTTTCGTCACTAGCGCGGACTGCCGTCCGCAGTGATTACAGATAATATAATAATAACATTTACATTTATGTCAATTTATAACAATAGAAAATCATTTTAAAATAGTTATGTGAAAATAAATGTAATTAATAAATTCAATATTTAGATATCTCTGATTTATGCTTTGTGTTACTTTAATGGCATACAAATATTATAAATAAATTGCCTAAAATGTTTATAAAATAAAATATGCACTTTACGTAAATATATAAATATTTATATGGAAGTATCTAGCCATAGTTATGTAGTTTATTCGTGTTTCACATTCCATAGATTAATCGAACTACCGAATTTGGTTGTCGTCGCATTCAGTTTGACAATCGCATTACGACAATCAGCAAATGTGTCAGAAATATTGTTGTTTTCCGCGTGTCTCTTTCATTTGTTTCATTTATTTGTTGTTGCTGTTATTGTTGTTGTTGTTGTTGTTGTTGTTAATGTTGCTGCTGTTGTTTGTGGTACAATGGTCGTAATTTGGGACTTTAAGAGCTTTCAATGTGTCGTTTCGGTGCGCGTTGCGGGAATTTTAAATTAATTATTTTTTTGACCCCACACAATGTTCGGGCCTTAAAGTGGCCAGTGGCTGAGACAAAGGGGTCAAGGGGGGAAGGGAGGGAGGGGGTTAAGGAGGGCACAAAGCAGCCGTCGTCGTCTCAAACACTTTGCATACATATCTGAATCGATAGTTTTGTTTCCAACGCCGACGCGGACCGGTTACCAGTTGGAGGAGGAGGCGAAGGCGGCAGTTGAAGTTGGGAACAGGAAAGAAGAGGAGGGGATTGATATCGGACTGAGGTACGTGTACATGTACTACGAGTATACATCAGTCCGTCTTGGGCCGAATTACTGACATAATATTATTGTAATGTTCCCAATGAGACTCTCATTGTTGTTGTGTCGAGTCGAGTCGATTGAATGGAATGAGTAGTCGTGTGGTAGCCACAATGTGTGTGCCACTTTTTGTCTACTCACGAAGAGACATGAGCATATTTTGTTTGTAATTTATTATACGCAGTTGCTGAGCTGCCTACGAAATGAATATGGCTTAAACATCGTTGTCAACTTCATGTGCTTTCTACGAGCATATCTATATCTTGAATCCAGCTCGGATGTTGTTTGGTTCTTGTTTGGTTGTTGTTGGTGTTGTTCGTGGAACACGAGAAGTTATTTGTACAACAGCAGCTTGCCAAAATGCTGTTGCCACTTTAGGCCATCAATTGGCCAGGGACTGCGACTGTGACTGGGCCAGGTATATGTTCAAAAAAAAGGGGCAAGAGGAACTTGATTCGTAAGAAACAATTTGCATATGTATGTACGTCTTGTCGCTCAACAATGGATTGGCAAGGTGTGAATTAATTTGCTCCGCACGCCAAAAGTCAAATGTTGAGAAGAAAAACCACACACAGGAATCGAAATCGACATCGAAGTCGAAATCGAAGTCAGTGTGAAGTCTTAGCCACCCTTTCAGTATTTTTGGTCTTGCTCTGGCCACATTCTGTACGAAATTCTGCGAAAAGTCTTTAGCCTCCCTTTTTTTTCTCGACTTTTTTTTCGGGCACTGTGGCCGACTTATCAATGACAAATCTCCAAAATCGTTTCAGTTTGCCATTGCCAAGGCCTGTCAATTTGGCTTGTTGACACTTCTGCGCCTCTCTCAGTCAGTCTCAGACACACAAAAGGTTTTGTGGATCGTGTCTGAGCACATTTCTTTTGCTTATTTTTATGTCTGTACTTTTGGCTGCTTATTTTCCCGCTGGGATTTTAGACTTCATGAATGAAAGCCAAAGCCCAATGCGGTACATTCTTGGATACTTGGATAAGTTCGCACGGAGACTCTGTCAATTGACAAGCGGAAGTTGGCGAAGGATTGAAGATGGAAGCATTGAGGCATTGAAGCATTGAAGCCATTGCTTCAATTGAGACAATAACCAAAGGAATCAACTACGAATATGTCCCCTTTGGCTCAAGTACTTGGACAAACTGAGGATTATGCCTCTGACTCACTAAACTTTGTCATCTAAGACTAGAATGAGAATGAGTAAAGGGATTGATTTCGATTCAATGTATTTTAATTAAGGGCTGGAATTTGTCAAACTGCGGAACATGAACATATTCCAAGCGCAGCCTGATGGTGTTAAGTTCGATTAGATCTACGATTCGACTCTCGTTCGACTCTCATTCATGGAGCTCCATCAGCAACAACGAGCTCCTTAATGCAGTCGGGAGTCAGAGTCGGGACACATTTATTTAATCCGCAAGTTGCTCAAATTGCAGGCACTGTGAAGACAAAAGCGCTAAAAAAAATAAATACAAAAAAAAGCGAGAAAAGGAGAAGGAAAGGAGGAAAAAGGAGGCAAAGCTGCGACACAGACACGCTGACAATCGAAATCCGAAATGTTGAATGAAGGCGCAAAAGTAAAACAATATCTGATTTGAAGCATCCGGTCGCGATTGTCATTGCCACCTATGGCACCGCTGCTGCTGGCACCTCTTCTGTCTCTCTCTCGACCTGGCGACACGCGAGGACGGACAGACAGACAGACAGAGAGACAGATAGACAGACAGACTGAGAGGGACTATAGCTTAGGCCCCCAAACTCCAACTTCCTGCGACTGTTTGCTGCTGTCCGATTGTCCTCAGTCCTTGTCTCTGTCCTGTTGCTGTTGCTGTTGCTATTGTCATTCCTGCTGGGGTTGTTGGACCCCCCAACCCACCAACACTCCCATTCCCCGACCCACTCTGTATGAGATCAATCGTATTCGATTGCAGAATGCGCGGTAGGTAAGCGTTAACGACGTTTTTGAAGTTTTAACTCTGTTGCTGTTGTTTTTATTGTTGCTGTTGTTGGTGGTGGTGGCAAAGGAGCGAAGCGACAAAAAAAATTGCGACACGTTATTTCAATTTAAAATGTTTATAATTCAGTGTGTTCTCTGCTCTTTTTTTGCTACCACCTTCGCTGCCAACCAAACAGCCAACAACCAGCAACAACAACCAACAACCAACAACAACAACCAACAACAGCCGAAGCTGTCGTCACTTTTGCCAACACGAAAAGCGAAACAAAAGCCTGGCTAAAAGCAGAGAATCAATTCAGCCTCAGCTTTTGAGCATGTATTGGATTGTATTGTAGCCCATTATCGGCATATACATAGATAGATATAGAAACGACACGCACTTGAACTAACTAGAGGACTATAGCTCAGCTGGAGCTCATTGAGAATTATCTAAAATGGGTAATATGTGTTACAAGATGAGGGAGCTACTTGCATCTCTGCCATTGCATATAATTATCATACGGTTGTAAAAGAAAAATAGTTAAAAATAAAAAAAATATTTATACCTACTCTTTAAAATTAAAATTTTTATGAAAAACTTTACCATATGCAAATCAAATTTATTGTTTTTTCTATTTCTTTCATCGTTAAAAACTTATAGATCTCGAAAACTACCTTTAGACACAGCATCATGTTCTTTTTCTAAACTGAAAATTGCATAATGATCGGATAATAAACATAGAAACTATTCAAGAATCGGCTTTTATAGCATGTTCAATAATATATTTATTATTTTTTTTTTAATATACATATATTCCTTTGTTTTCATTTTGATTATATTATACATTTTTTTCGTTTGGCTTTTTATTGAATTGAAGTAAAAAACTATTTTAAAATATCCTGATTTACGCGATTACAAATATAGAACTTAGTGCTCTGTTTGTTATAACTTAATATTTATCAAAACTAATTTTATTTGTTTTGTTTGATAATCCTTTAAGGCAGCGGTGGGCACGCAGTGGCTCCGGGAGCAGCGACTGCTCCCAACTATTTTTCTGCCTACTGTTGCTTTAAAATTCAGATTTCGTGCCCACCGCTGCTTTAAAGCTATTTTTTATTTTGTTAACTGTTAATTTTTATTAGCAGTAAATTAAATTATTTTAATTAACTCACTGCACGTACATATAATATAATATCTTTAAATTTATAGTATTCAATATTTGATTTAACTGAATAATAAGATTAATATGCCAATCAAATTTAAATTAATAAAAAACAGGATTGGCCTGTAACCGAGTCTGAATATTAATTATGGTTGTTTAAAACTTAAAGTAGTATATCTTGTAGTCCATTTACATGGTTTTTTGCTTACATTGTTTCTCGAGAAGATCATGATCATTATGGACCCGGCATCATTCAGTTTAATGACTGTGCCAATAAATGCAAATTAAAAGGTCCAACCTTCGTATTCCGTCGGCTTTTGCGATTTCACAGCTTCAACTCGCACTTTGTTCGCCAAGTTGCCATGTTAAAAGTTGCATAAAAAGCGCAACGCATATGGAACGCCCCAAAAAGTGTTGCAAACGTCAGGAACGTGTGCCTCTGCCTGGGTGGCCTTCACTCCACTCTCCTGCAGAGCCAAATACTCGTACATTTATGGCCGTAATTACACCCTAAAATTCAAATTATATCAACAAACCAAAACCGCATCGTTGTGTCCACGGCATGACTCAATCTGGCCAACAACGTTCTGGGCCCGCTTCTTGGCCTTGTGGCTGGCTCTGACTCTGTCCTTGCCCAGCCACAGAATGAGACTGAGACTGAGAATGAGACTGAGAATGAGACAGGTTCGACTTTCGACTACAACAACTGGCACTTGCTTTAGCCTAAGGTCTGCATTTATTTTTACAAGCTTGTAGCACAATAGTCGTAGGCTTTGTCGGAACGCCCACGACAGCCCCGCCCCCTTTGCACCCCCTTTATCCCCCTGTGACCACGACTGGTTGTTGTTGACTTAGAGCCGGACCAGGCCGGGATTATCCAGCAGTGCTAAAAACTTTTTAGAAGTCATTAAAACCTTGTAGTGGTAAAATTAATTACTTGTAGTTGCAAACAATGTAGCCACGCCGCAAGCAACATTTCCATTCAGCTTTGCCCTCTCCTCCCTGCTTCTCACTTCTGCTTCTTCTTCATCATCAGCCTGCCTTGTCCAAGACCACGTCCATCGTCCAACGGAGCTGCCGTTCAAGCGGACTAAGTGCATGTTGGTGAAAACATATTCACTTTGAAATTTATTAACTTTGCGTGTTCTGTTGAATTAAGAATCCAGACGCAAGAAACTTTCCATCCACAATCCACAATGTTTGCTCAAAGTCCGTAGACCTATTCCAAAAACAAAAACAAAAACAAAAGTCATACATATTTACAGTTCGTCCAGTAAGTAAATGCCAAATGCTTAAGGAACTTTGAATGTTTATTCAAATAATGCTTTTCAACTTTACTTTTTCGCTCATCACTTTCAAGCTGTTAGTTTTTAGTTTCAAAGTTGTTTAATTAAAGATTTATACTAAATGTCATTTGTTGTATGGAATTTGTTGTTAAGTTCCTTATTTTAAGTGTAATCGTTGGGCTTTTTAATAATTCAATACTCAATATGAACAACAAAAAAAATCTTCTTTAAAATAAATTATCTTTGGATTTTGTAAATGGAATTGTTATTAAGTTTCATATTTAAAGTGTAATCGTTGGGCTTTTTAATAATTCAATTCTCAAAATTTACAGCAATTAAATCTTCTTTAAAATGTATTATTTGTAGATTTTGTAAACATTATTAAATTTTAAGATCTGCTAAAAGGTGAAATAAGAAATCCATTTAGAAGTTGTTGAAAAAGATTTAAGGTGATAAATGAATGCAGTGTTAATTTTACTCTACTTTGAAAAGCAAACATGAATTTTAAATGCTTGTGGCAAATAGAAACATCGAGTTCGAGTTTGACTTATTTGTCAAAATACCAAAACTATTTGTGCTTCTAATGGACAATAAAGTTGCTTAATTTGTTTATCTTTCCGTTGGTTTTAGCCAGAGTAAAGGAAATGTCATTAGACAAAACATAAAACAGGCAGAGTTAAAACAAGTTCAAATGATGAGAATGAGATGTTAAAGATGATCTTATGAATAGTTAAATTGCTTATTAATTTGAATTTTATTTGCTAATTTTAGTTGGCTAATATTCGAGGCAGCTTAAGTTAAAACAATTTGGCCAATTGTCGCTGTTAATGCCTGTGAATTGATTGCAACTGCAAGTGTTGCATGAAATATTCATTACTTTCAATTAAAATCGATTATAATTGAACATGACGTATTTATGAGTTTGACAACGAAATTTCAGAGCAGACGCGATTCGCGATTTCAATTGGAGACAATTTCGACAATTTGCCATTTGAGTGTTAATTGCGTGAAAATCGCACATAAAGTGTATGTATATATAGACATATCCGTTGTAATCGTCATATACATATTTATATGTTCGTATGTATATACAAGTAATTATTATTATTATTATTATTGTGTGCCATCAATATTTATGCCCCGTTAACAGCACACGCGATACGGCGGAACTGCGGAATCGGTTACAAAAGAGTCCGTCCATTAGTCGCATTGTTCACAATCGACAAAAAAAAGCACAATTGCTGCAACTGCAACAGCAGTAGCAACAACAACAACAACATCTACAACAACAACAACGGCCACTGCAAACAGCGAAAGTGCAAAACGCCATGAATCACATTCTGCCAATTAAGCATGATCCGTTGTAAAGCGGCAAAACTCGTAAGCAAAATCATAATTTTATTCACATACACTGCACTCACATTCATGCTAGTCATATATGAGTATTCATATGAGTATTCATACTTTGTACTCGTAAGCAAAAGTCATTGGCGACATTCTTACACCACACCGGAATCTCAATGTAGGCAACAGTTGTTGTTGATTGGGGCGTCGACAACACTTTTGACGTACCCCCGCTCCCCGGATCACTCCGCCTCACTCCCCCCCTCCAACTATCCAAGTCTCCGACCGGATGGGCTATTGAGACCACCAAAGCAGCAACAACAATCCGCAGCCCGCAAACATTCAACCCGGACAAGAATTGCAAGCGTTGCACTGCAAACTGACTTCGTCTTCGTCTCCCTCTTCTTCGTCTTCGTCTCCCTTTTCTTCGTCATCAACTCCACGTCCGCGATTACATTTGTGTTTGTAAATGCGATCGCCGATCATATTTCAATCGTTGCAAGCGAAGCAGCAGCAGCAGCAGTGGAAAAGGAGTGGAAAGCGGAAGGGGAAAATTCACTTATTCGACTTACTTACTGTGGGGTCCGACCGCCCAGTTTGTGTTCACATAATTTTCTTTTAATTGCGAGTACAATGTATTTGCATCTGATTTGTAAACAGCAAACACTTTGTAATTCTATCACACAACGAACTGCAAGTTGGCCCTCTGCTCTAATGATACTAATTAGCGCTAAGTGATGCCACACATATACAAACAATACATGTACAATCTTGAAGTTTTAGATTAAAGAAATGCCACATCATTTAAAACAGAACATTTATAACAATCTTGAAGTTTTAGATTTAAGAAATGACACATCATTAATAACAGAAATCGTGTAATTATTTGCAAAACAAGCTGCAGTAAGTATCTGTTTCTATAGGTTTGAAAAAGTACAGACATGTTAATTCTAAATAAAAATCTAAATCTAAATTTATATAAATTTTACTTTAATTTGTAATGTTATAAATATTTCCTACTTTTCTTGTAGATTTAATTCCTATATAATATATTGTTTCTGTGATCTTGTTAGAAGCAGCAATGTTTGCCTTTTAAATAAATAAAATATAATAAATTTCAAACCAATTTTTGTCATCTGCTCTTAGTTAAAGTTGGATAAACTAAAGCAATTATAGAAAGTATGTATATTTTTGGTTCAGAATTAATTCACATCACTGGCCTATAATATTTGCTCTAATGCTAATTAGCAATAAGTTACTCCGATTATGTTCCCACATAATCATCACATAAACAAAAGTAAGAACCTTTTATAAGCATGATTACAAAACAACTTGTGGAAAGTGGATATGTCTATGAGTTCCAAAAAGTGCAGGCTTTTAGCTTTTCTTTCTGAATGAAAACACAGCACTGCGATTTTTTAAAACTGACTCCCTCTCCCCCAATCATTTCCTCCACCCCGCTACTCCCCCCACTTGAAGAAAACGCAATGTTTCAGTAATAAAAGCATTGTTGCTGTCAGATTCATTGTCAGCAGAGTCAGTTAATTGACCAAACAACTCGCCATTCATGCAAATACATTCAGAAACTATACACATATGTATCTGTGAATTTAAAAGTAAGTATATATTTTTATTAAGTTTAATATGAAGCGTAAGTTATCGGAAATTTGCTGCGATCAGCTGCGGCGCTTTGCGGGGCCAACAGGTGAAAACTGCGAGCTGTGAAAGGTGATAAGTACAATTTACAATGGCACTTCACTTTAAACTGTAGTGTATACACAAATATAGCGATTCATTTAAAGATGGTCAGCATTTATGTATTAAATGCTGGCCCCTTTTTACTACGCGCACTCGTGCTTAATAATAGAACTTTTATTTTATAATTGGTAGGGAAATGAGCTTAAATAATGGCATTTATTTTTAGCAAAAAAAAGTAGAACAAAAACATAGTTTATAAATTATTGCTTAAAGTCATCAATTAAACCCAAAAAAAGGTCAAAGCAATTCTTTCAAGAGAATAAAAAAAGCAGTCGTATTATAATAATTGCCATAAGAAGAAACATTGGACCAAGACTTAAAATATTTTTCTGATGCTTCAGAGTTATTTGATAAATATATAAATTTAAAGTAAATTGAGCAAAGAAATTTCTCAATAAAAATGCATATCTAATATAAATTTTTATTGAAAGATTGATTTGATAGGATATAGTAGTAAAAACAAAAAATGTCATATATTCATATTTAGTTATTACTCACAGAATTGTCATATTAGAAAGAATTCTATTTTATTCTTCTGAGCAAAGTGTGAATGTGTATTTTCAGCACATCTTGATATACTCGGAATGATAATTGGTAGATGTTGTCGCTGTGAGTTTTTAATTAATTAAATTAAAAATATATCAAATCAGTTCCGTAAAGGAAATTAAATTTATCGTTAACATACTGAAGTGCAGACTAACCTCCTACTCTTACTCATTAGAATTAATATGAATATGAATATATCTACTGGATGAATAGTATATCTATGGGACGTGTTAACAGTTGCGGCGCCAGCTTATCGATTGTCGATTGTCGGCAAATGTCAAATGAAATGGGACAGTTGGCTGCGTAAGAGTACAAAGTGCAGAAAGTGTTCGAGCCAAGTTAAAGCCAATACTCGATTCGATTCAAATGAACAAATGAAGTGAGTGCATGTGAGTGCGTGTCGAGTCAAAGTCGACACTCACACGTCTGTTGAAAAATTAATTGCTTACGATATAGACACGACACGAAAGATCACGGGACTGAATGAAATCGAATCGAGCTGAAGTCTATTAATCGAGCGCCGCACAAGATTGACAAACATCTATTAGGCATTTAATTAAAAGTTTCGCACTTACCCAAAGCCAAGCAGGCACAAGAGAGGAGGAGGAGAGAACTATTGTTGTCATTGATAACATTTGAATAAGCATTCTTGTTGTCCGACGATACTCGGACAGACAAAGTGTCGAATTCATGCATTTCAAGTTTCCGCCTCCAGATAGCGGCAAAGAGCAAACACAAAACACAAACACAAACATTTGCCGACAATTACTTTACTTACCGACTACTCCACAGATAAGCCATGATGGTCAGTTTGGTCAGTTACCAGTTGCCAGTTACCAGTTACCAGTTAACGCAGTTGTGCTCCACTTCTGCATAGAGCTAGAACTATATCTATTTCCATTTCCTCCAAAGAGTAGATGAGTCTACTAGCTTTGCGGCAATACATGTAACAATTGAAGCAATTCAAACAATTTATGTATATTTCCACCCTACGATTTTAATATTGAGATACAAACTTACAGAAAAATTCGAAATACTTATTTATTTATTTTCAATTAATATTGACAATTAAACTAAGGATATATATTACTGAAGTAACAAATTATATTAATATAAAGTTAATGTTATTGAGTGAAAAGAAGAAAAAGAAAAAATATTTTTGAATATATGTATATTCATATATTTTTTATTTTTTATTCATTATTTAAGAAAATCGCTATAGCATTAGAATTTCTCATAATTTTAAGAAAGAGAAGAAACATCCTTAAACTTACATACAGAACAATATCTATATCTTTTGCTATCAAAACATGATTCGAAACAAAATTAATAAAGTGTTGGGAGCTAGAACTTTGAAAAGTGCTATTTATTTCGACATAAATTTCATATCGATTTTAATTTATTTTATTTTATTTTTCTTTTGCATATACCATCTGAAAAGTGTCGATAAATACACATTTTAAGATTTTTATTGTTTACTATTTATTTAATTCCATTTAGTTTAGATGTCGATTTTGTTAATCGACTGACGGGTCTCTCAATGTCGAGCTTGCTCGCCTGCAGCATTTCAACTTGTTGTATTTACATTATTGGTCAGCCTATCATCTGGATAGGCATGAATAGTCAGCCTGATATGTTTTGTTTGCCGATCAAAATGCTCAAGTGCTAGTTGGCGACAGGCTGACATTAACCCATCTCTCAGGTGCTCTTATCATTTGGCTTTCGCTTTGGCTTTGGCTTCAATTGTGTTGCAAGAGCTTCACGACCGAAACATTTCAGAGGCAGGGGCAGAGGCAGAGCACAGAATGGTGTTGAAAGTGTTGCCCGATGACAGACTACGGGTGTCCTCAGTGTCCTGGGAAAGGTCAGTCAGTCGCAGTCTCAGTCTCTCAACGTGAATGTTACACCTGTCGCTTTTGGTGCCGATGCCGAAAGTCAATGACAATGTAAAACACTGTGTTTTGGTCAGCCTAACCACGCAGACTACACTCATCCGATTAAACTTTTAAATAGATGTCAAACAAACTACATTCAGCTGAACTACAAGGACACTCTCCTCTCTCTCTCACTCTCACTCTCTACTCGCTCTTCTGTTTCTCTCTCACTCTCGTTGTCACCACATTTGTCTTAGGCCTCCACACACATGTCTGTCCCTGGAGTCAGCGGTCGCTGCATATATATATCCTTACACATACACATATATATACATGTATTTGTATGTATCTACATGCATACATATGTATCTGCTCCTGTTCATGCTCAGGTCGAGGCATTCAGGAGAGAGTTCAACCCTCGATCTCAACGCGCATCGTTGGCCCTTTTGGCCGTGACGGACAAATGTCCGAAATTTAAAACTTTAGATATGTTGCAGGCTTTGCCAAACGAGCTTAGGTGTCCGGCTGTGAACCGTCAACCTGGCGGGGAGGATGAAGGATAAAGGACAGAGAATGGAGAATGGAATAAGTGGGTTTATTTTCAGGACAAAAGTTCCGTTACGCTAGTGGTTGGGCGGAGCTTTGAGCATAGTTATGATTTGTCATTACTTTTAACGCCCACACATGAGTTCACAGCTGAAAGGGTCAGTGGCAAAGGCAGGGCAGTTGCAAGGGCAGCTATGAGTTAAGGTTTTTCCTTGGAGAGCGAATAGTTAATAGTTTAAGCATTTGTGGACATTTGGTCATGGTCATAAGAACATTCAGTACATAAACTCAATTAGTTCTGGGTAATTACAATTGAAATAACTGTTTCGCTCTTGAAATATATGAAATATTTTTGTCATCAACGACTTAATGTAACTTAAGTTAAGTTTGTTTATTGCTAAGGAAATGAAAGTTGGAAATTCAGAAAGGATTTAGTTTACTTTCAATATTTATACTTTTATTAAAATAAAAATAAAATATTGTTAAAGAAAAAAATTAAAAAATATTGTACAATATTGTTATTCCTTTTAAAATCCAAATTAAATTGGTTTAAAATAGTAAGACTTTTCTGATGAAAAGTGGTTCGGATGATATTTGTACATACTTGGAAGATGAACTCTTTAAACAGTCCCTAAGCAAAATGACAATTTCATAGCAGTTTTAAATTGATTAATAAAAAATACAGAAAAATATAACCTCTCGCCACACATTTAAAGTGAGACACTTTCACCATAAATTTAATATTGTAAAACTATTAGGCAGATTAAACTAGGTAGTTTCCATCCCTAAAGGGAACAATTTATTTATTTCCTGGAAAAATCAATTTATTAGATATAGAACAGATTTAGATATACGTTATTCCGTTACTGTTGTGCCATTCTTTAATAAATTAATTTTAATTTGAAAGATTGAACCTAATTTTAGGTTTTATGCTTTAAATACTTAACTTAAAATTTTTAAACTATATACACTGTCCAATAGAAATCTATGAAGATGGTATTTATTTAATTAATGTTCATATAACATTCATATGTTCATATCTTCGCAAGGCTAAATGTGTTTAATAATGATCATGATATCAAACTCAAGGTGAAACGAAATTATTGCTATATAGCAAAAAGTTGAAGCTTAATATGATTGTCAATATGAGATTAGCGTTTCATTAGATTAATTATCATTCATCTATATATCATAATATAAATCACAAAAATAGAAAAATGAATGAATGAATGAACGAATAAATGTTTGTAGAAGCTAAAACTGTTACAAAATCGTTGTTATTGCTACAACTTGGCAATAAAGATATTATAATTGGAAATTCGATTTCATGAATAATTCATGAAACTCTAATATAAAATGTTAAGTTTATTTCCAAACAAAAGATAAATTTTGGATGATTTTTGTTTAATTAATCGAAGTAAAAAACATCTTTTAAATTATGTTTTACCCGAATATAGTAGTTTTTATTTCTTTAAGATTGCTTACAGGAATTTTAAATTATCAAAGATTTCACACTAAAAAAATACACTTATTGTTAAATTATTCACAATTTTTAAGATTAACTGAATGAATATTTATAGCAATAAAACGTATATTTTATGTTTGTTCATTCATTAAATTATTACATTTATTGAGATACAAATAAATAGCGAATTGTAAATAAAAATAATAAATCTTAAAATTCAGACTATTCACAAATGATTTTATTTCTTAGTAATAAATGTACAATTATGTTTAGTCCAAATAATTAATGTTCTAATCTATATTAAGCACATACATATATATTCATTTAAAGATACATTTTAAAGCTACGCTTTGTTGTTGTTCTTGTTGTCCATTTGTGAAATCAACATAGAGATTTGTATATCTTTGTTGAACATTGATTTTAATACATATGCCGATGACTGGCATATTAGAATTGTAAAACGACGATTAAAGTTTTGTATTGCTTATCAAAGCGACCGAAGAAAAACAACGGGAGCGAACAGTAAAAAACGAGAAAAGAAAAGGTAGGAAAATAGCGTGGGCATTGAGGGGAATTGGCGCGAGAGCGAGCTGGCACGAGAGCATGAGTGCGAGCGTCAGTCTAGCTGTGCTCTTCTCGCACATGGCGTGCATGCCTCAGATAAATGCGCAGCCATTTTTTAACAGGCGGTGCTTGGCTGCGCTCTGTGGCCACAGCACAGGGGAAATACTGGGAAATTTGCAACCGCTGCACAGTCGGGCAGAGGGAAATGCACATGAGGATATTCATTTGATGACGGAAGTTGAAGCGAGAAAATCCAATAAGCATGATATAAATCACAGCCAAAATTGCCCAGTATTAACGATTGCACAAGCGGACTGCCTTCAAATTTCCCACTATTGCCTGCAGTGCCTAAGCAGCGGAGCTTAGCTTTCATTTCATGGGAACTATCTATCCATCTATCTATCGTTGGTCTGCACTTTGTGGCAAAGCTTTCGAGTCGGATGCCGAAAGCTTTAGTTCGTCGAAAGCTGCAACATGGCAAGCTGCACCTACAAATGGAGCCAATGAGGCAATGGCTCCTCGCGCAAAATGGCGTCAGATACGGATACTCGAAGTAGGACTCGGATGCGGGCATGGACATCGGCACGGTCATCGGAATGTCGATAAATCAAAGCTTCTGCTCTGCTTCTTCTTCATCTGCTTGGCAGATCCCATTTGAACGTAAAGTAGCAAGTGGCAAGCGGCAGTAAGCGGCATTCATCACAGAGAATTAATCAGAGCAGATGAAGCAGCGACAACCGAAAAATAACGACGCGGCATCTCTAAAAAGGCTCCGCGTTATCGCTTTAATCGACAACGCCGTTTCTCTCAGTCTCTCTCTCCCAGTTCTGTTCCAAGTGCGTGACCATGGCCAAGACTCGCTGCCTGTTCTCAACACACACACACACATACACTTGTGTATGCTTGGTAAAAAGGCGCTTCGCATCGATATCAATAAGTTGTATTGACATTGACGTAAATTCCCAGCCTCCTTTGTCTTTTTCTTTCATTTTTTGTACTTGCCACATCGCCTGCCGCATGCCACAAGCTCAGGCCCCTGCATCCATCAAGTGTGTCTGTGTATCTGTGTGTGTGTGTGTGTGTGTGTGCGTCAAATTATAAATTCGGTACAAAATTTAAATCTAATTTTGGTGCTCGTATTCAAAATACATTCAAATTTTATAATGGATTCGTTCAACGGGGCAACTGACAAGTACAAGCCCATTTAATCAATAATTAAGCGTAATCCATCAACTACAAAAGTGTCAAATGCACTCGCGAGCAAGCTTCTTCTTCTTCTTTTGCTTTTGGGTTGTTGTTCGCGTTGTTGTTGTTGCTGTCGTCCTGCGCGACACGGACCTCGTCAAGCTTAAAAAGGATTTTCAAATATCGCCCCAAAAGAGCAACGAAGAAAAAAAAGCGCATCGCTCAAAAAACCGAAAAAATCAAGTTGTTGTCGCTGTGACACACACAGATACATGTATACACAGATACAGATACATACGCACTCGCTTATAAATGAAAAGATACACGAAACAAATCCGCGCTCGTCACATCTGCATGTCAAACCAGCAGCCGAACAACCCCCGAAACAGACCGACCAAAGACAGAGAGACAGACAGACAGACAGAGCGTCTGTCACAGCCCAGATAGCAGAAGGAAGAGGCAGAAGGACGCAACAGCGGAGGCAGCAGAAGTGGCAGCGTCAGCCGTCAGCTTATCTAAGCCGAAAAGTTAAAGCCAAAGCCAAAATCGACCCACCACCTTTTAGCTTGTTTTCCTGCTCCTTCTCCCGCTTCTACTCGTAAATGAGTCAATGCAGATCTGTAACAACAAATGTCCATTTTTCAATTTACCTGCCCCACTCCAACTACAATTCCAACAACAACTCCACTTCCAATTCCCTCAACTCCCTTCGTCCCGCATAAATTGAATCTCTCATAGTAAATAAAACAAAAATTAAACAAAAAATAAAACACCCAACGTAACTCCGTCCGCTCTATAAATTAGCCCCTGACCACTGACCGTTGACCAGTCCAAATGACAGTCAGAAAGACAGTCAGTCACTTTGTCAGTTAGTCACTTTGTCAGTTGGCCAGCGGGCAAATGAGCGTGAAATTTTACCAATATGCCGCGTTTCATTTTTGCGGGGGGGA